>CM059868.1:22270730-22695992 GCA_030490815.1 Acer saccharum | reverse complement strand
ACTCGACTGTATAGTTTTCAAAAAAATTAATTTTATTGAAAGTTTCAATAAATATTTTTAAATATATGTTGTCGTAGAAATTAGAATTTTGATTAGTTTAAAATTTAATTATCTAATAAGGTTTTTTTTTTTTTTTTTTTTAATATTTCTAACAACTCATATAGTTTATATAATATTATGAACTGTTTAACACATCAAAGGTTGTAGTCAAGTGGTAAAGACTTACAACCCTTTGAACTTGAGGTCTTAGTTTCAACTCATGTAAGATAATTTTAATTATCATTATTATCACAAATTGAGTGGTGGCCGGTGGGGGGTTGACTGCCGGCGGCGGTAGCAGGGGAGGTGGTCGCGACCTGCAGCGGCGGGTGGTGGTGGTCCGACGGCAGAGGTTTTCGGTGATGGAGCTGGTCGGCACCGACGGTGGAGGTGGTCGACGACCGCGGGCGTTGTGATGGTCCAGTGACCGGCCGGTGTGGTGGTCCGTCAAGCATAGGTATGGTCCGTTGAGATGGTGTATAATATAAAATATTATTTAAATAAATATTATAATTAATATTGATAGTTTTTAATTAATTTGTAAAGATTTCTTGACAATTTATAACTGTCAATAAAACTATCATTATAAAAAAAAAAAAAAAAAACAAAAAACTGTCATCACTTTTCTTGACACAAGCTTCCTTGACAGTCATAAAATTGTCAGAAAGCCTATGTTTGACAGTTAAAAACTGTCAATAAAAATGGTATTTTCTTGTAGTGTCACAATCCATGTGGACAAAATATGTGATCATTCAAGCCTAATTCCCCTATAAAAACAACTCACACCTTATTCTAAGCAAAGATAAAAGTACGAAATAAAACAAATAAAAACTAAGGAAAGAAAATATACCTAGGTGGGTTGCCTCCCACCAAGCGCACGATTTACGTCTAGGCAAGACGTGGCATGGTGCTCACACACTTTGAACTTCCAAAACGTTGCTTCCTTAGGACAAGGCCCTCGCCCTTCTTATGGCACTCTTGGCTTGCTCGTCCCTCCAAGACTCGCAAGTTGTCTTTTTTCATTCCAGAGATAAAGAACCTCGCTTGATGCCCAAGCAATACAACATACTTCCTCAAGAAGCAATAGATATCTACACAAAGCACTAAGCACATTAAAAAGTTCCGGCAATCAGATATACTCAATACCTGAAATTGCCACAAGAGCTTGGAACACCATTTATTCAAAGAAACAAACTAATAAATAAAGCATAAAAAATGCACAAAAGAATTTTTCAATATTATGTACTTGTGCTATGGGTTTCATCAACTAAAGGAGGTTTTACCAAGTTTGGAGATTGAATTCTTTTTTTCAACCCAAACAGTTGAGTTGATTTCCTCTTTTCTCTTCCTTTGGGTCTAACTTGGTTAACCAGTCTTTCCTTACCCAATTTGCTTAATTCTAAGTGGCTTTTTTCCTATTCCTACACTCTTTCATTTTTTTTTGCTTATGAATTTAACAGTGAGCTTTTGAGTGCCCTTTTTGAAAGCCAAAATAGCAAGTAGAAAGGTTTAGAAAACTCCCTCTTGGTTGGGTGACTATGTGGCCCTTGATTTGCTTCATTTGAGCGCTTTGACCTCTTTTTTTCCCACCTTGTCTAAATAGACAATGTATCACACTCCTTGACTTTCGCTATTTTGAGGGATTCTCCTTCTTACCAAGTGCTCCATCGTTTTCTTCTAAAGCTTCCGCTTTCCTGCTCCACTTCCATAAGCAATTTCCTTGTCTTCCTTGCACATTCTTCTTCAAATTCTTCAAATAGTCTTGCAAGGTCTTCAATTCCCTTGATGTGAAATTCCTCTGATGTGGAATTCCTCTCAACTTCGAGTCTCCCAACTTTGTTGGAGACTTCTCCTACCTTCCTTCGAAAGGTTCCATTCTCTTCTTGAGCAAGTTTACTTCAAGAGTGAGCTTCTTGTTTTCCATTTCAAGCTCTTCCACTTTCACCTTTCCCAAGGCCTCCTTTTTTTCAACTCCTTCAACATGATTTGTATTTTTCTTTCCAATTCTTCCTTTCCTTGGGAGGTGTTTCCACCAATCTCTCTTGACAAGATACTTTTTCCTTAAATTTCGTGCATCGCTTTTGGGTCTTCGACGGTTTCTTTCTCAACTTTCGCACCCTTCCAATATACTTGTACAAGAGCGTGTACACGGCTCCTTGTCCTCCCCTTGCTTGGGATAAACCGATTCTAGTTTATTGTCCAATCGACTAAAGCCACATGGTTGGTCATCCTCTCTCATGTGTTTTGTGGTGCAGATGGAATAACTCCATAGTTCTTGTTGAGAAGTGTTGGAATCTATCGCTCTCTCGAAATTGATCCTCCATGAATTTTTTCCTCTATCATCAATGGTGTTTGATTGTATGATGAGGAGGAATCTTGATTCATCCACTAATCCAATTGAAGCTATTCCCATGAGTCTCATAGCTCGGCCTTGATAATCCATGAGGAATCCATAAATCCTGAACCAAAAGAAACAAAACTACCAAGAAGTAAAAAAACTAAGAGACTAAAACAACTAAAAGACTAAAATGATAAAACTACAAAGAAAAGTTATTGGTCAACATTGCTTTAATTCCCCGGCAGTGGCGCAAATTTTGATGAGCCGTCATTGTACTCACAAATGATTGTTTTTTAAATGTGTATTGTGTTGAAAACCGATTTCACCACTTAGATAGAAAATTAGTAAAGTGGCAAGTAGGATTCGTTCCATAGGGAATTAGAGTAATTAGTTGAATAAATTAACGATTCATACTACGATAAAAAAAACATACGTAATGGATGGTTGTATGGTTTGTCAAGCCATCAAACATACATGTAAATAAACCTAATAAACCCAATAAAAGAGATAGAACTCTAGATAAGAGAATATATGGGAAACATTAATGGAATCACTAGGGAATTAATGTGATCGCACATGGATTATGGGGGAGTGCTTCTCAAGCTACCTTAGTGACCAATCTCACAAATGTCAACCAATTGATTTCTAGGATGTGTTTAGACCTTACTATGAACCCTAAACAACTTTCCACCGCCATGCAACCATTAAAGAGAGGGGTCACGGCGGATCGTTTTGTACAATTAACGTTTTAGATATCATGGTTGATATACCCTCCGACGATTTATCCTAGTCACTATGTTTCTCAATCCATCAAGGTGGTCAATCAATCAAGATTATAACAATTAGCCTAACAGTAATATAATCAACTAGTGGATATACATGTCATTTATAATGCATGAAATCTAATTATAAAATGAATAGAACACAAATAGAGATTAAATGTATATTAAAGCTTAAGCAAAACCCAATCCAATGTTCTCACATAAAAATCCTAGAAAAGGATTTAATTACAGATATTACAACCAAAGGGAAGGCAAGTAAAAGATTAGGAAATCACCTTTGGGTCTCCTTTTGTAAGCTTGATCATTTCCTTGCCTTTGATACTCCTTGTGCAAAGAGTGGATGATGAGGATGTCTCTAGATAGGGTGAGTCAAATGGGAATAACCAAAGAGATTTGTGAGAAGATTAAAGAATAGAATGATTTGGGGAAGGTAATCTAGATATTTACGTTATGTAGGAAAGAAGTTTGAGGGATTAGGAATGGTAGAAAGAAGGTTTCTTGGTTGTCAGAATTGCCAAGAGTTGTTTAAAGAGGAAAATAGTGATGAATTTATAGATTTTCAATTAGGTCTCGGTGTGATAAATTCCAAAACACCCCAGAACATGGCAATTTACCATTTAGTCCTCAAGGGGCATTTTGTAATTATCCCCACTAATCAGATTGCACAGAGAGATGTTGCTATATGTTCAATGGCGCGAGGTGGCGACCCAGTTGGTGACATCATCAGTGTGGAAATCAACCTCTTATCGCCGTGGCGACATCGAAAGAACAAGTGGCTAGAAGAGAGGACAAGTGGCGACAAGAGAGGGAGAGGTTGGAGATTGGAGGTTGAAATTTTGATCGATTGAGGCGTCGAAAAAGTTACGACCGTGAGCCGTTGATGTGGCCGTTGTTTTTCCACCCTGAATTGGCTGACGGTAGGTCGAAAAAGGAGGTCGTCTGCACGCTAGAGTTTGGGGAAGATGCCTTGCTGGTTTGCGTGTTGGGAGGAAGGAATGAATAGTGATAGTGGGGGACACTCAGCAATGGGATGGGTGCATTGGGCTCAAGTGACTTGTCTTTTTTGGTGTGTAATTAGCATTGGGCTGGGGTGTATTTAGGCTGCATTTGAGGTAGGTAGGCTATGTTTGGGCTTGGCGTTGGGCCTACATGTGGGTGCGCTAAGAGGTTGTCGTGGGTGCGCAAAGAAGCCCCCTTCCTTCTTTAGCCAAACGCACTGGATCACTCGCTGATGTGCGCGCTTTGCTGATTTGCCTGGTAAATTACAAATGCTCCCCTGCTCTCTTCTACTATTGCACAATCTTCAATCTTCCCTCCCCATAATTGCAGTTTTACCCCTATTTTCACCAATATTTCTTCAATGCCTCTGACTCTGTAAATACCTGAAAACACTGTTGTATGTATAAACTCGCCCAACTGACACGTCATCAAAGGAGCTAACAAAAGGTTGCCACGTCATTCATTGACCGGGTAAAAGGAAGAAGTTTGACCAGTCGGATGAAAAAATAGCTTAGACCAGAGGGAAGTCAAAGGCATGGTCGCCAAAGCCAAAAACCTACTCGCCGAATATAGAAGTGCACTCGCCAGATATGCATACCCAGAAAATAAAAGTACTCGCTGGACCAGCACACTGGTCTCGAACCGACTCGGCATAAACACAGAAGCAACAGGAATCATAAAAGGAAAGAAGACCCATCCGCGACAGAAAAGGATCCTAATGCAAATCAACAAGGGGAAACCCTAAATAAACATGTATAAATAGAATCACCTATCCCACGAGGAAGGGGTTCAGAAATATAGAGAGAGAGAGAGAAAAGAGCAATTGTGAGAGATTAGAGAGTGTAACGAAGCAAAAACCTAGTATTATTCTTCTGCCCTCAGGGGCGCCGTGGTTTTTTCCCATTCAAGGGTTTTCCACGTAAAACTTGTCTTTTGCATGTGTTCTTAATTTTCTTGCTTTATATTAAATTGATTTAATTGTTGAGTGCGTGGCAATCCAAATTTCACCGTCAACAATTGGCGCTAGAAGGAGGGGGTTTTGAACGAAAACTTCGAGGGACCCTTGCGAATCAGACAGCATGAACAACGACAGCGACAGAGATGGTAACTCCAGTGGAGATTTAGTTGTTGAACCAGCTGCGCCAATGGGAGACAGGGCAGTGACAGTTGGGGAGCAGTCAGCAGCAACCAGGAACTAGGGCGGCGATCCCGGGATTTTGCAGCACTTCCAAGCCGCATTGGTAAACCTAATCAGCGAAGCCAGCAAAATAGGACTTTCGCTTCCCATAGGGTTAGGAGTCTCATCTCCTTACGAGTTAACCACCCCTGGAACCCATCCACCCGGAAGGCTGCGGTCAGAAGTTCATATCACAGTTCCCGACATCAAGCAAGACAATCCACCGAGGAGACCCCCCAAGACCACATTGAGGATTTCGAGGGGAGAAACAGAGGAAGGGAAAGGGTGTGATGAATGAAGAGTCCAGGGAGAACGAGATCAGGTGCGAGCACATAGGGTCAATTCCAGCGACACATACCAGCGAAACCGGCGGAGACACCGGTCCATCTCATCTGAGGACAAGAGTCCTCGTCCGCGAAGGGAGTTGCGATCTAAAAGAACGAAGCGGAGAAGATCCGAGAGCACTGAAGATCGAGAAGCCCAGATGAGAGAGGCAATCATGGTAGAATGACAATCAAGAGTAGGCTCGACCCAGCAGGAGAACCAACTGGTCAGCGAGATGTCACCTTACAAGAGCTATCAAGAAAGGTTTCAGCAATGGCACGAAGGTATGGACGTAATGTATCCTCGGATGAGTCAGATAGCCCATTCGTTGAAGCTATTGCTCGCACCCAATTTCCAGACAGGTTTAGAATGCCAACTATTGAGCAGTACAAGGAGAACAGGGATCCAAAGAGCATGTTCGCCGATTCCGCAATATCATGGCCCAGTATTCATCCAATGACGGGTTGCTGTGTCTCACCTTCCCCGCAAACATTCGGCGACCTCGCCTCTAGATGGTTCGGAAGGCTTCCACCCGGAACCATAAGCAGCTTCTCAAACCTCAGCAAGGCATTCATAAGGCAGTTCATGGGAAGTGTCCAAAGAAGAAAGTCACTCGCCCATCTATCGAACTTGAAACAGGAACATAACGAATCAATCAAGAAGTACCTGGCCAGTTTGGGAAGGAAGTAGCTCAAATTGAGGATGCCAGTGATGTAGCTGTAATCGCCGCTTTCACTAATGGGTTACAAAGTGGACGATTGTCTTTTGACCTGCGAAGGGATAGACCTAAAACTTACGAAGAGATGGAAATAGCTGGCGATTATGCACTGGCAGAGGAGGAAGAAGTAGCACAAGGGGTAGCTATGTGCATGGGCACAAGCCTAACTTGAAAACAGACCATAAGGACGACAAAAAGATGCAATCACGTGATCGCCAGAAGGATGAGAAGGGCCAAAAGGATACTCAAGAGAGCAGGGGAAACACTCGGGCCAATAAGTTTCGAGGAAGGTACAACCATTACACCCCTTTAAATGGCGACCAGGAGGAGATATTATCTGTGGTAGAAGACAAGGGACTCGCCAAATACCCCCGACAGCAGTCAGCGAATGCAAGGAGAATACAACCAAGTACTGTCGATTCCATAAAGATCATGGACATGAAACTTCAAAGTGTTTCCAGTTGCGCGATCACATCGAAAGCCTGATCAGAGATGGGCACCTGAAAGACTTTGCCTTGAAAGGGACAAGCACGGGGGTCGCCAAGATAGCCGCCAAGGAAACGGGCAATAGGAAGAGTCCAAGGAGGAACAGTCCTAACGCAGCCATAAACACTATTTTCGGCGGACCTCACACTGGGAGGAGCAATCGAGAAGGATGTCGGAAGTTCGAGAAGTGATGTATGAAGGCAGAAGCATGGAAGTCAATTCTGTGCAGAGAAACCCCAAGAAGGGAGAGAAGGACGATCCCATAACGTTTACAGCAGAAGACTCAGACGGGATTGATGCAAAGCCTAATGATGCAATAGTCGTGGGAGTTCGAATAGCCCATAGGGATGTCCTTCGAGTGATGATTGACAACGGGTTCGGCTGATATTTTAAGTGCCAGAGTGTATGATGAGTTGCGGCTGGACCGGAAAGATCTTGAACCGTTCCATGTACCGTTAAAGGATTTGGTGGCGCAGAGGTTAGGTCGTTAGGAACAGTGAAACTACCGGTAAGATTTGGAACAGCACCATGCCGGCGAACAATCCTGTTAGACTTTGTCGTGGTTGACATCCATAATTGGCCGTATAATGCACTACTCGGCCGACCGTTTCTTAACAAAGCTCGAGCTGTAACCTCAACCCATGCACTGAAAATAAAGTTCCCTACAGAATTCGGCGTCGGAGAATTGAAGGGTCGCAGGAGATGGCTCGCCGCGCCAACTTGTCATCTTCAAAGATAAAACAGGGATGGAAACTTTGAACATATTCGAAGTAGACACAGAGACGCAGGAGGATAATCCGAAAACTTCGAACTAGATCCAAGAGACAAAACAAGCAGAGAAAAGGAAGAACCAACTGAGTCGATTATTCTAGATGAAGCGGAACCAGATAAAACAGTAAAAATTGGAGCGAGGTTGACTGAGCAGGTTAAGAAAGATGTGACGAACTTGTTGAAAGAATATAGGGGGATTTTCGCTTGGTGCCACGAAGACATGCCAGGGATTGATAGAAGCACAATTTCCCACAATCTGCTGTGAATGAGAAATGCAAACCGTAGTACAGAAAAGGAGAAGCTTCAACCCGAAAGGAGTGCAGCGATTAAAGGGAAGTGTCAAAATTGCTCGCCGCAGGGTCAATTAGAGAAGTTAAGTACCCGGAATGGGTGGCGAATGTAGTCTTAGTGAAAAGAAGAACAATCAATGGAGGATGTGCGTCGACTTCACCGACCTGAACAAAGCTTGCCCCAAGGACAGCTTCCCATTACCAAGGATTGACCATGTAGATGCAACAGCCGGACATGAGACGTTGAGTTTCATGGATGCATATTCAGGGTACAACCAGATAAAGATGCACAGGCCTGACGAAGAGAAAACGCATTCACCACAGATCAGGGGTGTATTGTTACAGGGTCATGCCATTCGGCCTGAAGAACGCCGGGGCAACTTATCAGCGCTTGGTCAACAAGATGTTCGCCAGACAGATAGGGAGAAATATGGAGGTTTATGTTGATGATATGCTGACAAAGAGTATTACCGCAGATAAACATGCAAATGACCTGAGGGAAACGTTCGACGTACTGGTCAAGTATGGAATGAAGTTGAATCCGGCAAAATGTGTATTCGGCGTACCATCTGGGAGGTTTCTCGGGTATCAGGTGAACCAAAGAGGAATAGAGGTGAACCCTGAAAAATCCAAGCACTAGCAAGAATGGTCTCGCCAAAGACTCTGAAAGATGTCCAAAAACTCACAGGGTGCCTAGCATCGCTGAGCAGATTCATAGCCAATCAACAGACCGATGCCTACCATTTTTCAAAGCTTTAAAGAAGGGAAAAGGGATCGAATGGAATGAGGATTGCGAAAAAGCCTTCCAGGCCTTGAAAGACTACCTTGGACGGCACCATTGCTATCAAAGCCAGAAACAGCCGAGACATTGTACATGTACTTATCCGTTTCTGAAGCAGCCACAAGTTCCGTGCTAGTACGACAGGAAGATGGAATCCAAAAGCCAGTATACTACACCAGCAAGGCACTGTTACCAGCCGAAACAAGGTACTCGCCGGCAGAAAAAATGGCACTCGCCCTAATAACAGCAGCAAGGAAGCTAAGACCATATTTCCAGGCTCATAGAATCAGGGTATACACCAACTGCCCACTAAGTTAATCCTGCAGAAACCAGAGGTATCCGGTCGGTTAACAAAGTGGGCGATCGAATTAAGTGAATTCGATGTAGAATACCTCCCAAGGACAGCAATTAAAGCCCAGGCAGTGGCAGACTTCGTAGCAGAGTTCACTGAACCAAGCATAGAGGTGGCGAGAATGATGGTGGAGCAAAATAAGAAAATATTCAAATGGCAACTTCGCGTTGATGGCTCATCAAACACGCACGGCAGCGGGGCAGGTATAGTGCTGACAACACCGGAAGGAGACTCAGTCGAATGTGCCTTGCGTTTTGACTTCAAAGCCACCAACAATCAAGCTGAGTACGAGGCACTTATAGCAGGTTTAAAGATTAGCACAATCTTAGGTGCAGACGAGGTGGAAATTTTCAGCGACTCTCAAGTTGTTGTCAATCAGGTACTAGATGAATACCAGGCGAGAGAAGAAAGCATGATCACTTACCTGGAATTAGCAAGGGAACTGTTAGAAAGATTCAAAGAGTATAGAATTGTTCACGTCCCCAGAGAAGAAAATGAAAAGGCCGACGCCTTAGCCAAACTGGCATCTGCCACGATCAACATTTGGCCCAACAATATCTCTATGATCCGCCTGTTGCAGCCGAGTATAGTTAAAACAAAGGAAGTCGGGGCAGTCTTTGGCGAGAGGGACAGCTGGATCACGCCAATTAAAGAGTATCTCATCAACGATATACTTCCAAGTGACCCACTGGAAGCAAAGCGGCTAAATACAGAGCAACAAGATACTCGGTACTCAATGGAGAACTATACAAAGAGGATACTCGAGGGCACTGCAGAGATGTGTCGGGCCGAAGAAGCAGAAGGTATCCTAAGAAGCATACACAGTGGAAATTGTGGGAACCATGCTGGGGGTGCCAGCCTAGCCCACAAAACATTGAGACAGGGTTTTTTACTGGCCAACTCTGTTCGCCGACTCCAAAAGGGTGGCAGCGAGATGTGAAGCATGTCAGAAAATCGCCAATAACATCCGACAACCACCTGAGCTCCTGCAAAGTATTACCTCGCCTTGGCCATTTGCCATGTGGGGAATAGACTTGATCGGCCCAATGCCAACAGCAACTGGAGGAGCAAAGCATGCCATAGTAGCTGTGGATTATTTTACAAAATGGGTAGAAGCCGAGCCATTGGTGCATATAACAGAAGCAAACCATTAGCTTTGTGAAGAAAAATATCTTGTACAGATTCGGGATACCAAACACCATCATCACAGACAATGGGACCCAATTTGATGGCAGGAAATTCAGGGAACTGTGTGATAAGTATGGCATCAACAACTACTACGCTTCTCCAGCACATCCACAGACGAATGGCCAAACTGAAGCAGTGAACAAATCATCAAGCACAACCTGAAAGCTAAGTTAGCAACCAAAAAGGGGAGCTGGGCGGATAAGTTACCGCAAGTGCTCTGGGCATATCGCACAACGGAAAGGGGTTCAACAGGCGAAACCCCGTATTCCATGGCTTACGGAGCAGAAGCTGTTATTCCCGTGGAAACATCGTTCTCTTCACCAAGGGTACAACTCTTTCAGCCAGAAATCAACGTTGATATGCTAAAGTGCGGCCTAGATGAGTTAGAAGAAAGAAGAGAGCGAGCACAAATAAGGAATGCAGCGTACCAACAGAGGGTAGCCAGATATTACAACTCGCATGTGCGTGAAAGGAGGTTCACACTTGGTGATTTAGTACTGAAGAGGGTGAATCCGGGAACAAGAGACAAGGCTGCAGGATCACTCGCAGACAAATGGGAAGGGCCTTATAAGATTACGGGATAGCTGGCCATGGGGCATATCGCATTACTCGAGAAGGATTTGGCGAGTTACCCCTCCATGCAATGCGCAGTACTTGAAGATATATTATCCTTAAGGGACAAGTTAGATTCTTTTGAATTCCTTCTATTTTTCTATTTAGCTTAGAGAAGTTGTTCGTTTTAGCATTTTTTCTTTATGACTATGTTAATAAAGTTGCAGGAAGTATTCAATAAAGAGTAATTTATTACTAAGAGATTCTCGATTCTGACTCGCCAAACGCAAAAGGCATTCGCCAGCACACATAGCTACATCACAGAAAACGAGCTTTATGCTCGCTGCAGCGATAACTGGCGAGAAATAAAAACTCAGGGCATGGTCGAATAAACCTGCCAAAAAACTGAGTACGCCAAAATACAGCAACGGCAGCTGAATAAAAGATGAAACATGATAAAACTCAGGGCATGGTCGAATAAAACTGCCAAACACTGAGTACGCCAAAATACAGCAATGGCAGCTGAATATAGCTATAAAACACAATAAAACTTGGTATATAGTCGGATACGTCCTGGCGAATACTAAGTATGCCGAAAACCCAGCAATGGCAGCTGAATAAAACAACAGTAAGCTAAAACAACTTGGTGGAAAACCAAGCCAAAGCCAAAACTCAGCAAAGGCAGCTGAACGAAGAAAATATATATATTCATAACTTTGTATTATTTACAAATGAATGGACAAAAATAAATTTATAGTCTTCCAAAACAACAGAAAATCAACCGGCTGCAGGAGGGCCCTCGCTATCTTCCTCGTCTTCGATCTCCTCATCTGAAGGCCAAATGACTGCCTCATCCTCCGTTGGCATGAAGGGCTCATAATCTCTCCCAGCACGGGACCCAAATCGGGCTCAGCACCAGAGCCAGAAAAGCTGCCCTTCTGACCCGAGTAGTAAGTGTTGAAAGTACGCTTACTGGGAATCTCAAGATGCATAGGATGAGGCTCAGTCCGGTTATAACGGCAGTGGGCTTTCCATCGTCTCATCTGGTCTTTAATCGAGTCCACGCCGTGGGCCATATGCTGCTGGAGGGACTTGTCAAAACGCTTCAGAGCTTTCTCATTGGAATGATCCTTCATGGCAAAGAATTTCTTCGCCTGCCTCATGCCTTTCTCAAATTCGCGCAACAAAAGCGCATCATAGGCAGGGATCTCTTGAAGCGATCAACAGACTCAACCTCCAGCACTGCTTTCAGGTTTTCAAAAATGAGATCGCGGGAAGATAGCTGGTTACGTAAATCCGCCGCCTCCAGTTCAGCCTTCTCCTTAGCCTCCTCAGCTACCCGCTCAGCCTCCAAACGCGCTGCGAAGGATTCTTGACTCGAGGATAGGAGCTCTTTCAACGAGCGAATTTCCTCCTCAGCAGCAGAAAGTTTTTCTTCAGCGGCTAGCCGAGCAGACAGATGACCGTCTGAGGACTCTCTCAACTGAGCGAATTGTTGGGCGTGGGATTCTTCAGCGGAAAGCTTCTCGGCCGCCAAAACAGAAGCCTGCTCGCGCAAGCGCTTAATTTCACGAGAAGCTTTGATCCCGAATTTATAACTATCGCCCATCTCAGACATCATCTGAGGAAGAACAGCCAAAGTTAGAAAAAGAATAAAAAATAAAAATACATAGAGATTTGCGGCGAAGAACTTACCAAGGAGTGGCAGTTGAAGAAAAACTCCATCTTCTTGTTGCAAGACTTGTTTTTAACATGCCCCCAGCCTTCGCCGATATATACATCATTATTAGCCAAGTGGGAGCATATTTCAGTGGCAGAAAAATCAAAAAGGGACACGCTCCCTTCTTCAGCTTCAACCGGTCCGGTAGGAGGAACTTCACGGGCCGAGCCCGAACCGGAAGCAGAGGTCCCCGCCTGATGTGATGGGCCTGGCCGATCAGTCGACTCAGATGGGCCAGATGGCCTAGGTTGATCTGAGACACCTGGCTCGCCCACAACCACTGCAGGAGAAGCTGGCCGAGGAGAAGCTGGTTGAGAAGGAGCAGCAGGGGGAGTCTGTTCATTAACCCCCTCAGAGGACGCCGCCACATTCTCCGCCCAGCAGACCTCTCCGGTTGGGCAGGAGGAGCCTCGGACATCCTCCTGAACATCCTCCTCATCAGAAGAGACAACAAACTGCACTACCCGCGAAGCCCGTTTAGGAGGTCGAGCTGAGTGATCAGGAGCGCTTTCAGCAGGGCGTTTATTCCTAGCTCTGGGAGCCAAGTCACTCGCGGGATCGAGGGGGGTCTCAGGAACATCCGCGTCAAAAATAGGGATGTCGCTAGCCACGCCGAAACCCCCACCTTCTCCTTTCCCTTACGATTGAGGACTGTGGCAGCAGGAACAGTCGCAGCAGTACTCACAGCAGGAGTAGAAGCCGCAGCGGGAGTACTCGCGACAACCTTCGGGCGAACAGGCGGGCCCTGATTCAGCACGCCTCTTGTCACACTGCCGACCCCCTTGAAGCACCTGCTTTCTCTTTGCCTTTACGGCTGGGGGTAACAGCTGCAGTTGCAGCGGGAGTATTCACAGCACCCCCCCTAGAAGCATCACCAGCCTCTTCGCCGCCGTCTGAGTGATCATCACCGTCAGGACTAGCAATTCCATCCTTAGCCAAACCAGCAGCATGCCTCTTGCTGGCAGCCTCAGAATTCTTCACCGCCCGTGCTTGCAAATCGCAAACGGTGTCAAAATCACACACTGCAGGGAAAATAAACCAAGTGTCAAACTAAGAGAATAAAATCAGGCGAGAAAGTAAAGGAAGAACAGAGTGAAACTTACAGCGAGGGAGCCTTGCGTGAAGCCGAGTAAAATTTCAGAAGAAATCATCTTCTCCTCATCCAAGAGAAGGACCTACCCCTCGAGTCCAAAGGAAGAACAGCCGCCGCGGCCAGATGAGAAACCTCCCTATCCGTCAAAACAGGGGCCGCCTTCGACCAGGCTTCAGGAGATGTAAAATGCCTGGAACTTTCCTCGCCAAAAGATTGTGGCGATTGTGGGCAGGTACATTTCGACCCCACTCGCCGCTGGCGAAAAACCAACTGTTTTTCCACCTCTTATTTGAGGTAGGGAAGCCCCAGATGAAACCCTTCTTCTTCTCGTCACTGGAGACCTCGACCTGACCAGGGTTCACCACACCCTCGGAATCCAGTTCTCCACCGGCGAGGAAAGGAGAAAGTATGTGCCACCATTGCCCGCCTGTCTCAAAGTATAAAAATGGCGGATCTCACGAGGCGTAGGAGGCCCGTAACCCTTCAGCTTCCACATGAGACACAGGCACATCAGTATCCTGTAACTATTTGGGGCGAGCTGAGCTGGTGCGATTTGAGCCTCCGCCAAAAACCTGGCAATAAAAGGCTGAAGGGGGAGAGTCACCCCACAACTGAGCATAGCTCCATAAATGGCGACCGCATTTTCAGGAGGATTCCACACAGCCCGGTCGCCAGGTAACACAAGAGTCACCGAGTCTGGAATATCGAAACGACTCTTGTATTTACGAAGTTCGCCCTCGCCGACCACATTTACTTCCGTATCGAAAGAACAAGGGCGAGCAGACGAGAAAAGCAACCTATCCCTCTGATGATCTTCAACATCAGAGTCAACGACCGTCTGCACATCCAGAGATTCGCGAGGAGCCCTAGTGGAGCGTCGTTTACTACTTGCAGTTTTAGGAGATCTCTCGTCATTTCTGGAGAATCACTGCCAAAAGGTGGAGGAGAGATGTCAGGATTGAAGCATTCTCAAAAAATGGAATATCAACAGAAATCGGACCGGAGAATCTGGACGAAAGTTACGAATCAGAGATTCAATTTTGTCCGCAGTACACTTATCACCAAGCTCCATAGCTTGCATCATCCTATTAAAAAGAAAGAACGCAAGGAGGGATCCATGAGAACTCACCAGAAAACCCTAGACTCGCAGATGTGCAGGAAAGATCAGGAGACACGGAGAAACAAGAAGAGGCGAAATCCGGTGAATCGACCGACATAAAAGGCACAAGAAAAGGACTGTAGTTAGCTCTCGAAGAAATAAAAGAGACGAAAGCAGGAGATCAGCTGTTCTTTCTTTTGCTCTGATAAAAATACGATGAAGCAAGTAAAGAAAAAGAAGAGAGACGATCGGGCCTTAAAAGAGGGAATTTCGAAATTCAAAAAAGAGCAATCAAGTACAATGATGCGTATTTAATGGGAATGACGGCCACTATTACCAAACCGCGACGGTCACCACCCAATAAGTGACATGTGGCATCTTGGGGAAAACCGAGCCGTCAGAACGTCCCTTCACCTGTCAAGCAAGTGGAGACGCCAGAAGTTATGTGGTTCAGATTGAAAGCGTACACCGGAAGAATTAATTAATAAATACAGCGCGTGGTTAAAGGAGAAATTAATAAATACTGCTCGCAGAAGCAAACGAAGTAGGAAGGACAAGTCATTCGCCCAGCTCGAAGTATTTATGGGGTATTGTTGTATGTATAAAACTCGCCCACTGACACGTCATCAAAGGAGCTAACAAAAGTTGCCACGTCATTCATTGACCGGGTAAAAGAAGAAGTTTGACCGGTCGGGATGAAAAAATAGCTTAGACCAGAGGGAAGTCAAGGCATGGTCGCCAAAGCCAAAAACCTACTCGCCGAATATAGAAGTGCACTCGCCAGATATGCAGTACCCAGAAAATAAAAGTACTCACTGGACCAGCACACTGGTCCTCGAACCGACTCGGCATAAACACAGAAGCAACAAGGAATCATAAAAGGAAAGAAGACCCAATCCGCGACAGAAAAGGATCCTAATGCAAATCAACAAGGGGAAACCCTAAATAAACATGTAAATAGAATCACCTATCCCACGAGGAAGGGGTTCAGAAATATAGAGAGAAATCGAGAGAGAAAAGAGAGCAATTGTGAGAGATTAGAGAGTGTACGAAGCAACGAAAACCTAGTATTATTCTTCTGCCCTCAGGGGCCCGTGGTTTTTTCCCATTCAAGGGTTTCCACGTAAACTTGTCTTTTGCATGTGTTCTTAATTTTCTTGCTTTATATTAAATTGATTTAATTGTTGAGTGCGTGGCAATCCAAATTTCACCGTCAACAACACTTATTTACACTATTAAATCATGGGATTATGCCTGAGAATCAAGCAAAAGGAGAAGGAAATGAGGGCTAAAATCATACCAATTTTGGTCCGATCAGTGTTATTCTCCTCTAAAGCCACCACCTTAGACTCAAACCTCTCGGGAAGCGATCTCATAATCTTTTGCTTAATCCTTCTCTCCGAGTAAGGGTCACCAAGTTGATGACTTTGGTTAACTATGTCCATCAACTTAATCTTGAAATCGTTGAAGCATTCGTTCTTATCCATCCTAAGAAACTCAATTGTGTTTGGAGAACTTGAAGCTTCAAGTCTTTAACGACTTCGGTTCCCTCATGTGCAATCTCTAGGATGTCTCATGCCTCCTTAGCAATCCTAGTGTTTTGAATCAATTTATATTGATTTTCGTCCATTGCACATAGGATGGCATACATCGCCTTCCTATTCCAATTTGATTCCTCAAACTCTTGCGCGTTCCATTGCGCTTTAGGCTTGAGCACATCCACTCCTCCACCCGTTATAAAGGCCGACCCTCGATCACTACTCACCGAGGGTGTATCACGCGAGCAACGACCAAGGGGTAACCTAAGGGAATATTGGATCGACCATCGATCGCTACTCACCTGTCACGTCCATTGCGCCTTAGGCTTGAGCACATCCACTCCTCCACCCGTTATAAAGGCCGACCCTCGATCACTACTCACCGAGGGTGTATCACGCGAGCAACGACCAAGGGGTAACCTAAGGGAATATTGGATCGACCATCGATCGCTACTCACCTGTCACGTGTAAGCAACAACCGTATAATGGAAGCATTACGTGTAAATTCGGACCCTCGATCACTACTCACCGAGGTATATCGCGTGAGCAACGACCAAGGTCGTATAAAGCATAAAGGTCTAAAGAATCAAAATCCAAAATGGCATGGTATGTACTTATCATGTGTAAGGATTCCCTTTAGTTGATTGGCTTATTTCGTGGGCAAACCACAAGTTGGGGTTTGGTTGTAAGGGTAGTCTAGGTGATTAGTTGAATCAAAGACCCTTTCCAAGACCTCAAGACAAGCACCAAGGTATATCTAGTGCTTACTTTGCCTTGAAGATATAGTTGCACACACACACCATGCATAACTATTATTCTTGAATGTTGTGTTTATATTTTGTGTGCATTGTGCTTTATTGATTATTCAATATCTCTTTAAGCAATTAATTGATTACATCTTGTTCTATGAAATGCCATGACATGATAGGCATTATGATGCATTCAATACCCACTCTTGCACTTCATTTAATGTTAGCCTTTAGTGTGGAGTAATTCGTTTCCCGAAGGTTATTCAGAAACGTCCGTGCGTGCACATTGGTGTGCTTTGTTTTGCGCGATGATCGCCGGTAGAGATACCTTGACTTCTCCTTTAGTTTCACCATTTTTGGTGAAACGGCGGTTCCGTTCGGCGGCCTAGCCACCGTTCGAAACCACCGATCGAGACCTGATTGAAATATCTCTCGGGTCCAAAACGGCGTTCTTATCGGCGGTTACGAAACCACCGAAAGAAGTTGCCAATGTTTCCTGATCCTCTCGGGAGACATTCGGTGGTTCAATTCGGCGGCCTGGCCGCCGTTTGAAACCGCCGATCGTGTGATTTTAGGGGTAAAATTGTCTTTTCACTTGCCCTGTTCTTGATGTCTATAAATCACACTTTCTCATTATCTGAATAAGTTCTTTGACTTATTAGAACCCTAAACTTAAAAGAGAGATATTTGAGAGAAATTCAAATCAAGAACTCACCTTTAACCACTCAATCAAATCCTTTTTGCATCAAATTTCATATTGCATCTCCTATGTCTATATAGAGTGCATCCATGTATGGGTTTGCATCATCACAACTTGCTTGGTAAGATTTTGATTAACTTCATCTTATTTTAGTATTTTAAATACCAAGCCATCTCTTTTAAATTACTTGTATGTTTTAGATCATATGCTAAATACAAGAAAAGAGATTTTGATGAATTGATTGAGTGTTGTATTGTGATAGCTTTGTATCTAGGATTGGTTATCCTTTACTTAGCTAAAGTTATATGCCATGTCATAGCTATATGTGATATCTAGGATTGATTATATTGTCATCTTATAATCCTAGGTAAGCATCTAGAGTACCCTAGCTCTTATTGCAATATTTGGATATCATTGCATATTCACATAGGGTTGTGCATCTCTTTTGAGAGATTTAAGTCTTGTGTGATTGACCGGGATTAGGTCGACACCGGGAATGGTGGTCACATAAGCAATTGGAATAGAGCCACTTTTAAAGGCCCGCGTGGTAGAAGTGGGGGGTTATTGACCGGAGTGTTAGACGAGGTCTACATAGGTTGTAAACTCCATTTCAATTAGTGGATTTCGAGTTCCGAGTGTAGCTCACTAAATAGCCAGTGGTTTTTTCCCCGTGAAGGTTTCCACGTAAACATCAAGTGTCATTTATTATTTCCGCATCTATTACACTTGTATGTATTTTTGACTTGCTAGGGGTATTTTCATAAAATTGACATGCACGCGAAAATTGGTAATAATTAGATAAATCTATTCACCCCCACCCCCCCCCCCCCCCCCCCCCCCCCCCCCCCTAGCTTTATACATTAAACACACCACCAGAACTTTCATCATGAATTTCACCCAAACAATTAATAGCATAATCAAGGCCAAGAGTTGATGTACCTACTTAACCCTAATTCTCAAACATTCAAATCAATCCAAAACATGAATTTTGAAATATCCATCAACATACACACAATCAAAGGATGTTTGATTAATCTACTCTTAAATTATATTAATCTACTCCTAATCCCAATCATGAACGCATATCAATGTCTACCCTACATGCCATGATGTAAAGACAAAATATTCATAAACATGCATCTGGGAGGGTTGTCAAGCCTATTCAACAGAAGTCAAGAATCAATATACACCAATTGAATGAGACAATACTTAAACATATTAATACAAATTAATCAAACAAATAGAACTAGTGTTAGGCTTACATATTTCCCTAATAGGGATACACATCAAATAAAGAAACAAGAGAATAGTAAAGAGAAACCCAAGGTGTCAATCTAGGATCTCCAAGCTCCATTGAAGCGCCTCCTCCTAATAGACAAGGTAGGGTGGCTATTTCCTCATGAATCTCCTCAAAAGATGGGTGGTTAAAGTGGAAGGTGGTGATGGTGAGGCAATCCATGGAGGAAAACCTCCATGGATGCCTTTGAAGGTCTCTCTCTCTCTTTCTTTTGTTGTGTAAAGAAGATGAAGTGTAGGAGAGAAGGTTTCTAGGTTATTGAGTGAAGAGTTTTTATGAAAAGTGATGTATTTATAGGTTTGAGAGGCTAGGGCATGAATTGGGCATGAATGGACAAGTTTGCCCCTCTAGAATGGCTGAAATCGTCCATTTGGCTGAGCTAGAGCCCGCAATGTGCAGGTAAGAGATCAGCACACTTTGCCTGATTTCTTGAACTGTGCGGTCAATAGCGGGGAAGGGACCAGCACACTTTAGCTGAGTGCTTTAACTGTGCGGTAGTGTGCGGGTGGACTTTTACTGATTGCTTCAACTGTGCGGGTAGTGTGCGGGTAAGGGACCTTTATCTTTTCTTCAGCTAAGCAGCTCCCAGGCTTTTTCAACAGAGCGGGGGTGCGGGTGCTGACCCACACAGTACCTGCACTTTTGGAGCTCTTCTGGTTCTTGACCTCTTTTTGCACCATTTGACCCCTTTTTTGCACGAAAGTCCCGAATACTGTTTCCAACACCAGAAATGTATGAATGCCTGGAATTACAATCAAAGAGCCCATAAGAGACGTTAAAATGTACGAAAACGAGACAAAGGATAAGGAAATGAGGGCCGAAATATACAACATTTTTGGCATGATCACAAAGGCTATAAAGAGTGCCACTTGATCTCATCAGCCAAAGATTCTTCTTCTCCAAGTGGTAGCCATTACCTTTCCCTTTTTCTTGTTCTTCAAATTTCCACAATCGGGAGATATGTGTCCTATTCCACTACACTTAAAGCATTGGATGCCCTTTCTATTGTTCTTTTCTTGATTTTGTTCAAACTTCTTGAAGGGAGCCTTTTCTTCAAGTCTTAGCCTTTGGATCCAAAACACTTCTTTTCAAACTTCACAAATTTTTTGAATCTTCTCACCATCAAGGCCATTTCTTCATCCGAGTCATCATCATCCTCCTTCTCAATCTTGAATGCCTTCAAAGCTATTCCTTTTTGCTTCTTAGGAGGTGTGGAGGTAGGACCTTTCCTAGCTCATAAGCTAGAAGCCTTTCAATCACCTCACTTGGCTTCATATTCTTGTAATCACTATTTTCTTCTAAGCCGTCATTTTGGACTTGAATCTATCAGGAAGAGACCTTATAATCTTTTGCTTAATCCTCTTATCCGAGTAAGGGTCCCAAGTTGATGACTTTGGTTCACTATGTTCATCAACTTCACTTGGAAGTCATTAAAGCACTCATGCTCCTCCATCCTAATGATCTCAAATTGAGTTTGGAGAACTTAGAGTTTAGAATCCTTGACTACCTTGATTTCTTCATGTGCTGTCTCTAGAATCTCCTAAGCCTCCTTTGCAATTCTTGTGGTTTGGATCAACTTGTATTGGTTGCCATCCATGGCACAAAGAATGGCATGCATTGCCTTGTTATTCAACTTGGAGGCTTTGAACTCTTGAGTGCTCCATTGTGACTTAGGCTTGGAACATTCTCTCTACCCTCAGATCTCATAGTTTAGAGTGTAGCCATCTTCTATTGCCATCCATGATCAGTTATGTATTTGGCAAACATAAGACTCCATCTTGCCTTTCCATGAGGCATAATTCACCCCAGTGAGCAAAGGGGGTCTTGTGCTTGAAGCTCCCTCGTTTCCACCACCGTTCCCACTTATAGTGTTTAGGTGTAATGAAGAGATGAATGCAAATGTATGTAGTAATCAAAACACACAAATGTACACACTAAAAGCAAGGATCTCTTAAATATGTCTAGGAACTTACTCTGATACCAATTGAAACTATTTATGCGTGTCTAAATATACCTATGGGGGGGGGGGGGGGGGGGGGGGGGGGGGGGGGGGGGGGGGGGGGGAGGGGTGTGAATAGGTTTTAATCAATTAATTACCAAATTTTCTTGATTAGTCAATATTCAAAAATCACCCAAATTAAACAAATCACTCAATGAAATTTAAGTGCGGAAAACAATAAATTACACGCTGAATGATTTACGTGAGAAGCCCTCAAAATGGGCAAAACTCACGGGCTATTGTGCTAGCCACACACGGATTCATCAAATCCATTACTTGAATGAAAGTTTACAACCTAGGTTGACCTCAAGTCAAACCATTATTGGTCACTAACCTCTACCAACGGGCTTTTAATAGTGATCCTAGACCTACTTGCTTGTCACTTAGTTACAAGACTTTACTCTCAAGGAAGAGAACACAACCTAGGTGAATATCAAATACATAAATGCTAGGTCAACACATTTAATGCTTATCTAATCATGGATGAACATATCAACAATCCTAGATATCATGTTGCTACATGTCATATATAAAACTTAGCTATAAAAATAAATGCAATCTTAGATGCATAGCTATCATAATACAACAATGCAATCAATCAACACATAAATCTCAACTTATAGATAAAAACTTAATCTAGATGCAAACAAGTCATAAATGAGATTTCTTACTAAGTAAGAACACTAAAATGGATGAAGATGGTGTTTTACTTACCAAGTCATGTGTTGAAGAAGACTCATGCAAGAGCACATCCTTGATGAAGCTAGATGATGGTAGATGATGTTTGATGCACATGGAATGAGTTTGGAAGATCAAGGTGAGTTCTTAGAAGATTTTCTCTCTTGGAAAATACTCTATGTTAAAAATATGATTTTGAACTCTTAAAAACATACAGAGAGAAGACATCATATATAAGAGCCCTAAATGAAACTATGACGTTTAGGAAAATTTGGCTGAAAACAGAGCACTGCGTTGGTGAATGCGTGGGCAGGGACCAGCACACTACCAGCAAACCTACTAGCGAACCGGAATCTGGAAAAACAATCCAAGGCCACTATGTTGGTAGCACCAGCGACTTACAAGCGTATCGGGACCTCAAAAAACCATTCAAGGCTACTACGCTGGTAGGACCACCGTATTACCAGCGTACTGGCGCCTAGGTCACTCCTCGCGCTAAATCAAGCACACTATCGTGTATGCGCAGACGTTTCCTCCAATCAAGCATTAGGAAACAAAATACCAAACTCAATACCACAATTAGATCTAATAACAAGATGCCGTGTGGGAAGTGAAGAACACACACATAAGAATTTGAAACACAAATGCAAGAAAAAAATCATGCATGAAAGGTGTGTGTGTGCAACTAGTCTCTTCAAGAGTTAGCACAATATACCTTTGAAGTGCTCTTGATCTTGAGGGCTTAATCACGAACAATGAAATGTCTAATCTGCCCTTACATTTGAACCCCAATTGTGGTTTGTCATAAAATAAGCCAATAAAAAATGAGGAACTTGCATTTGGTATTGTTGAGGGAAAGACAAATGATAGAAAATCTTCTTTATCAATTTTACTATTTTAATTTAAAAACAAATTTAAAAAAAAAAGATAGATCTCCACCGTCCATCATCTTTGAGATGGACAATGGAGATATCTCTTTTTATTTTTTATTTTATTTTAAAAACAAAAATTTAAAATAAAAAAGAATTTAAAACAAAAAAATTTTAAAAAAAAATATGTAGATTTGGTGGAGATTCATCTCTTTATATATATACATTTCAAAAAATAATTGTGGATCCGTGGAGATCCAGATCCATCTCTTTATCCAAAAATATAACCACCCCAATGACCAAAATCAAAATCAAACCGAAAAAATAATTAATCAAACCAAATTCAAGAACTGGGTTTGATCAAAACCCCTCAAAATGAAATTAGGTTTGATCAAACCCTTCTAATTTTTTTTTTTTTTTTTTTTTTATCACCCATCCACCACATGAACTGGATTCAGAAAAAAAAATTATGAATTGGGTTTGACTAAAACCCATCCAAAACCCTTAAATCCAAACACATCCACCATACCCACACCACCACACCCACCATAAATCACTAACATGAGCGTCGATCTGCTGTCAAAAGAGGAGATCGACACTTAGTCTTGTCAATGTCGCCGTCAAATGGAAGAGAGAGAAAGGAGAACGGGAGAGAGCTCTCCTCTCAATGGAGGAGAACGACACTTGCCGGTGGCTAAGAGATGATAGAGACGAGGGAGAGAACAGAGAGAACGATGAGAGAGAGAGAGGGAGTTGTTTGGGGGGGATAGAGAGAGAGTTTTTTTTAGTTTTTAATTTTTTAAATTAAATAATTTGACAATATTGTCCTTTCAATTTTATCGGTTAACCTGATTTTGGATGGAAAATGTAACAGAAGGGAAAAGATGACCAATAGGGTTTGAGGGGACCGACTAACCATTATTGAAACCATAGGGACTCGTCTTTCTTATATGGTAAAGCTCATGGGGAAAAAAATGATACTTCCATTTTCTCTATCTCTAACTCTTAATTGTTGTTTTATGCTTAGTTTGATATATTTTGTGAATATGATAATTAAGAAATGCATTAGTTATAGAGTTGTTGTAGAGATTTATTCTTGTGATTTTAATTGTTTGAGTGTTGTAGTTGTTGTGAGAGTTTGTGATTGTATTTGTAGTTTTAGAAGTGTTGTGATTGTGTTGATAGAGTTGTATTTGAGAGTTTGGAGGGTTGGAGACTTGCACACTAAGTGTTTGATAAAAAAGAAGTGAATAGCGATCATAAACCTATTCACTCCCCTCTAGGCTGTATTAGTAACAATAACCTTGTGTATTTTCATTATGTATTACACAAGTCAACTGAAGATTCCAGAGTTGCTTATATATATTGCCTCAAACTGATTGGACATCGATTGATGAAAATCCAGATTACTCTTCTCTTCTCGATCTCTATCAATATAGTTTCTCTCTTCTTCAATTTTTGTTGTTTTCTTGTTAGGCTTTACACAAGCCTCCTCCCAAAGAATCAATGGAGGCCATCCATGACCTCCTCATAGTTTGGATTGGTGGTGGAGATGAGGATCTCCACCCATCAATTTTATTTTAAGAAATTTGTTCTTCATCAATTTTTTTTTTTTTGGTATAGACATGTGGCATGCTTCTTGTTTAAGGACAAAATACCATTGAATCTGTTAAATTTGACTAACAGTGGACTAAAAGAGCAACCAAATTGATGCATTTACAAAAGCGTAGAGATCACAAGCACTAAAAATGGAAATACAATTTAAAAAATGATATTTTGTTAAACATAAGGACTAAATTGATAATTGTCCTTTTTAAATTCCTTTTCCTCTTTTATCCCTCATTTTTAATTGCAGGATATAATCTAAAACTTCTGGTTCTAAATAAATTGAAAATTTAAAACTTACGGTTCTAAATTAATTTTATATCAAGAACTTCTTATTCTAAATAAATTGGGATTCTAAAACTATGTGTTTTAAATAAATTAAAAATTTAAAACATATGATTCTAGATTAATTTTCGAATCAGGAAGTTGTAGTCCTGATATTTTTTTATTTTTTATTTTGGGTGCAAACTTCTGGTTGCTAAATAAATTAGAATTCTAGAACTTATGGTTCTAAATAAATTGAGAATCTAAATTCTTTATAAAATATTTCATATTAATGATAGTGAAGACATCGAGATATAGATAGTGATGATGATACAAGTACAAGTAATATACAGTCTAAAAACTTGTATGATGATGATGATCCATTGTTATAGAAGTGTTGTTGAGAAGCACAATCAGTGGAGTCCTAACATGGTGGTGGAAGCCATCTGACCAAACAATCTCTCCAAAGTCATATCTCCCTTGTGAGGCTTTGACTGGTTTTAGTGTTACATAGAATGACAACTCCTCCTTGTAGAATGAGAAGAAGAGGACCCTAGGCCACACCACCACCTCAATCCCATCAGGCTCCACAATGTTGCTGCAAAGTAGACCACATTCCTCTTCTCTCCAACATTTTTGACAGTCCTTTTGATGGTCATGACTGAGGATTGGAGATTGGAGACTGTGATTGATGGGTAGTTTATGTCTGTGTTTGTTGGTGGGCAGCTAATTGTTTTGGTTCCAGGCAAAGACAAGACTATTTTTTGTAGCTTTTCTTGGGTGTAGCCTATGTTGCACAGGAACAGAATGTAGTCATTGGGTTTTAGGTCATAAACCAGCCCTGGATCCATGGCTTTTCTAGGGTTTATGTGGCCTGAACCCACGTCGAATGGATCAGAAACTTTCATTGATCCACCAGCTAGAATGCTGTCATGGGTTGTGTCTCTTGTCAAAGCTAACCATGCATGCACAAACCAAATAAATGCATTATTAATTATAATTATAAAATAGGTAGTGCATAATCAGAAACCTCCTTTAATGTACCTGTGGTCATAAGAGCGGATCTAATGGCTGCAGGTGACCAACTGGGGTGTGCCGATTTGATTAGGGCAACGACTCCAGTCACATGAGGGCATGACATGGATGTTCCGGACTGAAAATTCCAGTTCACGGAACGACCATCAGCGGGATACAGAGTAGGAGGAGTGCTGGTAGGCCATGCTGCTAGTATACTTGTTCCTGGAGCAGTAATATCAGGCTGTAATGACAAGAAATTAAACAATAATCAACATATATATATATATATATATATATATATATATAAGAAAAATTAATCACTAATTAATGAGAAGTATTAAATAATACCGGCCTTGAGAATATCAGGGGAAATTGAACTTGGACCTCTAGAAGAGAAGTATGCAACTACTGGTGCGGGTGATTTTCCAATACTTGTTTTAGTTGGTTTTAATTGCACAATTGGGAGCCTACAATATTAATTGCCACACAAATTAATCATAGATCATTTGTGATATATATATATATATATATATATATATATGTTGGGTGACTCACGTACTTGGGAAATTGAGCAAGATAGTATTGAAGTTGAGTCCCTTGAGTGATGTCAACAAGAACAATTGGGATGAAATCAAGCAGCTCAGGAATTTGTAGTGTGATAGGCTGAGCAAAGATCAAAGCAGATGCATTGGCCTTTCTCAATGCTGCTGCTGCTTCACCCTTCACTGTCCCTCTCGTTGAGAAGCATATCACTACTTTCCCTGTTGCCAATTTCCCATTCCACATCTCCATTTCGCAAACCCTAATATGCAATCAAATAACTTACAATTAATTCTTCTTATCTACAGTATTATGTTGACATGTTTGAAATATATATATGATTTGATAGAGACCCGTTAAGAAATAAGTGGGTGCATCCGCTAATCTTGCCCTTATTTCTTTGCTCATGAAGCTTTCTCCCTGCACAAGGAATCATCTTCGATATTTGAAACCTTATAAACATCATCTATCTATCATAAAATTTATTGAATACATGCATGTACCATGATGGAGAAATCGCCATTGACTATTATTTGAGTTGGAAATGTTCTATCTATAGAAGAAGCAGCCACACATACAGACCAAGGTGCAACATTCTGCACTACAGATGGCTGGGAGCTGTCGTCGTTTCCGGCTGAGAACACCACGGAAATACCGCGTTGCATGCCATGAAACGACCCGATATCAGCACTTGACGCAAAGAACGGACGCAAGGGCGGCGGCTCCCCAAACGAGGCCGAGATCACGTGGACCCCATCATGCAAAGCCTCATCAAAGGCTGCAAGAATATCAGCCTCACTACATTTCCCTTCAAGACCTCTCCCCCAACACACTTTGTACACTGCCAGTCTTGCCCTAGGCGCTCCACCTCTGGCTGTACCTCTGCCTAGCCCTAAAAAACTTGCATTTCTAACAACGGATCCAACCGCTGTTGAAGCTGTATGTGTTCCGTGGCCTAAGAAGTCACGGGGTGATTGGTATTCGTGGTTGCTAGAGCTCCTGTTCAAGGGTCCTAATGTCTCTTCAAACCCTTTTAGGTAGTAACGAGCACCGATTAATTTGCGGTTGCATGCTTTTTTTCGGGTCAAAATTTTCCCCTTGGACACATCTTCCCTTCCAAGATGATGGAATAGGTCCCAGGCATTGCTCATTATCCTGGAAGCTTTCAGATTCTGGCCATACACCTTGTGATCATCACCAATAAACAGATACATATAAAAATACATCTTGGGATGCTTTTAATTCGGACAATATATATAAGTGAAGTTACTGATCACCCATTTTTAATCGCATTGTTAACACTGAATTCTCAACTATTAGATTTATCAATTTGCATAATGATGTTATGCATAACAACATATATAGGTCAGAATTTTAAAAACTCATGCGGATATAAGTGGGAATTTCGATAAAAAAAAGCTGAAACTTTAAAGACCTGTATCAAGGACCCCAACAATTATGTCATTGCCATAGGCAAGCTGCAAAGGAGTCAGTTGATCATGATCTTCATCAATACCATTCAAAGTGAGTCCCAAAAAGTCCCAGCTTCTTGTTGTGTGCAGCTTCAGTGTCCGGCCCTCGAATACCGATATCACTCCTTCCATTTCTGCAACCAATGTGATCTTATCTAGATCAGTGGCTTTAAAAATCTATAAAATTAATTTTCATTAAAAGATAAAAATGCATTTCATGAAAAGAGGTCAGCTGATCGTGATGATTACTGGCTAAGGAAGCAGCTTGGCTTGCATTGATCTTTGCTGAAAAACCAGAGAAGCTATGCTTGTAGCTATAGAGCATGGATCTCTTGGCATCTTCTTCACTGAAAAATTAATTTGAGAAATTAAGTTACTTATATATTGAGAGAAATTAACGGAAAAAAGGAAAAAAAAAAAAGTAGAACAACACAAGTTATATAATTATTATTAATAACCTTTCAAAGACACTAGAGAGGAGTTGAAGATGAGACTTTGAAGTGAGGTTGGGACTATCAGGATATTGGTTGAGCCCTAAATAGACAATGTAAACCTGCACAATTAATATTTATATATAAATATATGTAGATCAATCAATTAATACATTAACAACAAAAACAAAACATTTAATAAGAGAGAATTTTATATAACAATTATTAGAGATCAAGAAAGAAGTACAAAATAAAAGGGTTTAAAAAAAGCAGTTTAGTAGTAGTGATTAATAAAGTTACATGAGATGAGAATGCTGATGAGTGAAGAGAATTATTAAGTGGAAGTAGTGAGAGGAATAATAATAGGCCCCAAAAACAATGAAAACAAGAAGAAGCCATATTGACTTGTCTCCCATGGAAGAACCACACATATGAATGGTTGGAGTTTAAATAATGTTCTGCATATAACTTCCTTGAGGATCGATATCAATGTTTACAGTGCGTGCATTCGAAGGCTCGAAGGCAAGGCTGCAGTAACCACACTTGCATATCTTGTTCTTTCATGATTATATTCTCCCTTCAAAGCTATAGGTGAAATTGATCATATCTACCTAGCTTCCTCTACTTGATTTTTTTTTTTTCTATTTTTCTTTTTGGGTATTTAATTTTAACTTGGCCAAGGGTAGTGTTGTGATACTAATATATATATTAGGTAGAATTATAGCCCAAGGCTACTTCATATAAAGCTGATCTCCATCAAAATCATATATTCATATAAATGAATATTACATAAAGAGAAATGCATGTGGACTGCATCATTATTTAGATCAATAAAATTTTACATCACCACCTTTCTTTTTAAATCCTTCCTCAATTAGAAGAACAATGAAACCCTAGTTTTAGGTCCTTTCTTATTATATTTAATCAACTACTTCATATTGATTACTTTGTTGTGTTACATGTGGAATATAATTAGGCTAATCATGCAAGCATGGTAGATCATGAGGATCTTATCAAAGTGCGTGTGCATGTGTATATATATATATATATATGGATTTCATTTGTAGTGAATTATTCATCAAAAACTAACATGCATATCTATGAACACACATGATGATCTATAGCTTATCAATCATGCTATGAATCCCCGCGCTTCTAGATCTTTATGTAGGTCAACATCTTAATTTATGTACTTCGTTTGTTGTGTTGTGCCCCATAAATAAGCATCTATATATGTAGGAGGAACAAGCTTTACAGATAATATTCAACAAATTAAGAGTTTTGAATGGCTAGCTATCTATCGTAGAAGTAGCTTTGTACCCACAAACTAATTAAGTTGAGAAATACTTCTTACTTGGAAAATTTTTATAAAAAAAAAAAAAAGATGGATACATATGTACTACTCTATCAAATTAATCATTGCTAACCTAGAATTTCACTAAAAATTTAACATTGCGTGAATTGATCAATTGCTTTTGCGTAATCACAGGTTTACAATCAAATGACTTAAATTATACGAAACACGTATGTTTTACCTTTCAATATATGAATTTCACATCATTAAACCTACTAATTCCATATGAACACTAAAGAATATTTACTTTGTTGTCATAGCAATCCATTATAGCATCTTAATTAATGCATGCATCAATTGTCATGATAATAATTTGAATGAAGTAAAGCATCT
This sequence comes from Acer saccharum, assembly GCA_030490815.1. Taxonomy (NCBI): domain Eukaryota; kingdom Viridiplantae; phylum Streptophyta; class Magnoliopsida; order Sapindales; family Sapindaceae; genus Acer; species Acer saccharum. The sequence goes on along the minus strand of CM059868.1, from coordinate 22,666,437 downwards.
TGTTTGCTTTGATAGACGGGAATTTTAAGTGCAACATGAATTTTTATCTTTAACTATATAAGTATTTTGAATAGTTATGTAAGCCAAATTTACCTCACCCTTCTAGAGTTCTAGATATATTTGATCACAATATATACTCAAAAAGGAAAAATCTCATCTAAATGGACAACGTTCTATTATTTTATATAATAGTTCCACACACACACACATATATATATATATATATATATATATATTCATATTATAATTCAAGAATTTGTAATTTGAAAAGCATATACATATAAGTTGAATATGTGTAATATGGGGATAATTAGCTAGCAATTAACATGATATTCCATTAATCATATCAAATATGGCACTGAATTATAAACTAATCTGTATATATCTAGCTAGGGTTTGCACAAATCAGTACTATGTATATAGTTCTCGATCATTTGATTCAAAATATTGTTCTTCCCAAATTGGTATTTATTTTTGCCTTAAATCATTGACAAAGGTAGAAACTGAAGAATCCAACAAGTTCATAACAATAAGTATGTACTTCTTATTGGAGAAGTTGATGAGAATTTGGATGCAGTGAATATTGATGAAGATGATATTTAGTAATTAATTATTGTACAAGTAGTGAAAAAGTGCTTTTTTTTAGACATTTTTTTTTTACTTTAACTGCTTCTCTAGTGAAAATTGATTAGATTACAAAACTTGTAGATTACTCTCCAATTATCTACATCAAATTATCGACATCAAAATATCACTATTACAAGCCAATATTTATTGAAACAATAACGATTAATTTTGCATATGTGTGCTAGTGTGTGTGTGTGAGCACATGTTTAAATAGAGGTTGAAATGAAGCTAATTGAATGATAAGGGAATGGTAGTCATTGGATGGAAATACTGATCATATAATAGTGCATCAAGAATATTGATCTTCTTATTAATTATCAAGGAAATTAAAGCAATTGATTGATGGGGTTTTGTTTTTCCTTTAGGTCATTATATTAATTAATTATAATTAGTGAAAAGTACTATAAATAGCAATTTGTAGCTAGTTTCTGAAATCATCTATAGGGTAAGAATGGGATTCATTACAGATAATTTGATTATCAAATGATGAGTAAAAATACTTCTACATGTGTACATATATATTATATGCTCATGAACTCATAATTGATCTTTCAAAGACACATTTAATTAGCTACTAATGTATTACTTAAAAAGTGTTTTTTTTTTTAATAATTGTATAATAAATATTTATAATTTATATCCAATATATGTTGTTAATGATCATATAGGATGAGATTATAAGTACAGTAATTTGCTATATATGGATATATAATATTGGATTGGATTATTATTATGATTATGTTAAAATTTTGTCAGGGATGTATTAAATTATATTTGATCATGAAAGTAAAATTAATATATCGAATCCTACCAAAGACGAAAGCTTTCAAAAAAATAAATGGTTCCGAATTAATAGATATTATATATATATGAAATAAAAATAAAAATGAATATACCATGCTATGATATAATTAATAATTAATTCTTCTACATTACTCTTCAATGGTCTTCAACAATTTTTATTACATCCTCATAAGTTGTCATTAATTACAAACTGTAATAATTAACCTATGTTAATTACATTGTATGCCAGCACTAATTATACTAGTGCAATGAATCATCTAGCTAGTATAAAGTTAAAATTTATTCCATGTGTTTAGCTTATACACATGCATTATTATTCTTCTCCAATTATCTTGTACATGTTTAAAAAAAAAAAACAAGCCACTGTTATCATGACAAATTTCATTCATCTCCTATATGAAGCTATTTCTGATAAAATTTATAAATGAGACTTAAGGGAAGATGTTTGATATTTTCTAGGGATTGGAGATTTATGATTATATTCAAAATTCTAAGGTATTTTAGCTAAACCTCAAGAGAGGGTCAATACTTTCCTTATTATAAAGTAGACGAAACTTGTTTTTGTGTGTGATTGGTCATTGACATTAAATAGCATTGCATATAAATTAAGTGGAAATAGGGGGAAATAACACTCTTTTTATGAGGATCAGTGTGCCAACCTGTGCGATGCACGGCTTTTGTTAAAAACCATTATCAAACTGGATAGTTATTTATTTATTTATTTCAATTTTTCATATTGTAATTGAAACATTCTATAATTGTGAGGCTTCATATGATATGGAGTGCCTCCTGATTTTCACCTACTCTTTCATATTTTTAATTAATTAATTAATTAATATGATTAATTAATAAATAGTAATGTATTCTTTTTAGTTGATTAATAATAATGTCTTTTTTTAACATGATTAATAGGGACTCTATTAATGTTTCTTTTATTTGATTAATATTAATGTCTTTTGAACATGGAAAATAGGGACTCTTCATAATATATCACCAATTAACATTATTAGATAGTGACAGTTCATATTATATAATCATATTATCATATTATATAATACTATATAAATATGATATAATTTTTATTTTATTTTTTTGAAAAGCGATATAATTTTTTTTAAATAATAAATTAGATATAATTAATAAAGACACTCCTAATTAATTATCATATTATAAATTGCAATTAATAGGGAGACTCTTCATATTTTACAACTAATTAACAACATAAAATATGGATTATTATTTAAAATATAATATAAATATGATGTAATTAATAGTGATATGATATATGATATCAATTTTTATAAATACAGTTATATAAAAAATAAATGTAAATACAGGATAAAAAAAAAATCTAATGTAACTTGTATAATAATAGACATAATAACAATAATTACATGTTTAATATTGAAACTAAAAGTTACCAAATGCAACGTTTATGAGATCTCCAAGTTTTTGAAAGGCACATGCTTTGGAGACATGGGAAGTACTTCACAATAATTACATGTTTAAAGTTGTAAGAAAAAAAATGCCGAAAAAATAAAAAAGGCCCCATTATTGTTTTAAATAGAACAATTCTAACATTACACAAAAAAGTTAACATCGGCTCAATATCCAATTTGTTTTATTCATATCTTTAGACAAAACCTAATTTTTTAGGGTTTTAATATCTTATTAATTTTAATTTATTTTAAGCCCTAGGTGGTTACACCATATTAATATAAAATTGTTTACTTATAATATATACTATAAGTAGTTTCCAAAGAAACCGAAAACCCTAGCGCTCATTCACCTAATTTTAAAAGCTAGCCACTACAAGAAAAACCATCATAGTTGACAGTTATTTTATGATAGTTTTACAAAATTGTCAACTATTATAAGTTTGTTGACAGTTTTGTAAAACTATCATAAAATAACCGTCAACTATTTTCAAAAATTTTAGTTATCTTTAATAATTTTTTTAAACTATTACTTCCTATTTTCAACACTAAACAAAATCTCGATATGGATTTATTTTACAATAACATATCGGTTTTTGGGCAAACCGATATTTGATAAGTAAAATTTTAAATTTAATAAATTTACTTTTAAATCATTTATTTTTAAAAAATTCAAAAAAGTAATTTTAAAAAAATTGTTTATTTATTTTGCACCCTCTTGTTTCATACTAAGAGACACGTTAATAATTCAATTACCCATATAAATTAGTAATCTGAGTCTTACATTTGTTTATTAAATTGCAAGATGCATATTGAAAAATATCTCCACTGTAGTGAGAGTTGTATTCCAAATCATGCTTATTACAATTGATGCCACGAGTCTCCTATAGACCATGTTTGGTTGGATGGAATGGAATGGAAAGAAAGCCATTCCATTCGTTTGGTTTGTTAAAATGCAATGGAATGGTGATTCCATTGGAATGGAGATTCCACCATTTTGGTGGAATCGGCATTCCATCCAAAAACAAATGGAATGCCTATTCCATTCCAAACTAAAATTTATATTCCATAAATACTCTCATATGCCCCAACTCCATTCCAAAAATACCTTCCTTTCCAACACCAATATATTATTATTATATATTATCTTAATGACATATAAATATATATTATATTATTATATATATTATATATATTATTATTATATATATATATTAGAGTATTATAATATATATAACGATATATAAACATATATAATATAATATATTTATATATTATATTATTATATATAATATATAGATAATATATAATATATTATTATATAAATTATATATATAATACAATTATATATATTATATTATAATATATATTATATATTATTACATATATTATATATATTATATTATATATATATATTATAATATATATATATATATTATATAATATGTATATTATATATTATATTATATAAATATAATATTATATATATTATTATTTTATATATATTATATAATATGATATATATAAATATATATATATTATATTATATAATATATATTATTGTATATATATATTATATTATATTATATTATATAATATATATATATATATTATATAAATTATATATTATTATAGATATTATATATTATATATTATATTATATAAATATATATATATATATATATATTATATTATATATATATATTATTATATGTATTATAAGTATGTATTATATATATTATATTATTATATATATTATATATTAATATATTAAATAATATAAATTATATATTGATATTACATAAATATATTATTATATATATTATATAATATAATATATATATATCTTATATATATTTATATTTATATATATATATTATTATATGTATTATATGTATTATATAATATATATATATATGTATTATTATATATATTATATATTAATATATTAAACAATATATATTATATATTATATTATTATATATATTATATATTATATTATTATATATATTATATATTAATATATTAAACAATATATATTATATATTTATATTATATAAATATATTATTATATATATTGCATAATATAATATATATATATTATAAATTATATATATAATATATGTTTATATATATATATATATTATATTATATTATATTATATTATATATTATTATATGTATTATATATAATATATATGTATTTATATTATATATTATAAATATAACATATTATTATATTAAATAATATATAATTATATATATATATAATATATATACTTTTATATTTTATTATTATCATCCATAATATATCATGTTATTATGAATGTTTTATAATTAGGGGTATTTTGGTCAAAATAGAGTTAACTCCATTCCATTCTGTTGTTAACCAAACAAAATAATACTGATTCAGAGACTAATTCTAAAGTTTCAACCAAATAAAAAACTTAGTTTTCCTTTTCTTTCCATTCTTATTCTCATTCACATTACCATTCCGATTATCATTTCAACATATAACCAACCGTGACTATAGAGTATTGACCATTAACTCGACTATATATATTTTTAAAATATAATTTTATTAAAAGTTTCGATAAATATTTCTTAATATTTATCTATTGTAGAAATTAGAATTTTGATTAGTTGAATAAATTTAAATTTATATAACAATGTTTTTTTTTTTTTTTTTTCTTTCTTTCTAACAACTCATATAGGTTATATATAAATATTGTTCAATTGTTAACACATCAAGTCTTGTAGTCAAGTGGTAACGACTTACAACTTTTGACTTAAGGTCTCAAGTTCAATTCCCACTAATGACAATATCAGAATTTACCGGATGGCCAGCGAAGAGGGGTGATCGACGGATAGCCGAACGGAATGGCTGGAGGCGGCGGGCCAGTAGAGGTGGTTCGACAAAGGCGGTTGGTGGCCGGACAGACGGACGGCGGTGGTTCGGCGGCGGAGGTGGTATATAAATATAAAAAAATGTTATTTAATTAAATATTAAATAATGAATTTTTTTATAAAAAAAAATAAACATATCTTGAAATTTTAAAAAAAAAAATTATAAACATATCTTGACAATTAAAAACTGTCAAGAAGAAGAAGAAAAAAAAATTAATAATAATTAAAAAAAAAAAAACTATCAAGACTTTTCTTGACATTGGCATTGTTGACAGTTTTAAAAACTGTCAAAAATACTTTTCTTGACAGTTTTTAACGATCAACAAATCCATTATTTTCTTGTAGTGAGCAGCAGTCCCTATTGCCTCTTCTCTATCAATTTTTTTTTTTTTTTTTCTTGAAAGCTCCTCCTCCTCTCATCCAACTGCTCAATCTCTTCTCGCTCATTAATATTTTGCCTCCCATTTTTCTTCACCAACCAGTGCCCATGCCCTCATCTCTTCTTTGTCAATCGTCGGTCGCCGTCTATCTTCGTAATTCGAGAGTTTTTTTTCTTTTAATGATTTGATTTTTAAATTTCATCTACTCTTATATGTGTTTTATTTTTTGTCAACTAACCTGAATATGAAATTAGTTAGTCTCATGAAAGAAAATATTGTTAAGTTTGTAATGAATCCATCTATAATTTTTTTTTTTTTGAAAATTTTTATTGGTTTTTTTTATTTTTTTAATTGTGAGAGACTGAGAGGAACAAAGTTGAGGGAAAAAAAATTGAGATATTAATTTAAATAATTTGTTCAATAAAAATTAATATTCCGTTTAGTGGAATATATACAAGGGCCCATTTTTTAGATTTTGCCCAGGGGCCTTGGATATGCCAGGATCAGCACTAGTCATACCTCATTCGACAATACTTGAGGCTATTTCTGTTGTAGCCATAAACAATTCCTACAAAAACATTGGATTATATTAACTTGTACCCTTAAAAAAAAAATCGATTTTATTTTTTGGGGCCCTTGCAAAAATGTCTCTTGCTATGTTTGAAAGAGCAAAAATGTCCCCACTTTGTTTTTCTTGCAAAAATATCAAAAATAAAGATGAAGTTACTAAAGTGCCCTTTAAATTGATTTTTCAAAAATTAAATTATATAAGGCAAGATTACAAGTTTACCCTGATTATATAAGGGCAAGATTACAAGATTACAAGTTTGCCCTCATTGTCAATAATAGACACAAATAATAATAAAAAAAAAAAAAAACAAAGACAGAGAGAGGCGAGACCTAGCGATGACAAGCGACGGTGGTTCTTGTTCGACGAAAGTGGTTTGCGAGCCGGAGAAGAGACAACACTGACATGTGAGAAAACTATTCTGAGCTAAATAATTTTGTTGTCTTCACAGTTATATTGTTATTATATCACTAAAAGAAAATACTAGATTTATTGACAGTTTTAAAAACTGTCAACAATGCTAATGTCAAGAAAGGTCTTGACAGGTTTTTTTTTTTTTTTTTATGACAGTTTTATATATATATATATAATATGTTTATAATATTTAATTAAAAACTGTAATTATTTAATATTTAATCATAATATTTAATTAAATAACATTTTTTATATTTATACACTACCTCCCCTGTTGCCGGTGGACCACCCCCCGCCGCCACCACCGTCCGGCCATTGCCACCATCCGACCCTGCCCACTTCTAATAATAATCATTATTAGGAATTGAAATTGATACCTCAAATCAAAAGTTGTAAGTCCTTACCACTTGACTACAAGATTTGATTTGTTAACAATTGAACAATATTTATATATAACCTATATGAGTTGTTAGGAAAATAAAAAAAATAAAAAAAAAACCTTGTTAGATAAATTTAAATTTATTCAACTAATCAAAATTCTAATTTCTACGATAGAAATATATTAAAAAATATTTATTGAAACTTTTAATAAAATTATATTTTTTAAAACATATATAGTCGAGTTATTGGTCAATACTCTATGGTCATGTTTGGTTGAATGGTGGAATGATAATGAGAATGGGAATGAGAATGAGAATGGAAAGGAAAGGAAAGGAAAACTAAGGGCCTGTCCGGTACCACTTTTCAAAGCTGTTTTTGTTTTTGTTTTTCGAAAATAAAAATGAAAATGAAAACAGTGTTTTTGGTTTTAGTTTCGAAATCCAAAAACGCGTCTGGTAGTATATCCCAGAAGCTGTATTCCGAATATAAAAACGTAAAAAACGTGTCTGGTAGGTTATCTAAAAAATATCAAAAATTGAAACTAAATTGATCCAAAATATCAAAAATTGTCAATAATAATAAAAATATCAAAATTTGCCAATAAAGTGATCTGAAAGATATTTATTATAATTTTTTTTAGCTTAATGTAATTGAAGTACCAACTACCAGCTTTCTCAACCTAAAAGTCTTGGTCTCTCTCTCTCTCTCTCTCTCTCTCTCCTGTCCCCTTTTTTCTTTTTGTTGAATCTCGCTTTTCTCAGCTTTTTGATTTGGTCGAATGGCCTCTCTCTCTGTAATCTCTATCTTCATTTCATTTCTTTGATTCTCTATTATTTTATGTATTTATTTATTTTTCCACTAGTCATAGACTCATAAGCGGCACCAAGGCTGGAGGAGGAGGATCTCACCTCCTCTAGCCTTGGAGGAGCAAATCCGAGAAGAAGAACTCACCTCCTCCGGCCTTGGAGGAGCAAATCGGAGAAGAAGAAGAAAAAGAAGAAGTGGAAGAAGAAGAGTGACGATGGAGAGTTGAAGAAGAAAAAGAATTTTTTTTTTTTTTTTTTTTTTTAAAAGTGAGTTTTGTATTTGAAGTGAAAAACAAAAAGAAAAATAAAATGAAAAACATCAAAAACTTGTTTTTCAAAATTTTCACTTCCAACATGGGTTTTGTTTTCCATTTTGTTTTTGTTTTGGAAATAAAATGAAAAACAAAATGAATAACGGTAACGAACGCGTATCCGAAATCATTTTTGGAAAATATATAAAAACAAAAACACCCTTGAAAAGGGTACTAGACAGGCCATAAGTTTTTTGTTCGGTTGGAACTTTAGAATTAGTCTCTGAATCAGTATTATTTTGTTTGGTTAACATCGGAATTGAATGGAGCTAACTGTATTTTGACCAAAATAGCCCTAATTTTAAAACATTTATAATAACATGATATATTATGGGTAACAATAATAAAATATTAATATACTAATATATATATATATATATAATATATATAATACATATATATTTTATATAATACATATAATAATATATATATAAAAATTTAAATATATATAATATACATAATATATTATAATATATATTATTTAATATATATAATAATATAATATATAATACATATAATAATATATATATTATATAATACATATAATAATATATATATATATAATATAATATAATATATATAAAAATATAAATATATATAATATACATAATTTATAATATATATATATATATATAGATATATATTATGGCTCATTCTTAAGTGCAACATGACACCAAACAATTTTGAAAAATAGTATGTGATCACATATGATTACATGTGATCATAAATATATATAATGTTATCGCATATGAATTGCACGTGATTACACAATTAAATTATTGTGATCGCATGTTAGAACATGCAATCACATATTAGCTGATGTGGTTGTACCAAAGAAGACATGATCACAGTCAAAAAAATTTTGTTGCATCATGTAACATTGCACCCAAGGGCTGTTAGGATTATGCTCAATAGCAAGAGTGTAATGTTGTAATTAACAATCTTTTTCATATTAATAAAGTGATTTCTGGTTTAACAAATCGTATAGCATTTATAGTTTATATTATAATTGTCAAAGTAAATAATCATAAGGTCTAAAGACTATGGGAAAAGAAGAATTGTTCGTACATCTGGATATGTATGTGGTAGACACAATTCTTTAGTTAGTCTTGAATAATGTTCACAACTTAAGTTAAAGGTTGGGCACCTTTATCTTGTTAAAGTTATAGAATTCTTTTGCTAGCATTTGAGTGGGATCAAATGAGATATGATGAGTCTAAAATCATCGGAGTGTCTTCGAGCAAAAGGATCTAGTGCACTGGGTGCATTGAACTGGATCACAATGAAAAGCTTTATCTAGAACCGTCAGTAGATAATAGTCTTTTCATTATCAGGACAATCGGAGAGTCTATCTTAATCCTGAGATAAATGATGGACTTATGGTTGCAAGTGATATCATTTGAGTTATCAATGAGTACGATTATATCGCATAGTCTATCCTCGATAGTTTGGTGATATTCATTTGCTAATCGATAGAGGACTTCATTTATAGATATGGACATCGTGGCTCCATTTAATAAAATGAGAGTATAATATTATCATATGGATGTTTTGAGGTAATTGGATATTAAATCTCAACGTTGAGTTTTCGATAGTGTCTATTGAAAACATGGCTTCTGGACAAGTCAAAATATCCAAGTTCAAAACGTGGTCATATGAGTAAATATGGTAACTTGGAGAGTTATAGGCGGTCTATGAACTCTTGGCGATTACTGATATTAATCACGAGGATACACTATCTCCAATATGATTGTCTAGGGTATGAATGAGGAGCATCTTCCTTTTCTATCTTTATTTAAGAGTTCAGTTTTAGCTATTTAGTGGAATGAGTTAAAATTAATGGATCGAACCTAAGTGAATCATTTGTTGATTGTGATTAGGTTATGTCTATTGAAGCTTAAATTTAGATGGCCCGCCAAGATCCCCAATCCACACGGACTTGCATGGATCACTTGATATATTCTACCGGACCAATTTAAGGGTCCATCTAGAATTGCATTTAATATATTAAGAATATAATTTGCACATTATTTAAGTAATGGGCTGCTCAATTATATTAATATATTAATGAAAGACATGTGGGCTTGTTTCTTTTAGTAAGAATGGGTCTGGTTCACATGTGGGCCTTTTATTTAAAGTCCAATGGATTAAATGAAATAGGAAAATAATATTAGGCCCAATCTTATATATGTGGGGCGGCTAGGTTAATGTTTTAACCTAAAAATATTATTTTGTTTCATTTGTTTTAATTAAATAAGAATTAATTAATTTATTGATTAATTGTTTAATTAAAGAAACAAATCTTTCCTAAAAGTAAAAGACTTGTTTGATAAGTAAATAAATAAATTAGTTTTATTTATTTAATCAAATAAGGAGTCTTTTTATTTAGTCAAAAATAAAAGAATAAAAATAAAAGAGTTGGATTAGGGTTTGAAGTCTTAAAAGACATGTGGTTTTTGGGTGCAATACAACTCCTCTTTTGTAGAGGAAAATTGCGGCAACCCTAGGAAAACACACATAGAGAATTCGGCCACCCTATAAGGAAAGAAGGAAGAAATTTTGGCCACCTATATAAGCATACTTATAGAATTCGGCCACCACAATGAATGGTGCTTGAGTTTTTATTTCTTTCTTCTTCTTCTTAATTCCAAGAGAGTTTTTATTCTAAAAAGACAAAAAAGGAGTGTGAGATTATTCTTTGATAGTATACTATTGCTTAATCATCAATAAGCTTGTGTATACGATATCGATCTAGGTTCACGCGAGTTTCGATCATTAGATTGAGAACTCAAAAGTGACCGGAATAATTTTTGACATTCTTTTGATTGTTTTGTGACTAACAAAGAAAAGAAAGTTTTTGTTTGGTCCATTCACAGGTTTGCAATTCAAAGAAAAGGGAGACCACGCTCCTAGGTGATCCACGTTCGTGCTCGGATTGAAGGTCTTGCGGATTACCATCGACGTAAGTCAATCGGATCACGCGACAAAAGGTAATTTACTTTTGTTAATATATATGCATGTTTATTGATTAAAAGGGTTTAAGGTTCATAAAGGAAAAAATTTTAAAAGTCACTAAATCGTTTTTAGTATCGCTTCCGCTGCGTTTACTACTTTTGTTATTATTTTTTCCCTACAATTGGTATCAGAGCCTAGGTTGAACCCTTTTAATTAATTAACGTATATATACGTGGATCTATTTCTTTTTATTGTGATTATGCATGTTTAGAAAGAGATGGCACTCTAGGTATTCAAATATATAATTACATGTGATGTATGGATTTATATATGTTTTATGTGGTTTGTTATTGCTCGATTTTGGCCCTAGATTTTCAATGTAATTTTTGTTTCGGAGTTGTAACAAGAAGGGTGGTCTATTATCGCCATAATTCCTTCTTGGTAGATTGCTAGGTTTTATTTTTTTATTTTAGGTGCAGTATTTTTATTATACTACTGCAGATTTTCTATTTTTTTTATTATGTGCAGTTTTTGTTTGTAAAAAAGTACTGCAGTGATTAAAAATAAAAAAAAAATAAAAAAAATAACTGCAGTATTTTATTTGTTTAAATACTGCCGTAATATATTTAGGTCTTGAAGATTCGAAGACACGATGAAAAACGAAGCAACCGGAACCATGAACGAGCACCGTGCGCACCCTAGGAGTTGATTGGGCTGCGCATGGCAAGCCCATTGCAAGGTGGGCTGCGCACGGCAGCCTTGAAGGCCCTATGGGCTGCGCATGGCAGCCCCTTTGTGGGGTTGTGGGTCGTGCACGCCCATGGGGTTTGGGCCGAAGGATGAGCGTATGGTTGATGGGCCACCTGAAGATCTTGTATTCCTGACAATTGTAATTTACTTGTTTTTCTAGGATGGGCCAAAATTGTTGCTATTTAATTTATGCTTAAATATTACAATATTTGTTATTGTATGATAACATGACATATAGAATAGGAGTGCCACGCATATATCTCTTTTGGTATGAACATGCATTGAATGATTTAGGTATCTAAATTGGCATCTAGATAACTCGGTAAATCATTCTGTGGGATTTAATCACATGCCTTAAATAATTGAGTGGGAGAAGGTGTTTTTGTAACACCTATGGCCTCCAAGGTTAGTTGAGCTTTATTATTTATTGGTAATCCCCCCAAGGGGCGTCCATGAATGGAATTTAGCAACATACTTCCTTACAAGGATAGACTAGACAATGGACTCAAACGAGATCTACTCCCCAATGAGGGATTTTCGTGAGAGAAAATTGAGGGTCGATATCTTGGTAACACACTCAATGTAATTTTATTAATATCCTCCCAAGAGTTCTTGTCAGTAAAATTGCAAGGCTAAAATTGAAAACGCTGGTTGTTATGTTAACAATTAGGTGGGACCTAGTCTAACTAGTAAATGGTGCGAACTCCCAAAGGAGGCGTAACATTTATGGGTGTTAGATCACCGTTGAATTTTATGATTGAGTTATTTATTTAATTCAAGATAAATATTTAAAAGTGCTTTATCATGATTATATACTTATATATGTTTTGTTTTATTCAGAAATCATGACCCCATCACTTATGAACATCCTGAAAGATAACACTTTAACTGGAGATAATTATGTCACATGGAAAAGGAAAATTGGGTTGTTGCTGCAAAGTGAAAAACATAAGTTTGTTCTAACTACTCCTAAACCACCTGCTCCTAATAATGAATCTAGCATAATGTATAGAGATGAGTATGAGCAGTGGAAGACTTCAGATGATATGGCAAAATGTTACATTATGGCCACTATCTTCGACGTGTTGCAACAGCAGCATGAAGGAATGGAGTCCGCTGCTGATATAATAATGTCTCTAGAGGAGATGTTTGCTATGAAGTCTAGGACGACTAAGAGAGAGGCAGTGACTGCTTTTATGAATCTTAGGATGAAACCTGGACAGGCTGTGAAAGATCACATGATGAAAGTCATAGCACATCTCAACATTGCTGAACTGCATGGCGCTGAGATAGATGGTGAGACAAAGATTGATATGGTTGTCAATTCATTGTCAGATTCCTTTGATCAGTTCAAATTGGACTACACTTTGAACAAAAAGGAATACACCTTACAAGGCCTGATGCAAGATGTTCAAAGTGCTGAAAAGATCCTTGTGAAAGGCAAAGGTCAAGAGATTCATATGGTTGGTAAAGTTGCTACTGTTAAGGCCCGTCCAAAGGTCAAGAAACAACAGAAGAAAAAGCAACTTGGGCCTATCAAGAAGGAGACCAAGAAAGTAACCAAGATCAAAGGGAAATGCTTCCTTTGTGGTGAAAAGGGACATTGGAAGAGAAATTGCCCAAAGTCCCAGAACAAGAAGGAAGAAGGTAATTTGAATTATCTAGAAACATGTTTTTTGGCTGATTCTACAGATTCTTGGATCATAGACTCAGGAGCCACTAATCATGATTGTTATTCCTTGCAGGGGTTTCAAGAAAGGAGAAAGCTGAGTAAGAATGAAATCAATTTGCGCTTGGGCAACGGAACGTTAGTGTCTGCAAGTGCAGTGGGAGATATTAGAGTTTATTTGGATTCTAGAAGGCATTTAGATTTAATAGACGTTTATTATGTACCTCAATTCAAGAGGAATTTAATTTCAGTTTCTTGTTTGAATAAATTTGGATATTCGGTTACTTTTAATAAAGTTTTTATTATTAGTAAGAATGACAAAATTATTTGCAAAGGTACATTGGAAAACGGTCTATACTTTTTGCATAGAAATATCTCTCACTCGTTAGACACAGAAATAACGGAACCTAATCATAAAAGAGTAAAATTATCAACAGATGAAACCTACCTTTGGCATTTACGCTTAGGACATATTAACCTTAATAGGATTAAAAGATTGGTATGTGACGGACCTTTGAGTGACTTAAAGGTTGATGATCTACCAACTTGTGAATCTTGTTTGGAAGGTAAAATGACCAAAAGGACGTTCTCTGCCAAAGGTGCAAGAGCCACTGAATGTTTAGGATTGATACACACTGATATATGTGGACCTATGAGCATTCAAGCTAGAGGTGGATATGAGTACTTCATCACCTTCACGGATGATTACTCGAGATTTGGTTATGTGTATCTCATGAGACATAAGTCGGATGCTTTTGACATGTTCAAAGCATTCAAAGCTGAAGTTGAAAATCAGCTTGAGAAACACATAAAAATCTTGAGATCTGATCGTGGTGGAGAATATCTATCTGGTGAGTTTCAGCAATATCTTATTGATAATGGGATAGTTTCTCAGTTTTCTGCACCAGGTACACCTCAATAAAATGGGGTAGCAGAAAGGAGAAATAGAACTCTTTTGGATATGGTTAGGTCTATGTTGAGTTATTCAACGCTTCCTATTTCTTTTTGGGGATATGCTTTACAAACTGCTATATACATTCTAAACGATGTACCATCTAAGTCTGTTCCTAAAACACCGCATGAGTTGTGGACTGGGCGCAAGCCTAGTTTACAACACTTAAGGATATTTGGTTGTCCTACGCATGTGTTAAAAGGAAAGACAGAAAAGATGGAGTCCCGTTCAGAAACATGTATATTTGTAGGGTATCCAAAAGAAACTAAAGGATATTATTTCTATAGTCCTTCAGATCTTAAAATATTTGTTTCGACAAATGCTAAATTTCTGGAAAAGGACTATATGAATGATTTTGTGCCTAGAAGTAGAATTGTTTTGAATGAGATGTCAGGAGATACAATTCCACGAGAGGTTACACAACCTAACCCAATTGTAAGTTCCGATCCAACACAAAATCAACAACCTACCATTCCTCGTCGTAGTGGGAGGGTTAGAACACAACCCGAAAGATACATCGGTCTGGGAGAATCAGTGGAGAATCTCCCGGACGATGATGATCCCTATACGTACAAGGAAGCTATGGAGGATGTTGATAGTCGCCATTGGCAAAAGGCAATGCAATCCGAGATTGAATCTATGTTCGATAACAAAGTCTGGTCCCTTGTAGACTTGCCTAAAGGGATAAAACCCATTGGGTGCAAGTGGGTATACAAGAGGAAAAGAGGTATGGATGGAAAGGTGGAAACCTTTAAAGCTAGATTGGTAGCTAAAGGGTATACACAGAAAGAAGGTATCGATTACGAGGAAACCTTCTCTCCTGTGGCCATGCTTAAATCCATTAGGATACTCTTATCCATTGCAGCATCTTTAGATCTAGAGATTTGGCAAATGGACGTCAAGACAGCTTTCCTAAATGGAAGTCTTGACGAAAGCATCTACATGATGCAACCAGAGGGATTCATTGAAAAGGGCCAAGTGGATAAGGTATGCAAGTTGCAGAAATCCGTATATGGATTAAAGCAAGCATCCAGATCCTGGAACATAAGGTTTGATCAAGCTGTCAAAGGTTTTGGATTTATTCAGAATGCTGACGAACCTTGTGTATACAAAAGGATTAAAGGCGACAAGTTGGTTTTCCTGATTCTTTATGTTGATGATATACTACTCATTGGAAACGATGTAGGTGTATTGACATCAGTAAAAGAATGGTTAGCAAAACAATTTGATATGAAGGACTTAGGAGAAGCAAGTTTTATTCTAGGTATCCAAGTAATAAGGGATAGAAAGAATAGATCGATTGCATTATCCCAAGCTTCATACATAGACAAAATCTTGTCTAGGTTTTCCATGCAGGATTCCAAGAAAGGTATGTTACCTTTCAGACATGGAATCAAGCTTTCTAAGGAACAAGTTCCTAAGAATGAGCATGAAGAGCAATTCATGAGTAGAGTTCCATATGCCTCGGCAGTTGGAAGTCTCATGTATGCAATGCTCTGTACTAGACCAGATATTTGTTTTGCTGTTGGCATAGTTAGCAGGTTTCAATCGAAACCTGGTCCTGATCACTGGACGGCAGTCAAGCATATTTTCAAGTATCTCAAGAGAACGAGAGATAATATGCTTGTATACTCTGGAAGGGATTTGGTTCCCGTTGGGTATACAGATTCTGATTTCCAGTCAGATTCTGACTCCAGAAAATCCACATCAGGGGCTGTGTTTACTATTGGAGGAGGAGCAGTTATATGGAGGAGTATCAAGCAATCTTGTATTGCTGATTCCACCATGGAAGTTGAGTATGTTGCTGCATGCGAAGCTGCCAAAGAGGCTGTTTGGCTCCGCCAATTCTTGATTGACTTAGAAGTGGTTCCTAGTGCGAATAAGCAGATCACTATCTACTGTGACAACAGTGGAGTAGTGGCTAATTCGAAAGAACCAAGAAGTCACAAGAGAGGTAAACACATTGAAAGAAAGTATCATCTTTTAAGGGAGATTGTTCAAAGAGGTGACGTGACGATTACCAAAATCGCGTCAGCAGAAAATCTAGCGGATCCCTTCACAAAGGCTCTACCTCAGAAGAGTTTCGATGGGCATCTAGAGAATATGGGCTTGAGAGATATGACACATTTGCTATAGCGCAAGTGGGAGATTGTTAGGATTATGCTCAATAGCAAGAGTGTAATGTTGTAATTAACAATCTTTTTCATATTAATAAAGTGATTTCTGGTTTAACAAATCGTATAGCATTTATAGTTTATATTATAATTGTCAAAGTAAATAATCATAAGGTCTAAAGACTATGGGAAAAGAAGAATTGTTCGTACATCTGGATATGTATGTGGTAGACACAATTCTTTAGTTAGTCTTGAATAATGTTCACAACTTAAGTTAAAGGTTGGGCACCTTTATCTTGTTAAAGTTGTAGAATTCTTTTGCTAGCATTTGAGTGGGATCAAATGAGATATGATGAGTCTAAAATCATCGGAGTGTCTTCGAGCAAAAGGATCTAGTGCACTGGGTGCATTGAACTGGATCACAATGAAAAGCTTTATCTAGAACCGTCAGTAGATAATAGTCTTTTCATTATCAGGACAATCGGAGAGTCTATCTTAATCCTGAGATAAATGATGGACTTATGGTTGCAAGTGATATCATTTGAGTTATCAATGAGTACGATTATATCGCATAGTCTATCCTCGATAGTTTGGTGATATTCATTTGTTAATCGATAGAGGACTTCATTTATAGATATGGACATCGTGGCTCCATTTAATAAAATGAGAGTATAATATTATCATATGGATGTTTTGAGGTAATTGGATATTAAATCTCAACGTTGAGTTTTCAATAGTGTCTATTGAAAACATGGCTTCTGGACAAGTCAAAATATCCAAGTTCAAAACGTGGTCATATGAGTAAATATGGTAACTTGGAGAGTTATAGGCGGTCTATGAACTCTTGGCGATTACTGATATTAATCACGAGGATACACTATCTCCAATATGATTGTCTAGGGTATGAATGAGGAGCATCTTCCTTTTCTATCTTTATTTAAGAGTTCAGTTTTAGCTATTTAGTGGAATGAGTTAAAATTAATGGATCGGACCTAAGTGAATCATTTGTTGATTGTGATTAGGTTATGTCTATTGAAGCTTAAATTTAGATGGCCCGCCAAGATCCCCAATCCACACGGACTTGCATGGATCACTTGATATATTCTACCGGACCAATTTAAGGGTCCATCTAGAATTGCATTTAATATATTAAGAATATAATTTGCACATTATTTAAGTAATGGGCTGCTCAATTATATTAATATATTAATGAAAGGCATGTGGGCTTGTTTCTTTTAGTAAGAATGGGTCTGGTTCACATGTGGGCTTTTTATTTAAAGTCCAATGGATTAAATGAAATAGGAAAATAATATTAGGCCCAATCTTATATATGTGGGGCGGCTAGGTTAATGTTTTAACCTAAAAATATTATTTTGTTTCATTTGTTTTAATTAAATAAGAATTAATTAATTTATTGATTAATTGTTTAATTAAAGAAACAAATCTTTCCTAAAAGTAAAAGACTTGTTTGATAAGTAAATAAATAAATTAGTTTTATTTATTTAATCAAATAAGGAGTCTTTTTATTTAGTCAAAAATAAAAGAATAAAAATAAAAGAGTTGGATTAGGGTTTGAAGTCTTAAAAGACATGTGGTTTTTGGGTGCCATACAACTCCTCTTTTGTAGAGGAAAATTGCGGCAACCCTAGGAAAACACACATAGAGAATTCGGCCACCCTATAAGGAAAGAAGGAAGAAATTTTGGCCACCTATATAAGCATACTTATAGAATTCGGCCACCACAATTAATGGTGCTTGAGTTTTTATTTCTTTCTTCTTCTTCTTAATTCCAAGAGAGTTTTTATTCTAAAAAGACAAAAAAGGAGTGTGAGATTATTCTTTGATAGTATACTATTGCTTAATCATCAATAAGCTTGTGTATACAATATCGATCTAGGTTCACGCGAGTTTCGATCATTAGATTGAGAACTCAAAAGTGACCGGAATAATTTTTGACATTCTTTTGATTGTTTTGTGACTAACAAAGAAAAGAAAGTTTTTGTTTGGTCCATTCACAGGTTTGCAATTCAAAGAAAAGGGAGACCACGCTCCTAGGTGATCCACGTTCGTGCTCGGATTGAAGGTCTTGCGGATTACCATCGACGTAAGTCAATCGGATCACGCGACAAAAGGTAATTTACTTTTGTTAATATATATGCATGTTTATTGATTAAAAGGATTTAAAGTTCATAAAGGAAAAAATTTTAAAAGTCACTAAATCGTTTTTAGTATCGCTTCCGCTGCGTTTACTACTTTTGTTATTATTTTTTCCCTACAAGGGCAACCCAATATGGCTCATTCTTGAGTGCAATATGACACCATACAATTTTGAAAAATAGTATATAATCACATATGATTACATGTGATCATAAATATATATAACGTTATTGCATATGAATTGCACGTGATCACACAATTAAATTATTGTGATTGCATGTTAGAACATACAATCACATATTAGCTGATGTGGTTGTACCAAAGAAGATATGATCACAGTAAAAAAAATTTGTTGCATCATGTAACGTTGCACCCAAGGGCAGCCCATATAAGATATATATATATATATATGTATCTAGAGTTGTGTGCATCCACTCCCCGCGGCTATGTACTCTGCTTCGACCGTGGACAAGGAAATCGAGTTTTGCTTCTTGTAAAACCCAGACACCAAGTTGTTGCCTAGAAAGAAGCAACCGCATGATGTGTTCTTCCTATCATCGCAATTCCCTGCCCAATCCGTATCATTAAAGCTAACTAAGCTAGCATTAGTGTCAAAAGAGTACCAAATCCCAAAGTTGGATGTCCCATTCACATAGCGAATGATTCTCTTAACGGAAGAGAGATGGGACTCCTTAGGATCCAATTGGTACCTAGTACACACACCCACACTAAAAGATATATCAGACCTACTTGCAATCAAATAAAGCAAGCTACCAATTATGCGCCGATACAACGTTTGTTCTACACATTTTCCACTAGCATCCTTGCTTAGCTTCAAAGTGGTACTCATGGGTGTATCACAATGTTTGACATTTTTAAGACCAAACTTCTTCACTAAGTTCTTTACATATTTAGCTTGGGTTATAAAAATCCCATCATTCAATTGTTTAATTGGCAAACCTAAGAAGTAACTTAGCTCACCAATAAGACTCATCTCAAATTCATGAGACATAATATCAACAAATTGTTAAACTTTGGTGTTGTTGGTGGAGCTAAACACTATATCATCAACATATATTTGAGCTATAAAAAGTTCATCATTGTCTTTTTTGATGAATAGAGACTTGTCAACACTACCCCTTGTGTAGTTATTGTCAATAAGAAATTGAGTGAGGCGCTCATACCAAGCCCTCGGTGCTTGTTTCAACCTATATAGAGCCTTTTTGAGGCGATAGACATGGTTGGGGTGGTTAGCATCCACAAACCCCTTGGGTTGTTCAACATACACTTCCTCTTGCAAGAAGCCATTAAGGAAGGCACTCTTGACATCCATTTGGTGCAATTTGAACTTGTGCACACAAGAAATGGACAAGAGAAGCCTAATGGACTCTAAACGGGCAATATAAGCAAATGTCTCCTCAAAGTCGATACCCTCAATTTGAGAGTACCCTTGTACAACAAGTTTATCCTTGTTACGCACTATGTTGCCATCCTCATTGTATTTTTTCCTATAAACCCACTTGGTGTCTATCACATTAGTACTTTTAGGCCAAGGAACTAGAGTCCAAACCTCAATCCTTTCAAATTGGTTTAGCTCTTCTTGCATGGCAAGAACCTAAAATTCAACATTCAAGGCCTCATCAACCTTTTTGGGTTCTATTTGAGAGGTGTAGCATGTATAGCTAATGAGATTAGCTCTTTGACGCCTAGTCCTACCACCCTTATTCACATCTCTAATAATGTCGTCTTTATCATGGAGTTTCCTAACCCATGAAGCGGGTTCATTAGAGTCCAAAAAAGGAACTCTATCAAGAGGTTGTGTGTCCTCAATATCAAGGTTAGACGTCCTTACATCAGGAGTCTCCATAACCTTCTCCAAGGGAGAGTCATCATCTATAGCAACCTCCTCCTTATGGTCATTAGACTTAAGCCTATTATCATCAATAACAACATTGGATGATTCCATGACACTTCGAGTCTTCAAGTTGAAAACTCTATAGGCTCTACTATTTAAGATATAGCCAATAAAGATACCCCCATCACTCTTAGCATCAAACTTGCCAAGTTGATCACTGTCATTTAAAATGTAGCACTTGCTTCCAAAAGAGTGGAAGTAGCTAACATTTTGGTTTCTACTTCTCCACAATTCATAGGAGGTTTGCCTAGTTTCGGGCCTTAGGAAAACTCTATTTCCTATATAGCAAGCCGTATTAACGGCTTCGACCCATAGGTTTTTAGAGACATTGTTGCTAAGTAACATTACACGAGCCATCTCTTGAAGGACCCTATTCTTCCTCTCAACAACTCCATTTTGTTAAGGTATCCTAGGAGCCGAGAACTCATAGGAGATGCCTAAGCTATTGCAATAGCTTTTAAAGTGGGCATTCTCAAACTCTCTCCCATAGTCACTTATAATCCATTCAATGCTATTAATGTTTGAATCTTTTTCATTTTGAATTTTAATGCAAAGCATTTTAAACTTGTCAAAAATTTCAAATTTTTCTCTAAGGAAATATATCCATGTGAACCTAGAGAAATCATCTACACAAACAAAAATGTATCTCTTTCCACCTAAACTCTCGGTTTGTAGGGAAAAATACATGCACGTAGTGGAAGCGAGACTAAAATAGGTTTAGTATATTTTAAAATTTTTTTCCATAATTTGAACCTTAACCCTTTAATTAATTAAACATATATATATAAAAGATATCATACCTTTGCCACGTGATCCGATTGACGTTGCATCGATGGTAATCCGCAAGATCTTCCAATCCAATCACAAACGTGAATCACCTAGGAGTGTGGTCTCCCTTCTCTTTGAATTGTGTGCCTGAGGATGGATAACAAAACTTTTTCTTTTTCGTTAGTCACAATAAATTCCAAGAGATTACAAAGAATGTTCCGGTCACTTTTGAATTTACAATCGTTAGATTGAAACTCGCATGAACCATATTCGAAATTGTGTACAAAACCTTTTGATGTAAAAGTTACTAGTGCACTATTGAAATAAGAACAATCTTTTTCTCTTTATTCCTCTTGGCCGAAATTATCACACTATGTCTAGAGTTGGATTCTATTTTTCTCAAGCAAAAGAAAAAACTCTCAAGCCTTGCATTAGGGTTAGCCGAATTCTCTTTGCACAAAATATATATATAGGGCATAATCCACTTGCCCAATATAATATATATCTCGCACCGAATTCAACCTTTTAAGTATATATTCTATATCTTTGCACGACTTAACATGCATATATCATATATATCTGCATTAATTCAACGCACATATATTAAATATATTGCTGCATGAATTCTTGCCTAAATCTAATTAGGGTGACCGAATTCCTCTTGATATGAAACCTAGGGTTGGCCGAATTCCTCACTTTAAGAGGATTTGTGCTTTACCCAAATTCCTATCAACCTTAGAATCCTAACCCTAATCCAACTCTTTAGTGTTTAATCCTATTATGACTTTATAACAGACTTCCTTATTTGACTAGATAAATAAATCCCTTATTTATCTACTTACCAAATAAAGTCTTTTATATTTATTATACTACCACAATAGTATACTACTAAGAAACATATTTCCTAGTCAGAAAAAAGATTTTGATTCTTAATTAAATAATTAATCAATCAATTAATTAATTTCCATTTAATCAAATAATAAAATAAAATAATATATTGGACTTTTATACAAGCCTTGCCACCCATATATACATACATGGGCTATATATTATTTTCTCATTCTATTAAATCCATTGGACCTTAATTAAAAGGCCCACATGTGAACTAGGCCCATTCTTACTAAAAGAAACAAGTCCACATGCCTTTATACAATTCTGGATGGACCCATAAATTCATTCGGTAGAATATATCAAGTGATCCATGCAAGTTCGTGTGGATTGGGAATCTTGGCGGGCTATCTAAATTTAAGCTCCAATAGACATAACCCAATCACAATTAATAAATGATTCACTTAGGTTTGATCTATTAATTTTAGTTCATCCCACTAAAGAACTAAAATTGCACTCTTAAATAAAGGTAGAACAAGTAAATGATTCTCATTCATACCCTGGATAATCTTATTGGAGATAGTGAATCATCGTGAATAATATCAGTAATCGCCAAGAGCTCATAGACCGCCTATAGCTCTCCAAGTTACCATATTTACTCATATGACCACATTTTAAACTTTGGATATTTTGATTTGTCCAGAAGCCATGCTTTCAAAAGTCACGATCGAAAACTCAACGTTGAGATTTTATATCCAATTACCTCAAAACATCCATATGATGATATTATACTCTCATTGTATAAATAGAGCCACCATGTCCATATCTATAAATGAAGTCCTCTATCGATTAACAAATGAATATCACCAAACTATCAAGGATAGACTATGCTATATAATTGTACTCATTGATAACTCAAATGATACCACTTGCAACCATAAGTCCATCATTTATCTCAGGATTAAGATAGACTCTCCGATTGTCCTTATAATGAAAAGACTTTTATCTATTGACAGTTCTAGATAAAGTATTTCATTGTGATCCAGTTCAATGCACCTAGTGCACTAGATTCTTTTACTCAAAGCCACTTTGATGATTTAGACCCATCATAACACATTTGATCCCACTCAAATGCTAGCAAAAGAATCTACAACTTTAACAAGATAAAGGTGCCCAACCTTTAACTTAAATTTTGAACATTATTCAAGACTAACTAAAGAATTGTGTCTACCTCATATATATCCAGATGTACGAACAATTCTTCTTTTCTCATAGTCTTTTGACCTTATGATTATTTACCTTGACAACTATAATTATAAATGCTATAAGATTTTGTTAAATAAACAGAAATCACTTTATTAATATGATAAGATTGTCAATTACAATATTACACTCTTGCTATTGAGCATAATCCTAACAATCTCCCATTTGTGCTATAGCAAATGTGTCATATCTCTCATTCCCATGTTCTCTAGGTGCCCATCAAAACTCTTTTGTGGTAGAGTCTTTGTAAAGGGATCCGCTAGATTTTATGCTGACACGATTTTGGTAATCGTCACGTCACCCTTATGTACAATCTCCCTAAGAAGATGATATTTCCTTTCAATTTGTTTTCCTCTCTTATGACTTCTTGGTTCTCTCGAATTAGCCACTGCTCCACTGTTGTCACAGTAGATAGTGATCTGCTTATTCGCACTAGGAACCACTTCCAAGTCACTCAGGAATTGGCAGAGCCAAACAGCCTCTTTGGCAGCTTCGTATGCAGCAACATACTCAACTTCCACGATGGAATTAACAATACAAGATTGCTTGATACTCCTTCATATGACTGCTCCTCCTCCAATAGTAAATACAAATCCTGATGTGGATTTTTTGGAGTCAAAATTCGACTGGAAATCAGAATCTGTATACCTAACGGGAATTGAATCCCCTCCTGAGTATACAAGCATATTATCTCTCGTTCTCCTAAGATACTTGAAAATATGCTTGACTGTCGTCCAGTGATCAGGACCAGGTTTCGATTGAAACCTTCTAACTATGCCCACAACAAAACAAATATCTGGTCTAGTGTAGAGCATTGCATACATGAGACTTCCAACCGCCGAGGCATTTGGAATCCTACTCATGAATTGCTTTTCATGCTCATTCTTAGGAACTTGTTCCTTAGAAAGTTTGATTCCATGTCTGAAAAGTAACATACCTTTCTTGGAATCTTGCATGGAAAATCTAGAGAAGATTTTATCTATGTATGAAGCTTGGGATAGTGCAATCGTTCTATTCTTTCTATCCCTTATTACTTGGATACCAAGAATATAACTTGCTTCTCCTAAGTCCTTCATATCAAATTGTTTTGCTAACCATTATTTTACTGATGTCAATACACCTACATCGTTTCCGATGAATAGTATATCATCAACATAAAGAATTTAGGAAAACCAACTTGTCGCCATTAATCCTTTGGCGTACACAAGGTTCGTCACAGCTTGATCGAACCATATGTTCCAAGATCAGGATGCTTGCTTTAATCCATATTTGGATTTTTGCAACTTGCATTGCCTTTTGCCAATGGCGACCATCAACATGCTCCATTGCTTCGTTATATGTGTAGGGATTATCGTCGTCCGGGAGATTCTCCATTGATTCTCCCAGATCGATGAATCTCTCGGGTTTTCTACTAACCCTCCCACTACGACGAGGAATGGTAGGTTGTTGATTTTGTGATGGTGCGGAACTTACAATTGGGCTAGGTTGTGTAACCTCTTGTAGAATTGTATCTCCTGACATCTCATTCAAGACAATTCTACTTGTAGGTACAAAATCATTCATATAGTCATTTTCTAGAAATTTAGCATTTGTTGAAACAAATACTTTAAGATCTGAAGGACTATAGAAATAATATCCCTTAGTTTTTTTTGGATACCCCACAAATATACATGTTTCCGAACGGGACTCCATCTTTTCTGTCTTTCCTTTCAACACATGCGTAGGACAACCAAATATCCTTAAGTGTTGTAAACTAGGCTTTCACCCAGTCCACAACTCATGCGGTGTTTGAGGAACCGACTTATATGGTACATCATTTAGAATGTATATTGCAGTTTGTAAAGCATATCCCCAAAAAGAAATAGGAAGCGTTGAATAACTCAACATAGACCTAACCATGTCTAAAAGAGTTCTATTTCTCCTTTCTGCCACCCCATTTTGTTGAGGTGTACCTGGTGCAGAAAACTGAGATATAATTCCATTATCAATAAGATATTGTTGAAACTCACTAGATAGATATTCTCCACCACGATCAGATCTCAAGATTTTTATGTGTTTCTCTAGCTGATTTTCCACTTCAGTTTTAAATGCTTTGAACATGTCAAAAGCATCTGACTTATGTCTCATGAGATACACATATCCAAATCTCGAGTAATCATCTATGAAAGTGATGAAGTACTCATATCCACTTCTAGCTTGAATGCTCATAGGACCACATACATCAGTGTGTATTAATCCTAAACATTTAGTGGCTCTTTTGCCTTTGGTCGTAAACGACCTTTTTGGTCATTTTACCTTCCAAACAGGATTCACAAGTTGGTAGATTATTAACCTTTAAGTCACTTAAAGGTCCATCACTAACCAATCTTTTAATCCTATTAAGGTTAATATGACCCAGGCACAAATGCCATAGGTAGGTTTCATCTTTTGATAATTTTACTCTTTCATGATTAGGTTGCGTTATTTCTGTGTCCAACAAGTGAGAGATATTTCTATATAAATAGAATAGGCCGTTTTCCAATGTACCTTTGGAAATAAATTTGTCATTCTTACTAATAATAAAAATTTTATTAAAAGTAACCGAATATCCAAAATTATTCAAACAAGAAACTGAAATTAAATTCCTCTTGAATTGAGGTACATAATAAACGTCTACTAAATCTAAATGCTTAAAAGAATATAGATTAACTCTAATATCTCCCACTGCACTGGCGGACACCAACGCCCCGTTGCCCAAACGCAAGTTGATTTCATTCTTACTCAGCTTTCTCCTTTCCTAGAACCCCTGCAAAGAATAACAAACATGATTAGTGGCTTTAGAGTCTATGATCCAAGAACCTGTAGAATCTGCCAGAAAACATATTTCAAGATAATTAACATTACCTTGTTCCTTCTTTTTCTAAGACTTTGTGCAATTACTTTTCCAATGTCCCTTTTCACCACAAAGGAAGCATTTGCCTTTGATCTTGGTTACTTTCTTGGTCTCCTTCTTGGTAGGCCCAAGTTGCTTTTTCTTCTGTTGTTTCTTGACCTTCTGACGGGTCTTAACAGTAGCAACTTTACCAACCATATGAATCTCTTGACCTTTGTTTTTCACAAGGATCTTTTCAACACTTTGAACATCTTGCATCAGGCCTTGCAAGGTGTATTCCTTATTGTTCAAGGTGTAGTCCAACTTGAACTGATCAAAGGAATCTGACAGTGAGTTGACAATCATGTCAATTTTTGTCTCACCATCTATCTCAGCACCATTAAGTTCTACAATATTTAGATGTGCTATGACTTTCATCATATGATCTTTCACAGCCAATCCAGGTTTCATTCTAAGATTCATAAAAGCAGTCACTGCCTCTCTCTTAGTCGACCTAGATCTCATAGCAAACATCTCCTCTAGAGACATCATTATATCAGCAGCAAACTCCATTCTTTCACGCTGCTGTTGCAACACGTCGGAAATAGTGGCCATAATATAACATTTGGCCATATCATCTGAAGTCTTCCATTGCCCACACTCATCTCTTTGCAAAATATTAGATTCAATAGTAGGAGCAGGTGGTTTAAGAGTAGTTAGAACGAACTTACGTTTTTCAGCTTGCAACAACAGCCCAATTTTCCTTTTCCATGTGACATAATTATCTTCAGTTAAAGTATTATCTTTCAGGATGTTCATTAGGGATGGGGTCATGATTTCTGAATAAAAAACAAAAATATATATGAGTAAATAATCATGATAAAGCACTTTCAAATATTTATCTTGAATTAATGAATAATTCAATCGTAAAAATTCAACGGTGATCCAACACCCATAAATGTTCGTTTTCCATGTGACATAATTATTTCCAGTTAAAGTATTATCTTTCAGGATGTTCATTAGGGATGGGGTCATGATTTCTGAATAAAAAACAAAAATATATATGAGTAAATAATCATGATAAAGCACTTTCGAATATTTATCTTGAATTAATGAATAATTCAATCGTAAAAATTCAACGGTGATCTAACACCCATAAATGTTACGCCTCCTTTGGGAGTTCGCACCATTTACTAGTTAGACTAGGTCCCACCTAATTGTTAACATAACAACCAGCGTTTTCAATTTTAGCCTTACAATCTTATTGACAAGACCTCTTGGGAGGATATCAATAAAATTACATTGAGTGTGTTACCAAGATATCGACCTTCAATATTCTCTCACGAAAATCCCTCCTTTGGGAGTAGATCTCGTTTGAGTCAATTGTCTAGTCTATCCTTATAAGGAAGTATTTTGCTAAATTCCATTCATGGACGCCCCTTGGGGGGAATTACCAATAAAACATAAAGCTCAACTAACCTTGGAGGCCATAGGTGTTTGCAAAACACCTTCTCCCACTCAATTATTTAAGGCGTGTGATTAAATTCCATAGAATGATTTACCATGTTATCTAGGTGCCAATTAGATACCTAAATCATTCAATGCATGTTCATACCAAAAGAGATATATGAGTAGCACTCCTATTCTACATGACATGTTATCATACAATAACAAATATTGTAATATTTACGAAAAATAAATAGCCACAATTTTGGTCCATCCTAGAAAAGCAAGTAAATTACATTTGTTTGGAATACAAAAACTCCTTTCTTGGCGAACAAGTCTTCAAGCGGCCATCGTCCACTCGCGCACCCCTTGGCTGCCTCCTATAGGCGTGCGCACCCCACAACCCCACAAAGGGCTGCCGTGCGCAGCCCATAGCCCAACATGCATAGCTGCGTGCTAACTTGCACGCATGCATGTCGTTATGGTGCGCACCTCCCATACTTGTTCCGGTTGCTCCAATTCTTCAAATCTTCAAATCTTCGAAGCTTGAATATATTACAGTAGTAATTAAACAAATAAAATACTGCAGTTTTTTTTTTTTTTTTTTAAATAAAACTACTGCAGTTTTTATAATACAATATAATGCAGTATTTTAATACAATATTTTTCTGCAGTATTTTTATTACAATAGCAAAAATAAATAAAAAACTTAGCAACTACCAAGAAGGAATTATGGTGATGATAAACCACCCTTCTTGTTACAATTCCAAAACAAAAAATACATTGAAATTCTATGACCAAAATCGAGCAACAACAATTCACTTTATAATAACATATATAAATCCATACATTCACTACTAGAAAAACCAACAAAGATGACAGTTTTTGGATGATAGTTTTATAAAACTGTCATAATTTTTTTTTTTTTTCTTAACAGTTTTTGTTATTGACAGTTAAAAACTGTCATTAATTATAAGTTTTTTTTTTTTTTCTTGACAGTTTTTAACTGTCTAGAAATGTTAATATATTTTTAAAATTTCATTATTTAATATTTAATAATAATATTTAATTAAATAACATTTTTTATATTTATAATAACCACCTCCCTCACTGCCAGACCACCACTCGGTGCCAGCCACCCACCGCCTACGTCTGCCCATTCCAAAAATACCCTCCTTTCCTAAAATAATATATTATTATTATATATTATATTAATGATATATAAATATATATTATATTATTATATATATTATATATTATTATTATATATTATATTATTATATATATTATAAATATTATACTATTATATATTATATATATATATATTATATAATATATATATTTATATTATATTATATATATATATATATTATATTATTACATATATAATATATATACATATATTATATTATTATATATATTATATATTATTACATATATTATATAATAT
Organism: Acer saccharum; assembly: GCA_030490815.1. Classification (NCBI taxonomy): domain Eukaryota; kingdom Viridiplantae; phylum Streptophyta; class Magnoliopsida; order Sapindales; family Sapindaceae; genus Acer; species Acer saccharum. The sequence goes on along the minus strand of CM059868.1, from coordinate 22,636,686 downwards.
ATACATATATATATATATATATTATATATATAATATGAATATTATATATTATATTATATAAATATATTATTATATTTATATTATATATTATTATATTAAATATAATATACAATACTATAATATATAATAATATAATATATAAATATATTATATTATATATGTTTATATATCATTTTATATATTATAATAATATAATATATAATAATAATATATATAATATATATAATACATACATATATATATATATATAAAATATATTTATAAATATAATATATAATAATAATATATTATTTTTGGAAAGAAGGGTATTTTTGGAATGGGGTTGGGGCATATGAGGGTATTTATGGAATATAAATTTTAGTTTAGAATGGAAGGGCATTCCATTGGTTTTTGGATGGAATTCCCATTCAACCAAAATGGTTGAATCACTATTCCATTACATTTTAACAAACCAAATGAGTGGAATGACTTTCTTTCCATTCCATTCTATCCAACCAGACATGGCCTATAGGAGACTTATGACATTAATTGTAATAAGCATGATTTGGAATACAACTCTCACTACATGAGAGATATTTCTCAACATGCATCTTGCAATTTAATGAACAAATGTAACACTCAGATTACTAATTTATATGGGTAATTGAATTATTAATGTGTCTCTTAGTATGAAACAAGAGGGTGCAAAATAAATAAACAATTTTTTTAAAATTATTTTTTTGAATTTTTTAAAAGCAAATGATTTAAAAGTAAATTTATTAAATTTAAAATTTTATTTATCCAATATCGGTTTGTCCAAAAATCGATATCTTACTATAAAATAAATCCATATCGGGATTTGTTTAGTGTTGAAAATAGGAAGTAAGAGTTTAAAAAAATTATTAAAGATAAAAAAAAAATTATATATTATGAATGTTTTATAATATATAATATAATATATAATATATATTATATAAATATTATAAATATATATTATTATTATATTATTATATGTGATTTGCTATAAATATATATATTATATTATATTATATTATATATATTATTTAATAAATATATAATATATATTATTTAATATAATAATATATAATATATATATTTTTTATATTATAAAACATTCATAATATATAATTTTTTTTTTTATCTTTAATAATTTTTTTAAACTTTTACTTCCTATTTTCAACACCAAACAAAATCCTGATATGAATTTATTTTACAATAAGATATCGGTTTTTGGGCAAACCGATATTGGATAAATAAAATTTTAAATTTAATAAATTTACTTTTAAAAAATACAAAAAAATAATTAAAATTTTTTTTTTATATATTTTGCACCCTCTTGTTTCATACTAAGAAACACGTTAATAATTCAATTATTCATATAAATTAGTAATATGAGTCTTACATTTGTTCACTAAATTGCAAGATGCATGTTGAGAAATATCTCTTATGTAGTGAGAATTGTATTCTAAATCATGCTTATTACAATTGATATCATGAGTCTCCTATAGACCATGTTTGGTTGGATGGGATGGAATAGAATGGAAAAAAAGTCATTCCATTCGTTTAGTTTGTTAAAATGCAATAGAATAGTGATTCCATTGGAATGGGGATTCCACCATTTTGGTTGAATGGGCATTCCATCAAAAAACTAATGGAATGCCCTTCCATTCCAAACTAAAATTTATATTCCATAAATACCCTCATATGCCCTAACCCCATTCCAAAAATACCCTATTTTCCAAAAATAATATATTATTATAATATATTATATTAATGATATATAAATATATATTTTATATATATGTATTATATATATTATATTATTATATTTTATTATTATTATCCATAATATATCATGTTATTATGAATGTTTTATAATTAAGGGTATTTTGGTCAAAATACAGTTAACCTCATTTCATTTCGTTATTAACCAAACAAAATAATATTGATTCAGAGACTAATTTTAAAGTTTCAATTAAACAAAAAACTTAGTTTTCCTTTCCTTTCCATTCTCATTCTCATTCTGATTACCATTTCACCATGTAACCAAACGTGACCATAGAGTATTGACCAATAACTCGACTATATATATTTTAAAAAATATAATTTTATTAAAAGTTTCAATAAATATTTTTTAACATATATTTGTCATAGAAATTAGAATTTTGATTAGTTGAATAAATTTAAATTTATCTAAAAGGGTTTTATTTTTATTTTATTTCTAACAACTAATATAGGTTATATATAAATATTGTTCAATTATTAACACATTTAATGTTGTAGTCAAGTGGTAAAGGTTTACTACTTTTGGATTGAGGTCCCAAGTTCAATCCATACTAACGACAATTAATTGTCATTATTTTCAGGAGAGGGCAGGGTAGGGCAGGAAGGTGGGCGGCGGCAGTGGCGGTGGAGGTATGGCAGCGGCGGCGGCGGCGTTGGAGGTCGAGGTCCAGTAGCGGCGGCGGTGGAGGTCCGATGGCGATTGCAGGTGGAGGTGGAGGTATGACGGTGGTGTTCTGACAGTGTGGCGGCGGCGGCGAAGGTGTCGTCCGGCGGCGGTGGAGGTCCAGCGATCTTCCGGCGGCAGGGTGGTGGTGTACAAAAATAAAAAAATGTTATTTAATTAAATATTATTATTGATCATTAAATATTAAAAATTATAAAAAAAATTATAAAAATATCTTGACAGTTAAAAATTGTCAATAATGGCTTTCTTGACAGTTTAAAACTGTCAACAAAGCCCCTATTTTCTTGTAGTGATTCCAATGTAATTATATATGCGAATACCTAGAGTGTCATCTCTTTCTAAAACATGCATAATCACAATAAAAAGAAATTGATTCACGTATATATACATTAATTAATCAAAGGGTACAACCTGGCTCTGATACCAATTGTAGGGAAAAATACGTGCACGCAGCGGAAGCGAGACTAAAATAGGTTTAGTATATTTTAAAAATTTTTCCATAATTTGAACCTTAACCCTTTAATTAATTAAACATATATATATATATATATATATATATATAAGATATCATACCTTTGTCGCGTGATCCGATTGACGTTGCGTCGATGGTAATTCGCAAGATCTTCCAATCCAATCATGAACGTGAATCACCTAGGAGCGTGGTCTCCATTCTCTTTGAATTGTGTACCTGAGGATGGATAACAAAACTTTTTCTTTTTCGTTAGTCACAATAAATTCCAAGTGATTACAAAGAATGTTCCGGCCACTTTTGAATTCACAATCGTTAGATCGAAACTCGTGTGAACCTTATTCGAAATTGTGCACAAAACCTTTTGATGTAAAAGTTACTAGTGCACTATCGAAATAAGAACAATATTTTTCTCTCTATTCCTCTTGGCCGAAATTATCACACTATGTCTAGAGTTGGATTCTATTTTTCTCAAGCAAAAGAAAAAACTCTCAAGCCTTGCATTAGGGTTAGTTGAATTCTCTTTGCACAAAATATATATATAGCGCATAATCCACTTGCCCAATATAATATATATCTCGCACCGAATTCAACTTTTTAAGTATATATTCTATATCTTTGCACGATTTAACATGCATATATAATATATATCTGCATTAATTCAACGCACATATATTAAATATATATCTACATGAATTCTTGCCTAAATCTAATTAGGGTGGCTGAATTCCTCTTGATAGGAAACCTAGGGTTGGCCAAATTCCTCACTTTAAGAGGATTTGTGCTTTACCCAAATTTCTATCAACCTTATAATCCTAACCCTAATCCAACTCTTTAGTGTTTAATCCAATTATGACTTTATAAAAGACTTTCTTATTTGACTAGATAAATAAATCCCTCATTTATCTACTTACCAAATAAAGTCTTTTATATTTATTATACTACCACAATAGTATACTACTAAGAAACATATTTCCTAGTCAGAAAAAGATTTGATTCTTAATTAAATAATTAATCAATCAATTAATTAATTTCCATTTAATCAAATAATAAAATAAAATAATATATTAGACTTTTATACAAGCCTTGCCACCCATATATACATACATGGGCTATATATTATTTTCTCATTCTATTAAATCCATTGGACCTTAATTAAAAGGCCCACATGTGAACTAGACCCATTCTTACTAAAAGAAACAAGTCCACATGCCTTAAGACAATTCTAGATGGACCCATAAATTAGTCCGGTAGAATATATCAAGTGATCCATGGAAGTTCGTATGGATTAGGGATCTTGGCGGGCTATCTAAATTTAAGCTCCAATAGACATAACCCAATCACAATCAACAAATGATTCACTTAGGTTTGATCTATTAATTTTAGTTCATTCCATTAAAGAACTATAATTGCACTCTTAAATAAAGATAGAACAAGTAAATGATTCTCATTCATACCCTAGACAATCTTATTAGAGATAGTGAATCCTCATGAATAATATCAGTAATCGCCAAGCGCTCATAAACCGCCTATAGCTCTCCAAGTTACCATATTTGCTCATATGACCACATTTTGAACTTTGGATATTTTGACTTGTCCAGAAGCCATGCTTACAATAGTCACTATCGAAAACTCAACGTTGAGATTTAATATCCAATTACCTCAAAACATCCATATGATGATATTATACTCTCATTTAATAAATGGAGCCACGATGTCCATATCTATAAATGAAGTCCTCTATCGATTAACAAATGAATATCACCAAACTATCAAGGATAGACTATGCTATATAATCGTACTCGTTAATAACTCAAATGATACCACTTGCAACCATAAGTCCATCATTTATCTCAAGATTAAGATAGACTCTCCGATTGTCCTCATGTAGGGAAAAATACCGGTCAACGCAGCAGAAGCGAGACTAAAAAGAGGTTTAGTATATTTTAAAATTTTTCCTTTTTATGAACCTTAACCCTTTAAATTAATTAACCATACATATAAAGTAACAAAAAAGTAGAATACCTTTTGTCGCGTGATCCGATTGACTTACGTTGATGGTAATCTGCAAGATCTTCAATCCTAGCACGAACGTGAATCACTTGGAGCGTAGTCTCCCTTTTCTTTGAATTGCGTACTTGAGAATGGACAAACAAACTTTCTTTTTCTTTTTGTTAGTCACAAAACAATCAAAAGACCATAAAGATTATTCTGGTCACTTTTGAGTTCTCAATCTAATGATCGAAACTCGCGTGAACCTAATTCGATATTATACACACAAGCTTATTGATGAACAAGCAATTAGTGTACTATCAAAAGAATAATCTCTTCTCTCTTTTTTGTCTTGGCAGAATAATCAAACACTTTTCTATGAGTTGAGAAGAAGAAAATTGATTCAGTAAAAAACTTAAGGTGGCCGAACCCTATAAGGTGTATTATATAGGGTGGCCGAATTTCATTCTCTTTTTCCTTTAGGGTTGCCGAAATCTACTTGTTGTTGTATTAGGGTTGGCCGAATTTCATCACCTCACTTATATAGGGTGACCGAAATTCAACCCTAATTCCCATCAACTTTTAGACTCCTAACCCTAATCTAAGTCATAAGTATTTTTATTCTTTCTATTGACTTAATTAAAAGACTTCTTATTTAATTAAATAAATAAACTTTAATTATTTATTTTCTTACCAAACAAGTCTTTTACTTTTAGTATATTACTACCAATAGTATAATTCTAGGAAACATATTTCCTGATCAGAAAAAGATTTTGTTTCTTAATTAAATAATTAATTAATAAATTAATTAATTCTCATTTAATTAAACAATAAAATAAAATAATATTTTTGACTAAAAACTTAGCCTTGCCACCCCATATGGAATATACGGGCCAATTATTATTTTCTTATTTTATTTAATCCATTGGACTTTAAATAAAAAGCCCACATGTGAACCAGACCCATTCTTACTAAAAGAAACAAGCCCACATGCCTTTCATTAATATATTAATATAATTGATCAGCCCATTAAATAAATATGTGTAAATTATATTCTTAATATATTAAATGCAATTCTAGATAGACCCATAAATTGGTCCGGTAGAATATATCAAGTGATCCATGCAAGTCCGTGTGGATTGGGGATCTTGGCGAGCTATCTAAATTTAAACTTCAATAGACATAACATAATCACAATCAACAAATGATTCACTTAGGTCCGATCCATTAATTTTAACTCATTCCACTAAAGAGCTAAAATTGAACTCTTAAATAAAGATAGAATAAGAAGATGTTCCTCATTCATACCCTAGACAATCATATTGGAGATAGTGTATCCTCGTGATTAATATCAGTAATCGCCAAGAGTTCATAGACCGCCTATAACTCTCCAAGTTACCATATTTACTCATATGACCACGTTTTGAACTTGGATATTTTGACTTGTCCAGAAGCCATGTTTTCAATAGTCATTATCGAAACTCAACGTTGAGATTTAATATCCAATTACCTCAAAACATCCATATGATGATATTATACTCTCATTTAATAAATGGAGCCACGATGTCCATATCTATAAATGAAGTCCTCTATCGATTAACAAAGGAATATCACCAAACTATCGAGGATAGACTATGCTATATAATCATACTCATTGATAACTCAAATGATATCACTTGCAACCATAAGTCCATCATTTATCTCAGGATTAAGATAGACTCTCTGATTGTCTTGATAATGAAAAGACTATTATCTATTGACGGTTCTAGATAAAGCTTTTCATTGTGATCCAGTTCAATGCACCCAGTGCACTAGATTCTTTTACTCGAAGACACTCCAATAATTTTAGACTCATCATATCTCATTTGATCCCACTCAAATGCTAGCAAAAGAATTCTACAACTTTAACAAGATAAAGGTGCCCAACCTTTAACTTAAGTTGCGAACATTATTCAAGACTAACTAAAGAATTGTATCTACCTTATATATATCCAGATGTACGAACAATTCTTCTTTTCTCATAGTCTTTAGACCTTATGATTATTTACTTTGACAATTATAATATTAAACTATAAATGCTATAAGATTTGTTAAATCAGAAATCACTTTATTAATATGAAAAAGATTGTCAATTACAATATTACACTCTTGCTATTGAGCATAATCCTAACACCTCATAATGAAAAGACTTTTATCTATTGACAGTTCTAGATAAAATATTTCATTGTGATCCAGTTCAATGCACCCAGTGCACTAGATTCTTTTACTCAAAGCCACTTTGATGATTTAGACCCATCATAACACATTTGATCCCACTCAAATGATAGCAAAAGAATCTACAACTTTAACAAGGTAAAGGTGCCCAACCTTTAACTTAAGTTGTGAACATTATTCAAGACTAGCTAAAGAATTGTGTTTACCTCATACATATCCAGATGTACGAACAATTCTTCTTTTCTCATAGTCTTTTGACCTTATGATTATTTACCTTGACAATTATAATTATAAATGCTATAAGATTTTGTTAAATAAACAGAAATCACTTTATTAATATGATAAGATTGTCAATTACAATATTACACTCTTGCTATTGAGCATAATCCTAACACGGTTTGCATGGGACCCAAAAGATCCATGTGGAGAAGCTCTAGGGGCTCCTTAGTGGAGAGATACTTGCCCTTTTTATGCATGCTCTTGGTTTGTTTTCCATGTTGGCAAGGTCCACAAACACCATTGACTTTCTTCCCAAGCTTGGGAAGGCCACGCATAACATTAAACTTATCTTAGAATCGTAAATCCCGATAGTTCATGTGGCCAAGTCTTTCATGCCACACCTCAATTTTCTCATCCTTGGACCTATTTTTTGAGACCATTCTAGCTTCAAGGCAATAGCAATTGCCGCTAGATCTCATACCTTTCAACAAGGTTTGTCCATCGGGCTTTAGGATAGAGACGGAGAATCCTTCATTACAAATATGAGAAATGCTTATCAAATTGGCTTTCAAGCCATCAACATATAAATCATTAGACAAGGAGGGTAATCTGGGAATAGAAATGTTTCATTTCCCTACAACTCTCTTTTTGGATCCATCACCAAAGATGACACATCCTTCTTCCTCCAAGATAAGAGTCTCAAATAAACTCTTGTTTCCCGTCATGTGCCTAGAGCACCCACTATCTAAGTACTAAATATTAGAAGAATTTACCTTCAAGGCAATTTGAGCAACATAGATGTCCTAGGATCATGCAAATTAGTTCTCTCATTCCTAGGAACATGTATATTGGCTCTACTATTTTTCTTTTCAATCATGCTTTTAACTCTGCACATTTTAATGTAATGAAAGCAATTTGGTCTAATGTGACCATCAATACCACAAAAATGACAAGTGGGAATAAAGTTAGGAATCATACCACTCCCTTGTGCATGCATTGGTGCTTTCCCTTGTTTTTGTGGTTGTCTTGGTTGTTGGTATGGATCTCTCCATCTTTGTTGTTGACCAAGACTTGGTTGCTTCCTTGGTTGAGCTTGCACGATTGGGCTCTTTCCTTTGTGAGCCATTTGTTGAGGAAAGTTGGCTTGAGGAGCTCTTGTGGGTTGAGCTTGAGGTTACCTTCTTGGTGCCACCTTCACTTGTGCACTATTTGAACATTGTCCTAGATCAATCTTCTTCATAGGAGTTTGCACCGGTGAAGCTTCTTTGTTGCTCAAGCTCTTGACAAACACGGTCTTGTGAGGAGTGGAGGTCTCCTTGCCATCTTCAAACCTAAGACCTCTCTTGTCACAAGGACTCTTGCCAACACCAAGCATGTGGTCAATTTTCTTAGTGCTAGAGGCCATCCTAGTCATTTACCCTTTAGCTTCTTCAAGCTCCCTCTTCAAACATTCTTCATTCCTCATAGACAAAGCTAGCTCATTTCTTAGCTTGTCTTCATTCTTCTTGGATCTCATCACTTGTTGACTTAAGTGATCATTTTGTGTTGAAAGCTCTAGATTTTCTTCCTTCAATCTTTTAATTTCTCTATTGTTCTTCAACCTTGAGCTTTCAAACTTGACTATGTAGTCTTGAAGATCCATTTTCTCCACATTTCCATTTGTGGAGTTAGATGAGGAGTCATCTTCACTTAAGTCAATTTCCTCTTGACTCTCTTCCTCTTCTTCACTAGAACCTTTGCTCTTGTGGGAGAAGGCAAAGGTTATGAAGTTAGCCATGAGTTCTTCATCATCTAAAGACTCATCTCCCTAATCGGAGTCATCACTTCCACTCCATGTGGCGGCCATCACCTTTCCCTTCTTCTTGTTCTTGTGATTAGCACAATCGGGGGCTATGTGTCCTATGCCACCACACTCATAGTATTAGATCCCTTTCCTTTCACTCTTCTCTTGCCTAGGCTCAAACTTCTTGAAGGGAGCCTTTTTCTTCAAGTCTTGGCCTTTGGATCCATAACCCTTCTTCTCAGTCTTGACGAATTTCTTGAACCTTCTCATCAATAAGGCCATGTCTTCATCCAAGTCATCATTTTTCACCTTTTCCACTTTGGAGACTTTCGAAGCAATTCCCTTTGCTTTTTAGAAGGTGTGGATATAGGACCTTTCCTAGACTCATATGCTAGAAGTCTCCTAATTACCTCACTCGGCTTTATATCTGTGTAACCACTATTCTCCTCTAAAACCGTTACTTTGTACTCAAACCTCTCAGGAAGCGATCTCATTATCTTTTGCTTGATCCTTCTTGAAACTAATTATAGCACGGTGTGTATAAAACTATCTAGAGGGGGGGGGGGGGGGGGTGGTGAATAGATTTTATGCTTTTTACCCAATTTTTCGTGTTAGTCAAAATTATGAAATTACCCCTAAATAGATAAAGCAATAAATCAAGTAAAATATGCGGAAATTAAATAACACTTGATTTTTACGTGGAAACCCTCACGGGAAAAACCACGGGCTAGTAAGTAAGCCACACTCGAACCTCGAATCCACTAAATGTGTAAAACGATTACAACCTAATCCCGGAAGTAATCACACACCTACCTAATCCCGGTATGAGTGAACCTAGTCCAATTTGCTTGTGATCTAAGCAACCTAATCCCGGAAGCTACACACAAGACTTACTTTCTCTATGAAGAGAATACAACCCTAAGTGAATATATGTGAATATCCAAAATGCAACATAGAGCAAGGGAAACCCTATATGCTTATCTAAGATGATTAATATGCAATTAGAACAATCCTAGATATTAAAAACTAAATGACATGTTCAATCAAATAGTTTAGCTAATCAAGATTAAGCACAAAACCTAATTAGCTATCACAATACAACTTCTCAAACATACATCACACTAATCTCAATATTGTATCCAAAGCATACAAAATAACATACAAGTAATTAATTGAGATTGCTTGTTAAGAGAAACACAAAATATGTAAGATATTAGTGAAAAGCTTACCAAGCAAAGTATGATGAAGAATCCATGCAAGATGACATCTAGATGATCTAAGATGATGCTAGATGATGATTGATGATCATGAAAAAGTGTTTGAGATGATAAAAATGAGTTCTTGGAATTTTTCTTCTCTTTGAAAAATATCCTAAGTATGAAATCTGAATATGAACTCTTGTGATTGACCTAAAGTCAAAGTGGCATATATATAGGGTGTCAAGATGAAGCGTGGTCGTTTTGATAAGTGACACCACAATTTTGCCATGGGTGCTCTACGTAGAGCGCTTTGTAGAGCGCCTCCAGAGGGGTCGCTCTACGTAGAGCGCTTTGTAGAGCGCCTCTACAGCGCTCGTACAGCGACCGAATTAAATAGATCAAGTCTGTACAGCGCCCAACGGGGGCTGTTCGTAGAGCGCTTTTGTAGAGCGCTTTTGGGAGCACCCAGTGCAAAAATGCAATCCTAAGTCTAAGCATGACAAGGCAATTGGATATGCAAGATGCAATCAAACTAACATGCAAGAAGAGATGTTAATGAGCATTAAGGCACACAAATAAGACACACAACATACAAGGATTAAACATATGCGTGAGTTGTGAGTGTGTGCAACTATCTCTTCAAGACAAGTAAGCACTTAGAGTATTACCTTTGGAGTGCTTAACACTTGCAAGGGCCTTGAGCTTGAACACATTCCTAAGCTACCCTTACATGATCCCCACATATGGTTTGATCACGAAATAAACCAATTAAAAACTACGCGAATCCTTACAATCTCCCCTTTTGGCTATTTCGTGACAAAACCATCACTCACATGATTCCTCATATAAAAGTAGAAACAACGGGATAATATAGATCTTCTACAATACAAAGAGATAATAAACAAAGTAAAATCTTCAATGCTCCAATCTCTTGTAGAACAACCAACCCTACAAAACAAGGTTTCTATATTTTTCCAAAAAAAATACATGTGAGATTAATCAAGTGATATCAAAACAAGCATTTGCATTTTTAGAATTTAGGCACAACATTACAAAGATATGCAATGTATGATAAATGCAATGCTCCCCCTCAAAGGGTTACTCCCCCTCAATATGTTATCTCCCCAATGTGCACAATTGCAACAACAATTTGCACAACAATTTGCATCTCCCCTTACCAAATCCTACTCCCTCTTTTTGTCATGATATAGGCAAAGGAGTAGTCCCCAACCGGTTCACCCAAGGCAAAGAGAGATAGTAGCATACTAAATATTTGCATAGTCATATAAGCCACTTTATGCATCTCAATTAATTGGAGAGAAACAAGGAGATTTATTTTTATTGAAAATGTGTGAAAAATCATGCTTTGCATACAAGACATGTAGCATTCAAGTCCAAAATACAATGGTATTTGGCAAAGCAAATGACAAAGGTTTCTAAAAGAATTCAAACCAATTTCACCATTTGTCATGAGAAAAGCAAGGATATAGAGATTATTGATTTCTATTTAAGAGTAACTATATCCAACTTTATAAGCGAAACATGGCATGAGCGACTTTGCACCCTATTTGATTTTTCCGGATAAGATATCTGTATGATAGTAGCCATGTTCAACCAATAAAGAAAGAGAGACATTTGGAATATAAATTCCTTTGAATGGATACAAGATCCTTTATTCATTTTGAGTCTCATAAGCTTTCACACAAGTTTTGCATTTTAAGAATATGCAATCATCAATTCATGCTTTTCATGTGAGCATGATTTATGAATTTCATGCTTTTTCATTTGACATTAGCATGTTATAAAAGAATCATCATGTCATGGAGATAACTATAGGTCATTCAAATCATACTTCCTAAGAATATCTCCTAGTCCAAAAATGCATGTTTGAACATAAATATGACATGGATTGTAGACAAGCATTGATCACACTTATTAGATAGAAAACATATATACATATGTGCAACCAAGCTTACTCAAGCAATTTGGAAAGAGGCATAAGATTTTTCAAATTTTTGCAAACAACAAATATGCAAAATAGCTCTCTTTGCTTGAGTTCCCCCTATGGGGTCAAGTACCAAACTCATCACTCCACCAAACAAATTCCAATAGATCTACTAAGAGTTTTAAATCGAGTAGCATCTAAAGGTTTAGTGAATAGGTCAGCAAGTTGATCGTTTGTACCTACATGCTCAAGTACAATAACTTTGTTCTCAACAAGCTCTCTAATGAAGTGATGGCGGATGTCAATATGCTTAGTTCTAGAATGTTGGACCGGATTCTTGGAAATATTAATAGCACTCATGTTATCACAAAAGAGAGTGAGTGTACCTTGGTTGAATCCGTAGTCTACTAGCATTTGCTTCATCCATATAAGTTGAGTGCATCCACTCCCCGCGACTATGTACTCGGCTTCCGCCGTGGACAAGGAAATTGAGTTTTGCTTCTTGTAAAACCAAGACACCAAGTTGTTACCTAAAAAGAAGCAACCGCCCGATGTGCTCTTCCTATCATCACAATTTCCTACCCAATCCGCATCACTATATCCTACAAGACTAGGATTAGTGTCAAATGAGTACCAAATCCCATAGTTGGAAGTCCCATTCACAAAGCGAATGACTCTCTTAACCGAAGAGAGATGGGACTCCTTGGGATCGGATTGGTACCTAACACAAACTCCTACACTAAATGATATATCGGGCCTACTTGCGGTCAAATAGAGCAAGCTCCCTATCATGCCACGATATAAGGTTTGGTCCACACTTTTACCGCTAGCATCCTTGCTTAGCTTCAAAGTGGTGCTCATAGGAGTGTCACAATGTTTGGCTTTCTCAAGACCAAACTTCTTCACTAGGTTTTTGGCATATTTGGCTTGGGTTATGAAAATCCCATTATCTAGTTGCCTAATTTGCAAACCTAGGAAGTAACTAAGCTCACCAACAAGACTCATCTCAAATTCATGAGACATAACATCAACAAATTGTTGGACCTTAGTGTTGTTGGTGGAGCCAAACACTATGTCATCAACATATATTTGAGCTATGAAAAGCTCATCATTGTCTCTTTTGATGAATAGTGTCTTGTCAACACTACCTCTTATGTAGTTATTGTCAACAAGAAATTGAGTGAGGCGCTCATACCAAGCCCTCGGTGCTTGTTTCAACCCATATAGAGCCTTCTTGAGGCGATAGACATGGTTGGGGTGGTGAGCATCCACAAACCCCTTGGGTTGTTCAACAAACACTTCCTCATGCAAGAAGCCATTGAGGAAGGCACTCTTGACGTCCATTTGGTGCAATTTGAACTTGTGCACACAAGAGATGGACAAGAGAAGCCTAATAGACTCTAAACGGGCAACGGGAGCAATTGGATATGCAAGATGCAATCAAACTAACATGCAAGAAGAGATGTTAATGAGCATTAAGGCACACAAATAAGACACACAACATACAAGGATTAAACATATGCATGAGTTGTGAGTGTGTACAACTATCTCTTCAAGACAAGTAAGCACTTAGAGTATTACCTTTGGAGTGCTTAACACTTGCAAGGGCCTTGAGCTTGAACACATTCCTAAGCTACCCTTACATGATCCCCACATATGGTTTGATCACGAAATAAGCCAATTAAAAACTACGGGAATCCTTACACTTCTATCAGAGTATGGGTCACCAAGTTGATGACTTTGGTTGACTATGTCCATCAACTTGATCTCAAAATCGTTAAAGCACTCATTCTCCTCCATCCTAAGCATCTCGAATTGAGTTAGAAGGACTTGAAATTTGGAGTCCTTCACTACTTCAGTTCCCTCATGTGTAACCTCTAGGATGTCCCACGCCTTCTTAGCGATCCTAGTATTTTGAATCAATTTGTATTCTCATCCATTGCACATAGGTGACGCACCTAAACCCGGTTCTACTGAGTCTACTAATACCTACTCTACTCTACCTCGGTTATTCTAAAGGGATGCGCAAGTGTTTCACCCTTTGCAAGTGCACAAGTCGTTCAACTCGTATAGGGTGCACAAGTACGGGTTATCATTCCCACGAGAAGTAGGACACCTAGAAACTACAATTGCTAGCTAAATTCTTCGGAAAGCAAAAGAGTAACGGATTAAAGCTTCAAGTATAGCCTAATACAATAACTAAATTGAGATTGAAGATTAATGAGAGAAAGATGCTAGGGGAGATATGAATTTAACAATGATACACCACCAAGTAACCACTCTTATACATTTTAGACCAAAATCACTAAGGCTAGTTCCATATATGAATTAAAAGTAATTTCAACAACTCACTCAAAGTTTCATCTAAAGTCTTAGAGTAACATCAAGTGAGTGTTTGATTGTGGAACTGAATTCAAGAGTGTGATTCACAAGTTTTGCCATTAATCAACACACTCCACTTAATGAGTTATTGGATGACAATACTCAATTCAAAAGTTAGGAAGAAAGCATGTCATCAACTCTTAGCATAAGTTACCAATACATGTTATTCAAAGTCTATGAGAAACATGCAAAGATTAGTCATTTTAAACATTGATAAGCACAAGGTGATTATACATAAAAGAGAGTGATAAACAAGGTAGTTCACATCATTACTCCATAAATCCCCTAACAAAAAGGGGTTTAGTTACTCATGATGTCTAAGCAAAGCATAAATAAGAAGAAAAGGAAAACATACAACCAATGAATTCTCATAAGATTCCAAGGAAAAACAACCCTTCTCCTTAGCAAATACAATTAAAGACGAGCACAAGTAACTCTCAAGAGCTGATTCAACTAATTACTTGACTAAGATAAGTGTCTTTAAGCTAAAGTAATTGAAATTGTTCACAAGCTTCTTAGAACTATTCTATGTTAAAGTGAGAGTCTAAGCTATTCTTACTATCTCTCACTTATGTTAAAGGGATAGTCTAAGCTATTCTTTCTTCTCTTAGAGTCTTAGGCTATCTCTCATGAACCACATGCGTTCTTGGAAATTATGTAAACAAAATTCAAAATCAACGCATGTGAATATATAAAACAACGCACTTTATAGTGAACGATCTCATGAATGAATTGATGAACCATGAACGTGGAGAGAACATGTTTTGACTTGTATTCCCAAGCTAGACTTCTAAAAGATCAACTAGGGCTTTCTTTTGGTTGTAATGGGGCTATGAGTGATTTTGGGATGAATGGAATGAATTTAAGGGAATTCTAAAGGTGTCGATCAATTTAACAATGATATTCTACTAGCTCATTACTCATGTGTCTACAAGCATCTAGGCTAAGATTAACATTTTGATGATTGTGCTACTTGGTACTCAATTTCGAGTATTTAGTCAATTAGGTACTATGACTTTAAGTGTTTTATTTTCACACTTTTACAATTTAGCCTCTATATTGCACATTTCTCTATCATCGCCTAAGTACACGCTATTTACAAATTTGAGCTAACAAATTGCATTTATAACTTATGCAAAACCTATGATCAACAACTAGAGATTCCATTTGATTGATGTGTATGGATAATATATGGTGATGAAATGAATGGTTGATGTTTGGCCTCAAATTGGTAATTGGAGCATACATTCAAAAGGACAATGTTTTGGTAATGGAGTTGAGCGCACACATGCCTAGAATCATATCCGCCAGTCTATCTAACAAGGGAATACAAATCGCACAAGTAGTCCACAATATTTTCATGTTCAATGGCAATCAATACTAAATGCTTTGTGAATGAGATCTCATTGCAATTCTAGTTTTGAAAAGTGCTTTTTAAGAATAGAATGGATACACTACAAGAAAAAAGGCATATTGGGACGAATACATAGAGGGATGTTTTTTTTTATTCGTCCCAATAGGATGTCTATTGGGACGAAAAAATTATTCATCCTTAAAAAATGCAAACCTGATAAAACCTTTAGGGATGAACAAATTTATCCCAATAGAATGCCTCTTGGGACGAAATAAATTTTTCGTCCCTCAAAAGTACAAATCTAATAAGACCTTTAGGGACAAAATAATTTTGTCCCAATAGACATTCTTTCAGGACAAATTTTTTCCAATATGGTACGACCTTTAGGGACGATTTTTTTTTGTCCCAATATAATGTCTTTTGGGACGAAATACATAATTCGTCCCAATAGACTGTCTATAGAGACAAATTTTATTTCGTCCTAATAGGTTTTCTTTTTATTTAAAATTATAATAATTAATTAATTTTGTTGAAAATTCTTGATTTTTTTTTTTGAAATTTTTCCTTAAAGATAGATTAATAATTAAATTACTGATGCAATATGGATCATTTTGTTCATCCAAAGTGGTTCTCTATCGAGATGAATTTTGTTTTTTGCCAATAAGTTCTTCATAAGGATCAATAACTATTAGTCTTGAGAGGTTTTCTATTATTTAAAAAAAAAAAGGAACCGAACCGTCGGAATCGGAACCAAAACCGCTAGTTCTGAATCAAAAATCGAAATCGCTGGTTCTGAATCGAAAACCGAAACGGGGGTCATGTTTAATTCTGAGTACGATTAACGATTGACCCTTTGATCTGACAATATATGATTTGAACAAAATAGTTTAATTAAATGTTATAATAAACATTTTTTAATATCAATTTGTTTATCATATAAAAATAAAATTTAAATTAGTGGAATCAATCTACAAATAAAATTTTGATTGAAAAAAAATAATAAAAATTTAATAACAAGTAGAGGTTATATATAAAATCTATGCTTTTATTAACAAATTCAAAGCAGTAGCAAGGTGGATAAGGCTTTTCTCACTCTCACTCTTGAGTGATTGATTCGACACACCATGATCACAACAATTAATTGTGATTTGTATGTGAAGAGATAGAGCTGGTGTGTGGTGGGTGGGCTGTTGGATATGGCTTGAAATACCAAATGGATACCAAACACGATTTACCAATGCGGGGACTTCCTGGAGACGTGAGAACGTTTGGAAGTATGAGGTTATGTTTGAGGGAGGTTTGGAGGACATGACGAACTGGAGAAACGAAGAACAGTGCAAACCGCTGTCACTACCGCTGTGGCTTTGACAGTAGTAATGATACCGGTAGGAAACCGCTATGAATTGTTTCAGCAACGCAAGTAGAGCGGTCCAACTCCAGTGTTACACGCTGTGGGTGGTGCTGTGGCTTTCACAGCGGCCATGGCAGCGGTCGACGATGATGACGCATAGTGATCACGGTTTTCTGAGTTTTCAAGTTCAACACGGTTTAGGAAGCGGGTGGCCAACTACAACTTGAATCGTAGTCAATCACAAGCATGCGTTGAATCAAGAAATATTGATGGAAGAGGAAATAAGTTGCTTCTTGAAGTTCGAATAGAAAAAGGATTTCTCCTTGAAAGAAGACTTGTCTTAAATAGGAAATAGTATTTATGTGGAACAAGTATTCTTGTATGACTAGGAGATAGATTTCCTTGTTAGTTTAAACTCCCTGTAATACATATAAATTGACCATAATAACTAGGTTATTAGGTATGTGAAAAACACCTGAGAGTGGTGGAGCAAAATAGCAAATACTAGAGAGATTTCAAAGTGAGCATTCGGTGTAATTGGGTTTAGGGTATTATTTAAAGAGAGATCATGAGTGTGTGGTTGTAATAATTTACTACATATTGGAACTTTATCTTGTCGTCCTGACGGTCGTGGTTTTTTCCCTGATTTGGGTTTCCACGTAAATTCTTGTGTTGTGTGTGATTGGATTTAAATTACTTCTCTTCATCTTATCTTTTCTTTGTTATTGTGCTTGTTTGTGTTCTATCCGGTAACGCTTCCGCGCGTATAGTGACGTTTGTTCAATAACATGGGCGTGGGTGGGTCATCGTGAGGGTGGGTCGTGGGTGGGGTGTCATTTGAAGGCAACAAACCAATTTTTTATTTTTTATTTTTAAAAAAATTTCATCCCTATAAGAAGACGAAAAATTATTTAAAGAGATGAATTATGTCGTCCCTACAGGTTGTCAAAGGGGACGAAAATACAATTCGTCCCTACAAGTTGTCTATGGGGACGAATGATTCCGTCCCTATATATTATCAATTGGGACGAACAAAAATCGTCCCTATAGGTAGTTTTTAGGGACGAATTTCAATTTTCGTCCCAAAGAACTGTTAGGATTATGCTCAATAACTAGAGTGTAATATTATAATTGACAATTTTTTCATATTAATAAAGTGATTTCTGGTTTAACAAATCTTATAGCATTTATAGTTCAATATTATAATTGTCAAAGTAAATAATCAAAGGTCTAAAGACTATGAGAAAAGAAGAATTGTTCGTACATCTGGATATGTATGAGGAAGACACAATTCTTTAGTTAGTCTTGAATAATGTTCACAACTTAAGTTAAAGGTTGGGCACCTTTATCTTGTTAAAGTTGTAGAATTCTTTTGCTAGCATTTGAGTGGGATCAAATGAGTTATGATGAGTCTGAAATCATCAGAGGGTCTTCGAGTAAAAGAATCTAGTGCACTGGGTGCATTGAACTAGATCACAATGAAAAGCTTTATCTAGAACCGTCAATAGATTATTAATAGTCTTTTCATTATCAGGACAATCGGAGAGTCTATCTTAATCCTGAGATAAATGATGGATTTATGGTTGCAAGTGGTATCATTTGAGTTATCAATGAGTATGATTATATAGCATAGTCTATCCTCGATAGTTTGGTGATATTCATTTGTTAATCGATAGAGGACTTCATTTATAGATATGGACATCGTGGCTCCATTTATTAAATGAGAGTATAATATCATCATATGGATGTTTTGAGGTAATTGGATATTAAATCTCAACGTTGAGTTTTCGATAGCGACAATTGAAAACATAGCTTCTGGACAAGTCAAAGTATCCAAGTTCAAAACGTGGTCATATGAGTAAATATGGTAACTTGGGGAGTTATAGGCGGTCTATGAACTCTTGGCAATTACTGATATTAATCACGAGGATACACTATCTCTAATATGATTGTCTAGGGTATGAATGAGGAACATCTTCTTTTTCTATCTTTATTTAAGAGTTCAATTTTAGCTCTTTAATGGAATGAGTTAAAATTAATGGATCGGACCTAAGTGAATCATTTGTTGATTGTGATTAGGTTATGTCTACTGAAACTTAAATTTAGATAGCCCGCCAAGATCCCTAATCCACACGGACTTGCATGGATCACTTGATATATTCTACCGAACCAATTTATGGGTCCATCTAGAATTGCATTTAATATATTAAGAATATAATTTGCACATTATTTATTTAATGGGCTGATCAATTATATTAATATATTAATGAAAGGCATGTGGGCTTGTTTCTTTTAGTAAGAATGGGTCTGCTTCACATGTGGGCTTTTTATTTAAAGTCTAATGGATTAAATAAAATAAGAAAATAATATTAGGCCCATATTTAATGGTGCGGGCAGCAAGACTAGAAAATAGTCTAAAAATATTATTTTATTTTATTGTTTGATTAAATGGAGATTAATTAATTTATTAGTTAATCATTTAATTAAGAATCAAAATCTTTTTCTGATCAGGAAATATGTTTCCTAGGTTAAATACTATTGGTAGTAGTATACTAAAGATAAAAGACTTATTTGGTAAGAAAATAATAATAAGGTTTATTTATTTAATCAAATAAGGAAGTCTTTTATTAAGTCAATAAAGAATTAAACACTTATGAGTTGAATTAGGGTTAGGATTCTAAAGTTGATAGGAATTAGGGTAAAGCACAAATCCTCTTTAGTAGAGAATTCGGCCAACCCTAATTACATCATAAGGAGAATTCGGCCAACCCTAGTAGAAAGAGAAGTAGAATTTGGCCACCCTATATAAGACACATTATAGGGTTCGGCCACTTCACTCCCTCAATTGATTCACTTGATCAACTTCTTCTTCTTCTAGCTTGAATCATACTCATAGATAAGTGTTTTAATTTTCGGCCAAGACACAAGAGAGAAGAGATTATTCTATTTCGATAGTACACTAATAGCTTATACATCAATAGGCTTTTGTGTACAACTTCGAATAAGGTTCACGCGAGTTTCGATCATTAGATTGAGAACTCAAAAGTGACCGGAATAATCTTTGTAGTCTTTTGGATGTTTTGTGACTAACGATAAAAAAAAAAGAGATTTTGTTTATCCATCCTCAGGTACGCAATTCAAAGAAGGAGACCACGCTCCTAGGTGATTCACGTTCGTGATAGGATTGAAGATCTTGCGGATTACCATCGACGCAAGTCAATCGGATCACGCGACAAAAGGTATTCTACTTTTATTAGCATATATATATGTTTAATTAATTTAAAGGGTTAAGGTTCATCAAAGGAAAATTTTTAAAATATACTAAACTCGTTTTTAGTCTCGCTTCTGCTGCGTGCACCTTATTTTTTCCTTCAAGAACCTATTGCGACCCACCTGAGGTGACGTATTTTGGGATGAATTTTTTTCGTCCCAATAGGTTTATAGGGACGAATTTTGGGCTATTGGGTGATCGCACTCCAAATGTTCACATTTAGCACTTCATTTTCCTATCTTTTTGTGCTTATTTCTCAGGTAAAACCGGGTATTTAATGGATTAAATAAGTGTTTCAGGTAATTAGGGAAGTTCAGGGGCATTATTGTCATTTTGGACAAATCAAGGGCAAAAGTGCAAGATTTGGAGAAGTATTGAATATTATGTGAATAGTGAAGAAGACCACGGCTGGTTCGTGCAGCTGGAATGAACCCGTCGAGCAGGGGAGCATGAACCCGCCGAGCACCATGGCTAGTTCAGACCTTTTGGATGGCTAGACATTTCCCGCCGTCCAAGCTCGCCAGGATTTTAGCTAGTTCGTGCGGCTAGACATATCCCGCCGCACGAACCCGCTAGACCCCATCCGAGCTGAAATGATGATATTTTATAGGGGTATTCTGGTCTTTTCACACCCTAAACCTTGCCCAAATCATTTCCATATAAATATACCTCTTCTTCCAACCTAAACACAATCCCCTAATATCCAAATTCACACTATACATATCCTTACACATCCTATCACACCAACTTACACCCATAACTCACACAAAATTACACCCAATAAGTAAAGTTTACACCAAACACCTTAGTTTTCAACCTATAATCTCACAAGCCACCATTGTTTCCAAGGTTGGGAAAGTGAAGGAGAAGCCTAGCTAGCTTGAGGACTTCACCAAGTGTTTGTGTTGTCTTCTTTATTTCCTTTTCTTGCTTTAGCTTGTTGTTGTAACTATATGTTTATGTTGGGATTTTGGTGAGATTGTAATAATATTCATTATTTGGTTGATGTGTTTATGTGCTTGAGCTTAATAAATACATGTTAGTTGATTAATCAATTAATTAATATGTAATGGATTTAGACTAATTGAGAACTCAATAACATGCATGAATGATCATTTATGTATGTGTCTTTATCCTAGTTTAGATTGGTGAAGACTAATCTTGTGAGCATATTTACATTCAACTAGGAATTGGATTTATTGCATTGAACATCATTTCCTAGCATTTTCATATCCAATCGTCACTCTTGCATGACCTTGCATGAGTTTAGTTAATTTAGTTAGTTAGTGTAATTTAGATAAAAGCAATCTTAGTGTAATTTAGTTGTAGTTAATTTATGCCATATTAGTGTAATCTTAATTTAGTTGCTAGCTTACTTGCCACCAGCCTCCATTTACTTTTCATGTATGTAATTAGTGTTTATAGTGTAAATACATTATATATATTTATATAAAACCTAGAACTAGCTTAAGTGTACCAATACACCTCCCTATGGGAACGAACCGTACTTGCCGCTACGTGATCGTAACGATCCATGCGCTTGCGGATAAACTCGCACGCCATATCATTTATCGGTAGTTTATAGAACTATCACGTACCACAATTGCGGCGATCAAATTTTTGGCGCCGCTGCTGGGGAAAGGCATTGCGTACATTTTGTAGGTCTAGTCTTTGTTTTGGTCATTTTTAGTCATTTTTGTTATTTTTATTTTTATTGTTCATAATCTATCTTGTTCGATTTGATCTTGTTTGTTTGGTTGTTTCAGGATTTCAGATCAACATGGAAAGTGGTAATACGGCGTTGATCACTCAAATGGCCGAGTTGAATAGGAAAGTGATGGCTTGCACGTCACACTTTAGGCAGTCATCGGCTCCAATTTATCCACCTGTGGGGTGGAATGGACACGCGGAATGTGGTCTGCAAAGAGAACAATGGCCGGGGGAAGAAGAAGCACCATCCATGTATACGTATGAATACAACAACCACCAAGCTAGATGGGATCAAGAGAGACAAGACCACCAATGGGGCAATTTTGATGTAGAGGCATACCAACGCGCCATTGACCAATGATGGCTAGACCTAGAAAAACGAGTAGAAGGGTGTGCAATT
This sequence comes from Acer saccharum, assembly GCA_030490815.1. NCBI lineage: Eukaryota > Viridiplantae > Streptophyta > Magnoliopsida > Sapindales > Sapindaceae > Acer > Acer saccharum. The sequence goes on along the minus strand of CM059868.1, from coordinate 22,613,927 downwards.
TGGTTGGAACAATGTGTGGAGAACTCCCAAGGGCAAGCCAAGGAAGCCCATGACCAAGAGCAAGCCTACCGACAATACCTCAACCAATGGTTGATTGACTTTGAAGAACGCATAGAATGGTTGGGAGGTCGGATGGAACAATATTTGGAAGGCTTGCTAGAGCGAAAAGAGGTGGAAGAGCCTCAACAACTCCACAAATCAACAAGCCCATTCTTTTGTCTCACTCTTGGAGGAATCAAACCGGTGGATTCCTCAATTAGCTCGGAATGCGACCTTGGTGATATTTTGCTAGGGTTTGGAGAAGAGCTAAGGGTAGAAAAGGAAAGAAAAGAGGTTGAAAAACCAGAGGAGTCCTCAAAGACCGTAGACGATTACCTAGATGAGCTTTTGCTCATATTGGATGAGGATGAGGATTTCAAAGTTGATGAAGGAGGTAAAAAAGAATTGTGAGTAGAGGTTGCCCTACAGAACAAGGAATTGATAAGTCAAAACAATGACTTAGTCTTGAAGATCAATTCCCTTGAGAAGGAGAGAGACTTGGCAATGAAGAAATCACAAGAGCTCTCCGTGTTGGTGGTGGAACAAGAAGAAGAATTCTCTCGGAAGATGAGAAGAATGCAAGTGGAAAAAGAAAAGAGGGACAAGGCATTGGAGGGTTTGAAAGAAGAACTCATCAAGAAGGACCATGCCTTGAGGGTAGCACAAGTAGTTGTATGTGACTACATCATGGAGTCAGACAAAGCCGAACTTCCAATCAAGGCTTTGGAAAAGAAGGGGGCCAAGAGAAGATCAACAAAGAAGCCCCGCACTACCCAAAGTGGAGCAAGCCTTCCGAAGGTTGTCCACAAGCAAGCCGAAGCGACGGCGAAAGACGACAGAGGTAGTATTTCTAACTTTTCTCCTACATGCTATTTTTGCTATATTAGGGGTCACAAAAAGGCACAATGTGCTAAATATGATTAATATTGCAAAAGTAGAGAAAGCATGCTTAGGAAAAAAGTGAGAAAGGTTAGGAAGGTTTGGATCCGTAAGGACAAACCAGACCAATCGAAAGAGTCGCCTTTCGTTGCAAGGAATGACACACCTAGTAATAAGGTGTGGGTAGTAAAGAACCACGATGGAAATCATGCTACATTAGATATGCCTTCTAGCTTCCATACATTGCATGATCAGTTTTCGAGTGAATTACGTGTTTCATTACACGTATGAACATTTTTGAAGTATGCTTGCATGTGCATATGCTATAGATTCTAGAGGAAGCTCATTTATAGGTCTTTTATTATTTTTAGGATTAGTTTAGTGTTTCAAGTCTTGAGTCTCTTATTTATCCACATATCATTATGAGATGCATGCCAATAGATAGGTTTGGGGGTTTATACTTCTGACTTATATTTGCATAGCATATGCCTGTGGTAGTTTTGGTGTGATTTTTGTGTGTGCAGGGTTAGGAGTCAACGAGGAAAATCCTACCGTGGGTCAATTCCGCGGGAATGAGCCCACCCAACAAAGCCGCGGGGTTCTCTTGAACCCTTGCGCGGGACATAGCTGCGGGAAAGAACCAGCGGAGCAGAAGGAAAGAACTCACGGAGTTCACCGTGACCTCAGATTCGCGGGAAAGTGCCCGCCTTGCTGCATGTATGAACTCGCGGGAAAGCTCCAAGATTCGCCGCGAATTTAGATCAGCAAGCAAAAGCCCGCTGGCCAGAAGACTTGAACCCGCGGAATGCTCTGGAGGGATCACCGCCAGAAGCATCCACGGCAATGAAACCGCGACACAAACCCGTGGCACACACCATGCATAATACACCATACCACGGAGCCACACCAACCTAGGAATGCTAAATCTCAGGTCCAATCCTCTACTTTTGAGCTTTTACTTCAAGTTATATCTCTTGTCTAGCTTAAGAGTGTGAATTGATTGTGTTGCCTAGTGACTAGGATTGGTTGTGTGATATGATTAGTGGTGGATAATTAGGATTGTAAATATGTGTTTACATGTTAGTTGTAGATATTAGGATTGTATATACATGTGTTATTGTTGTATTTTTGTTTTTGTTTTTGAGTTTATTTTCAAACATTGTGAAGATGCCCTGTTTCAAAATTTTGAGGCGAGATGTTTCTTTAAAACTGTACTAATTGGTGAAGAAATAAATTTTTCTACCCACGTTGCGTTCATCATTTTTTTGATACGATTCCAATGGTATAAAGAACGTAAATTTCTGGCTGGCGGTTTAAAAGTTATGAGTATTTCTTCGACCAAAGGTCATAGACGTGCCCTGTTTTCAAATTTCTGCACGTGACCTGTTTTCAACGTCTGTTTTCACACTTTTCCGATTTGAATTTTGAAATATTTTATTCATGAAAAGTGTTCAATTGCATGTCTATATTCTGGTCTCAAAATTTGAGCAAGTTTTATGGAGTATCTTTGAAAATATGCATTGAAAAACAGACGTTGTTCGAATTTCAAAAGTTGACAGTTTTGTTGAAATGTTGTCCTCTATTTTGAGAAGCATCTTTCACATGGTATTTTTGTTATTTTGTTTTTTAAATGTTGTGTTTAGTTATATATAAGTGTTAGGATGCTTTGTGTTCAGATTTCCAAATCATGAACTCTTTGTCCATGTTCTTCAAGTTTTCAACATTGAGGACAATGTCGAGTTTAGGTCTGGGGATGTGGACACATATGTGTCAATTTTTTGATTTTTGTGTTGTATATATTGTGTTTTTGTGTTTTTTTTTTTTTAAATTTTGAAATTTTTGCGAATCAAGCCATCTTTGAACAAAATTGTTTGAATGAGATGTTTTGAATTGTGCCGTTGAGGAGTCTTTCGCATGTGTTAGTTGCTAAGTCCTGGATAACTTTTTGTTACTCTAGGAATTTTTTGCACAATGTGAATTTAGTCCCTTTCTCTTAGTGTCTAAGTGGACGAGACTCCATACTCGGTTGTTAGGATTAATAGTGGAGACTACCCGTGATTTTTGTTCCTTAGCGTTCATTTCTGAGGGTAATTATGTTTCTATTCTTAAACACTCTTCGAATATGGTTTTTCATTGTGATCCCACGTATCATTTGCATTGTTTGCCATAGAACATTCATAAATGTGGATAACATGTTGAATTTGTATTCCCATGGTAGACGGACTTCTAGAAATGATTTTAGGACTTTTGTTAGTGTTTCACGACTAAAATGCCTAAACACATCCATCTCCCTATTATGTGTGCTTCATTGCAAATATGGCCAAACACTTAGCCATCCCATATCACTCACATCACCTACATATCCTAAACACTTACCCTTACCTTAGTTATTAATCTTGTCATGGTGTACAAATTAGAAGATTCAATTGATAAGCTCTAAAATCTGTAAAAGCGTGTACTGAGGCGTATTTTATGTTTGTGCTAAAAGAAAGGCTTTCAAAAGTTAAGTGTTAAAAAAATAAAACACTTAAAGCCTTTGTACTTCAATGCAATGCTACTCAAAATTAGAGTAACCAATTAGCACAAATTGAAATTCAAAGTTGTAGCCTAGACGCTTGTTTTACCAATGTGCATATATAGAGCTTAGGATTTTAAGGTGTATTGTATAAACACCTTGGCTTGATTAATAACTTTCCATATACTTTCCATATCCTATCCCTATCATTCCATACACCACATATCACCCATGGCCAATACAAATTAGGGAGAGTCTGATTGATCTTTTAGGAAGTCTATGTCGGGAATGCGAATTTAATATGCTCTACCACGTTCATGGCATTCAATTCTTTCATGAGATCAATTCACATAAAATGTGCTTCATTTCGAATACTCACATGCGTTATATATTTGATTGCCATTTACATAACTTCCAAAACGCATGTGTTTGATAGAGAGTGTGCCTAGGAATCTGAGAGAAAAACAGAGTGAAATCCAGTGAGATTAGAGTCGAGGCGAATTACATCCGAAGCATTTGAGTGTGTTGAATTTGATGCTATGCCATTGAGAGTGTGGGATTTGCATTATGTGTTTCATTCAATTTGAATGACTTTAGGTTATCCTCCACTCAGCGGTTTTTACATGTGTTGCTCCTCACATGCACAACTCTTTTGTTATCTCATTTTGTATGGCTTTGTTTTCTCAAATTGTTTTTAATTGTAGTTTTTAATTGTTAGCTTTACGTTTGTGGGTATCGCAGAGGTAAACCCTCAGGAGACTACACTCCTCCTACTAGGGACACCTAGGAGTTTAAAAGGCTTGTGGCACATGCTAAGTGCCATCGTTTCTCCCACGACAGTGGACTAATTAGTTTATGTTTATTTATGCTATAGTGTGTTTTATTTATATATTTTTGTTTTGTTTTGTTTTGCTCAAGAACGAGCAAAAGTTAGGTTTGGGGGTCTGATCGCGCTCCAAATGTTCACATTTAGCGCTCCCTTTTCCTATCTTTTTATGCTTATTTCTCGGGTAAAACCGGGTATTTAATGGATTAAATAAGTGTTTCAGGTGATTAGGGAAGTTCAGGGGCATTATTGTCATTTTGGACAAATCAGGGGCAAAAGTGCAAGATTTGGAGAAGTATTGAATATTATGTGAATAGTGAAGAAGACCACGACTAGTTCGTCTAGCTGGAATGAACCTGCCGAGCAGGGGAGCATGAACCCGCCGAGCACCATGGCTAGTTCAGACCTTCTGGATGGCTAGACATTTCCCGCCGTCCAAGCTCGCCAGGATTTTAGCTAGTTCGTGCGGCTAGACATATCCTGCCGCACGAACTCGCCAGACCCCATCCGAGCTGAAATGATGATATTTTACAGGGGTATTCTGGTCTTTTCACACCCTAAACCTTGCCCAAATCATTTCCATATAAATATACCTCTTCTTCCAACCTAAACACAATCCCCTAATATCCAAATTCACACTATACATATCCTTACACATCCTATCACACCAACTTACACCCATAACTCACACAAAATTACACCCAATAAGTAAAGTTTACACCAAACACCTTAGTTTTCAACCTATAATCTCACAAGCCACCATTGTTTCCAAGGTTGGGAAAGTGAAGGAGAAGCCTAGCTAGCTTGAGGACTTCACCAAGTGTTTGTGTTGTCTTCTTTATTTCCTTTTCTTGCTTTAGCTTGTTGTTGTAACTATATGTTTATGTTGGGATTTTGGTGAGATTGTAATAATATTCATTATTTGGTTGATGTGTTTATGTGCTTGAGCTTAATATATACATGTTAGTTGATTAATCAATTAATTAATATGTAATGGATTTAGACTAATTGAGAACTCAATAACATGCATGAATGATCATTTATGTATGTGTCTTTATCCTAGTTTAGATTGGTGAAGACTAATCTTGTGAGCATATTTACATTCAACTAGGAATTGGATTTATAGCATTGAACATCATTTCCTAGCATTTTCATATCCAATCCTCACTCTTGCATGACCTTGCATGAGTTTAGTTAATTTAGTTAGTTAGTGTAATTTATATAAAAGCAATCTTAGTGTAATTTAGTTGTAGTTAATTTATGCCATATTAGTGTAATCTTAATTTAGTTGCTAGCTTACTTGCCACCAGCCTCCATTTAGTTTTCATGTATGTAATTAATGTTTATAGTGTAAATACATTATATATATTTATATAAGACCTAGAACTAGCTTAAGTGTACCAATACACCTCCCTGTGGGAATGAACCGTACTTGCCGCTACGCGATCGTAACGATCCGTGCGCTTGCGGATAAACTCTCACGCCATATCATTTACCGGTAGTTTATAGAACTATTGCGTACCACAATTGCGGCGATCATTGGGACGAAAAAAAATTGTCCCAATAGCCCTTTTTTCTTGTAGTGATAACCTTCTCAAATGATCGTTAAGGCTCAAAATCGTACACGGGTAGTCTCCACAATTCTTCTAGGAACAACAAGTCTAAGATACATTTCCCTTAACATCCCAAGATTGGCATTGTACAAGCATATTTATAGTGGTGCAACAACTTAGATGGCATGCATACTAGTCAAAACTTAGATTTCAAGGCATTGTATGACATGTTTCTATTGGCACACAAAAGTAAACAACTCAAAAACAAAATTTTACAAAAACATTTTGTCAAAGATTTGAAAATCTCAACCTAAACACATATATACCATATCCTACTAATAATAAATAATACAAAAGTTGTCCCACACCCCCAAACCTAAACCAAACATTGTCCATAATGTTCTTGTGGACAAGGTTAGCAAGAGTCTAGAGATTGTGACAAAAGATATAAAAAGGTTAAAAACTAATAACAAAACAAAATTCTAAGATCCAAGCACCATATATTCACACTCTTAGATCTAATTAAAAACAACACAAGCATGCATAATAGGTAGGATAAAAGGTAACACTTGATTGAGCTCTCCGCGGGTTTGGTACCGCGGATCGTTGCTCTCCATGCAAAGTCGTGCAATGCTGGGCGAGCTTGAAGTCATGGGTTAGCGGGCTTGTTCCCGTGGGATGTATCCCGCGGGGAATCCTGCTAAATCCCCGTGACTTATGTCTTTTGGTTGGCTAGAATAATCTCGCGGAATGAACCCGCTAGATAACCCACATCTCCCTTCATGAGATCATTTCTCCTGGCTCGCGGGTTTATTCCCGTGGTACGTAGTCCCTGAGCTCTCCAGAGCCACTCCGTGAGTTTGTTCTTTATTCACCGTGGGAATTTGTTCGTGGACTAAACCCGCGTCCCTTTTGTTTTTGCCAACTTTCCTGTTATTTTTCCTATTTCCATCCTATCATCTGCATAGCACAACACTACAACCAAATTATATGCACATGATTGATACAAAAATATAACTAATTACTTACTTCTTACTAAACTACATAAACTAATAATTACAAAGAATATGTACCTAGGTGGGGTGCCTCCCACCAAGCGCTAGATTTACTGTCTAGGCAAGACGCATGAGAGCTCTACGGCTCTTTAAGTACTATCTGTTCCAGCATCCTTACTTCGTCCATTCCCTGTAAGTACGGCTTCACACTATATCCGTTCACTTTGAACGTATCCCCATTCTTCTCATTCAGTAACTCTATAGCTCCATATGGGAACACTTGGAGTATTCTATACAGTCCATACCATCTTGATCTGAGCTTTCCCGAAAACAATTTCAACCTAGAACTGAACAAGAGAACCATCATACCCAGATGTAAATGCTTCAAGATTATTGATCGCACTCTAAATGTTCACATTTAGCGCCCCCTTTACTTGGTTTTTGTAACCGTTCGTTTTCCGAGCATTTTATGTGTTTAACATTGTAAATAAGTCTTTCTAGGTAACTTAGGCATTTTCAAGGGCATTTTGGTCCAAAGTGATGAAAAGAGGGCAAATAAGGCAGAAAACAGAAGAAGAGCAAGGCCCGGTGGGTTCATGCATTTTGCTCAGCTGAAATTTTCCCACCGCACGAAGCCGCAGGAAATCAATCAAACCTTTCAACGAGTTCAAACATACCTTTCAGCTGGACATGTCCAGCTGCACGTAGCCGCGGTAAGGACCATCCAAACATCCAGCGAGTTCATGCTTTCTGTCCAGCGGGAATGAAACCGCCGCATAAAACCGTGGCAACTTTGGCGAGTTCAGGCAGGAGTCACGGAGATACAAGTCCAATGGAACAAGTCCGCGAAGAAGGAAGATGCAAGCCTAGCTGGTCCTTGCAATAAGGTCACCAGACTCGCGCGTCCTTCTAGTATAACCGAGGTAGATTAGTGTAATTTGTAGTGGTATTTGTAGAACCGGTTCGGACGCATCAAAATCTATGGTACCGTTGCCGGGGATAGCATTACGCCTTTTTACCACATTAGTTCATTGAATCTTTACATAATTGCAGTAAATTTCTGTTTTGAGCACTTGACCTTTTGGTAGTTTTTGTTAGTGTACTTTCAGGTTAGTTGTTACGAATTGATGCATGGAAGACGATCTTTAGGAAGTCCGCTAGAACCTTTTGTTGAAAACATTGATCGCATAGCGAGGCTATCGACGATGATGAATAATCCCAGAGGACTATCCGACCTAGAGGAAGGGTCAACCTCTTCTAGCAGTACATCCACCGGTTCAGAACAAGGAAAGGATCAACGGATGATGACGGAATTCTCATTACCTACCGTTGGATCGCCTCCTTCAGCTATATTGTTAGATGATGCCCAGAGGAATTACGAGCTGAAAATTTTGCATTATAATTCATGAAGGAGTATTATAATGTGGTGACTACTTTTCCACTTAGGAATCTGACGGAGGATCACTTACGCATGCGATGCTTTTCGTATTGCATGAGAGATGATGCCAAGAAGCGGCTGATGGCATTATCGGTAGGATCATTGACCATATGGAGCAGTGTAGAGCAGAAATTTTTTGCCAATTATTTTCCCTCATGGAAGACGAAGGAAATACGAAGTATGATAGCTGATTTCCAAGAAAGGGAAGAGGATGAGTTTCATGAATCATGGGGTAGATTCAAGCTACTTTTAGCACAGTGCCCTCACCACGAGTATACTTTGATATCCCAAGTTCAGTCATTCTATGATGGATTGACCGGGCTCTCACAGACGATTGTTAATAACGCATGTGGAGGAGCGATGTGAGAGAAGACGACACAGTTTGTGTTTGATAAGTACGAGATGCTCAAGGTAATCGAGGAGGAGTGAGCATGGAAATGGCAAGCCAAATGAGTGATATGAGTAAGAACATTGAGACACTCATGAGTAGGTTTGGGAACCAACCTATAGTAGCGGATCAGGTTTTTGTTAAGGAAAACAGTGGGATGGACATGAATCCCATGGTTGAGCCAGTACCACCTAGGAAGGAAGAAATACAAGTGGTGTATCCGCCACGTTAATCAAGATAGTTGGATGATCATTTCTCCAACACGTACAATCCTGGATAGGCAAGGCATCCTAACATGAGTTATGGGAACAACCATTGTTTGAATCCCCCGTTACCTCCATAGAACAGCAACAACAACAACAACAACAACTGGTATCCACCTCAGGGAAACCAACCAAGACCACAACCGAATACCCAACCATGGAAGGTGAAGGAAGCCTTACCTTGGCGCCAACAAGGCCAGAGAGACAATGAGTACATGCCCACTAATCAGTACCACGCCAATGATTCTAACCGCACCAGGATTACCTCTATGGAAGGAGTAGTCAAGACGTTAGTAAGACAAATAGGGTAGTATGCTGAAGTGAGTCAAAAGAAGGAGCCGGGGAAGCTCCCAAGTCAGTTTGAGCAAGCCAAGGCAGCCATGGTACTAAGAAGTGATAAGGTACTTTCAAATCCAACTCCACCTGAAATTTCTAAAATTTCTGATATTCCTGTTAATGTTTCAGTGAACGAAGAAGTGCCTAGTAAGAATGATCTTGACACTCAAGTAGGGATAGGAACGAGCGAAGGTCCGAAATTAGGTCAGAAGGACACTTCTAGAATACACAAATCTCCAAACCCCTATGTGCCTCCAATTCCATTCCTAGGAAGGCTTCAGAAATCGAAGTTGGACCAAGCTTTCCGGGAGATATATGACATCCTATCGAAGGTGAATGTGAGCCTTCCTCTACTTGAGGTGATTGAAAAAATGCCCGCATACACCAAGTTCTTCAAGGAGCTTAACTCAAAGGCGTGGAAGAAGGAATTTCTGGAGAGAATAGTGATCTCCAAGGAAGCAAGTGCAGCCATGGAAATGGCATTGCCACCTAAGATGAAGGATTTGGGAAGTTTCATCATTATCATATCAGTTGGTGAAACTCGGAGGGAGAAGGCAATGTTGGACCTAGGAGCTTCGATCAACTTAATGCCATATGCATTGTTCAAGGACTTAGGATTAGATGGATTGAAGCCGACTACCATGGAGTTGATATTCGCCAACTGCTAAGTATGACATCCAACAGGAGTGGTCGAAGATGTTTTAGTCAGGGTGGGAGAACTGATCATCCCAGCTGACTTTGTTATTCTAGAGATGGAGAGTGATTCATCTAAGGCTAGGGAGATGCCGATATTGCTAGGGCGACCGTTTATGTCAACTGCCAAGGTAATCATCGATGTCCACAAGGGACGGCTCTCCATGACAGTCTTAGGTCAAACAGTAGAATTTGAAGTGTTTGAGAGCATCAGGAACCCGTTGAAGGGTAGTGATTGTTTCAACATTGGAAGTGCTGAACAGGATGATGAACCTGTTAGGATTATGCTCAATAGCAAGAGTGTAATATTGTAATTGACAATCTTTTCATATTAATAAAGTGATTTCTGGTTTAACAAATCTTATAGCATTTACAGTTTAATATTATGATTGTCAAACTAAATAATCCTAAGGTCTAAAGACTATGAGAAAAGAAGAATTGTTCGTACATCTGGATATGTATGAGGAAGACACAATTCTTTAGTCAGTCTTGAATAATGTTCACAACTTAAGTTAAAGGTTGGGCACCTTTATCTTGTTAAAGTTGTAGAATTCTTTTGCTAGCATTTGAGTGGGATCAAATGAGTTATAATGATTCTGAAATCATAGAAGGGTCTTCGAGTAAAAGAATCTAGTGCACTAGGTGCATTGAACTGGATCACAATGAAAAGCTTTATCTAGAACCGTCAATAGATAATAGTCTTTTCATTATCAGGACAATCGGAGAGTCTATCTTAATCCTGAGATAAATGATGGACTTATGGTTGCAAGTGGTATCATTTGAGTTATCTATGAGTACGATTATATAGCATAGTCTATACTCGATAGTTTGGTGATATTCATTTGTTAATCGATAGAGGACTTCATTTATAGATATGGACATCGTGGCTCCATTTATTAAATGAGAGTAGAATATCATCATATGGATGTTTTGAGGTATTGGATATTGAATCTTAACGTTAAGTTTTCGATAGAGTCTATTGTAACATGACTTTTGGACAAGTCAAAATATCCAAGTTCAAAATGTGGTCATATGAGGAAATATGGTAACTTGGAGAGCTATAGGCGGTCTATGAGCTCATGGCGATTACTGATATTCTTCACGAGGATACACCATCACTAATAAGATTGTCTAGGGTTCGAATGAGAAATAATTACTTATTCTATCTTTATTTAAGAGTTCAATTATAGCTCTTTAGTGGAATGAGTTAAAATTAATAGATTGGACCTAAGTGAATCATTTGTTGATTGTGATTAGGTTATGTCTATTGAAGCTTAAATTTAGATAGCCCGCCAAGAACCCCAATCCACACGGACTTGCATGGATCACTTGATATATTCTACCGGACCAATTTATGGGTCCATCTAGAATTGCATTTAATATATTAAGAATATAATTTGCGCATTATTTATTTAATGGGCTGATCAATTATATTAATATATTAATGAAAGGCATGGGCTTGTTTCTTTTAGTAAGAATGGGTCTGGTTCACATGTGGGCTTTTTAATTAAAGTCTAATGGATTAAATAAAATAAGAAAATAATATTAAGCCCATATATAAATGATGTGGGCGGCAAGACTAGAAAATAGTCTAAAGATATTATTTTATTTTATTGTTTGATTAAATGGAGATTAATTAATTTATTAGTTAATCATTTAATTGAGAATCAAAATCTTTTTCTAATCAGGAAACATGTTTCCTAGATTAAATACTATTGGTAGTAGTATACTAAAGTAAAAGACTTATTTGGTAAGAAGATAAATAATAAGTTTTATTTATCTAATCAAATTAGGAAGTCTTTTATTAAGTCAATAAAGAATTAAACACTTATGAGTTGAATTAGGGTTAGGATTCTAAAGTTGATAGGAATTAGGGTAAAGCACAAATCCTCTTTAGTAGAGAATTCGGCCAACCCTAATTACATCATAAGTTGAATTCGGCCAACCCTAATAGAAATAGAAGGAGAATTCGGCCACCCTATATAATACACATTAGAGGGTTCGGCCACTTGATCCTCTAATTGATTCACTTGATCAACTTCTTCTTCTTCTAGCTTGAATCATACTCATAGACAAGTTTTTAATTTTCGGCCAAGACACAAGAGAGAAAGGATTGTTTTATTTCGATAGTGTACTATTAGCTTATACATCAATAGGCTTTTGGTGTACAATTTCGAATAAGGTTCACGCGAGTTTCGATCACTAGATTGAGAACTCAAAAGTGACCGAAATAATCTTTGTTATCTTTTGTACGCTGAGAGACTAACAAATCAGAAAAAAGGAGATTTTGTTTTCCATCTTCAGGTACGCAATTCAAGGAAAGGGAGACCACGCTCCTAGGTGATTCACGTTCGTGATAGGATTGAAGATCTTGCGGATTACCATCGACGCAAGTCAATCAGATCACGCGACAAAAGGTATTTTACTTTTATTAGTATATATATATGTTTAATTAATTTAAAGGGTTAAGGTTCATCAAAGGAAAAATTTTAAAATATACTAAACCCTGATTTTAGTCTCGCTTCCACTGCGTGCACTTTATTTTTCCCTACAATTGGTATCAGAGCCTTGGTTGTACCCTTTGATTAATTAACGTATATATACGTGAATCTATTTCTTTATATTATGATTATGCATGTTTTAGAACGAGATGGCACTCTAGGTATTCACATATATAATTACATGGGAATGTATGGATTTATATATGTTTTTATGTGGATTGTTGTTGCTCGATTTTGGTCATAGAATTTCAATGTATTTTTTGTTTCGGAATTGTAACAAGAAGGGTGGTCTATCATCGCCATAATTGCTTCTTGATAGTTGCTTAATTTTTTTTTTTTATTGTAATTAAATAGTGCAGTTTTTTATGTATTAAAATATACTGCAGTTTTTTTATTTTATTATAGTGCAGTTTTTTGTTGTATTAAATACTGCAGTGATTAAAAAAAAATAAAAAAAATACTGCAGTATTTTATTTGTTTAAATACTGCTGTAATATATTCGAGTATCGAAGATTCGAAGATGTGAAGAATTGGATGCAACTGGAACCCAGAACGAGCGCCATGTGCACCCTTGGAGTGGATTGGGCTGCGCATGGCAAGCCCATATAATGGTGGGTTGCGCACGGCAGCCCTAGTGTTCTCAAGGGCTACGCACGGCAGCCCTTTGTGGGGTTGTGGGGTGTGCACGCCCATGGGAGGCAGCCGAGGGATGCGCGGGTGGTCGATGGCCACTTGAAGACTTGTTCGTCAAGAAGGAAGATCTTGTATTCCTAACAATTGTAATTTACTTGCTTTTCTAGGATGGACCAAAATTGTGGCTATTTATTTTTTTGTAAATATTACAATATTTGTTATTGTATGATAACATGTCATATAGAATAGGAGTGCCACTCTTATATCTCTTTTGGTATGAACATGCATTGAATGATTTAGGTATCTAAATTGGCATCTAGATAACTTGGTAAATCATTCTATGGGATTTAATCACATGCCTTAAATAATTGAGTGGGAGAAGGTGTTTTGTAACACCTATGGCCTCCAAGGTTAGTTGAGCTTTATTATTTATTGGTAATCCCCCCAAGGGGCGTCCATGAATGGAATTTAGCAACATACTTCCTTACAAGGATAGACTAGACAATTGACTCAAATGAGATCTACTCCCCAAGGAGGGATTTTCGTGAGAGAAAATATTGAGGGTTGATATCTTGGTAACACACTTAATGTAATTTTATTGATATCCTCCCAAGAGTTCTTGTCAGTAAAATTGCAAGGCTAAAATTGAAAACGCTGGTTGTTATGTTAACAATTAGGTGGGACATAGTCTAACTAGTAAATGGTGCGAACTCCCAAAGGAGGCGTAACATTTATGGGTGTTAGATCACCGTTGAATTTTTATAGAAGATACATTCTTGTGGTTGTTGATGATTTCTTTAGGTTCACATGGACTTACTTCCTTAGAGAAAAGTCTGAAGCCTTTGAGAAATTTAAAATGCTTTGTGTCAAAATTCAAAATGAGAAAACTTCTCACATTATAAGCATTAAGAAAATTAGGAGTGATCATGGGAAAGAATTTGAAAATGCTAGCTTTGAAAACTTTTGCAATAGCTTGGGCATTTTCATGAATTTTCTCAACAAAATGGTGTGATTGAGAGGAAGAATAGAGTCCTCCAAGAGATGGCCCGAGTGATGTTGCTTAGCAACAAAGTCCCTAGAAATCTTTGGGCCGAAGCCATCAATACGGCTTGTTACATAGGAAATAGAGTATTCCTTAGGCCTAGGACTAAACAAACATCCTATGAGTTATGGAAGGGCAGGAAACCCAAAGTTATCTACTTCCACATCTTTGGAAGCAAGTACTATATATTTAATGACCATGATCAACTTGGCAAGTTTGATGCCAAGAGTGATGAGGGTATTTTTATTGGATATGCACTTAATAGCAAGGCCTATAGAGTTTTTAATCTTAAGACTCAAAATGTTATGGAATCATCAAATGTGGTGTTTGATGATTGTAGGCCAAACCATGATAACCATGAGGAGGATGTTTGTGAGATAGATAACCTTTCTTTAAAGGAAAGTGGTGAGACTTCAAGTGATGTAAAGTCAAACTAAGATGAAGAGGATGATTTGCCTCTTAATAGAGTTCCTCCCTTGGACTCTAATGAACCCACTCCTTGGGTTAGAAAACTCCATGATAAAGATGATATCATTGGAGATGTTAGAGAGGGTGTTAGGACTAGGCGTCAAATAGCTAATCAAATTAGCTATACTTTTTACACCTCTCAAATAGAACCCAAAAAGGTTGATGAAGCCTTGGAAGATGAGTTTTGGGTTCTTGTCATGCAAGAAGAGCTAAACCAATTTGAGAGAAATGAGGTTTGGACTCTTGTTCCTAGACCTAGAAACACCAAAGTCATAGGCACTAAATGGGTGTTTAGGAATAAATCCGATGATGATGGCAACATTGTGCGAAACAAGGCAAAGCTTGTTGCACAAGGATACTCTCAAATTGAGGGTATTGACTTTGAGGAGACTTTTGCTCCCGTTGCCCGTCTTGAGTCCATAAGGCTTCTCTTATCCATTTCTTGTGTGTACAAGTTCAAATTACACCAAACAGATGTCAAGAGTGCCTTCCTTAATGGCTTATTGCATGAGAAAGTGTTTGTTGAGCAACCCAAGGGGTTCGTGGATCTACACCACCCCTCTCATGTTTATCGCCTTAAGAAGGCTCTATATGGGTTGAAACAAGCACCGAGGGCTTGGTATGAGCACCTCACTCTTTATCTTGTTGACAATGACTACTCTAGAGGTAGTGTTGACAAGACATTGTTCATCAAGTGCACTAAAGATGAGCTATTCATAGCTCAAATTTATGTTGATGACATTGTTTTTGGTTCCACCAACAACTTGAAAGTTCAACAATTTGTTGATGTCATGTCTCATGAGTTTGAGATGAGCATGGTTGGTGAACTAAATTACTACCTAGGCTTGCAAATCAAGCAAATGCATGATGGGATCTTCATATCCCAAGCTAACTATGCTATGAGCCTAGTGAAGAAGTTTGGCCTTGAAAATGCCAAACATTGTGACACACCTATGAGCACAACCTTGAAACTTAGCAAAGATGCTAGTGGAAAGGATGTTGAGCAAAGTCTATATCGTGGCATGATAGGTAGCTTGCTTTACTTGATCGCAAGTAGGCTTGATATTTGTTTTAGTGTGGGTGTTTGTGCTAGGTACCAAGCAAATCCCAAAGAGTCTCACCTTGTTGCGGTGAAGAGGATCATTCAGTTTGTGAATGGTACCTCAAATCATGGGATTTGGTACTCCTTTGACACTAATCCAAGTCTTGTTGGATTTTGTGATACCGATTGGGCGGGAAATTGTGATGATAGGAAGAGTACATCAGGCGGTTACTTCTTCCTTGGGAACAATTTGGTTTCTTGGTTTTGCAAGAAGTAAAACTCAATTTCCCTATCCACGGCCGAGGCGGAATACATTGCGGTCGGTAGTGCTTGCACTCAATTGATGTGGATGAAACAAATGCTAGTGGCTTGGAGCAAGGTACTCTTACTTTATTTTGTGATAATATGAGTGGCATAAACATTTTTAAGAATCCCGTCCAACATTCTAGGACAAAGCACATTGACATTAGACACTATTTCATTAGAGAGCTAGTTGAGAGCAAAATCATTGCATTGGAACATGTGGGAACAAATGACCAACTAGCGGACTTGTTTACAAAGTCCTTAGACACCCTTAGATTTGGGAACCTTAGCAAGTCTATTGGGATTTGTCACTTGGGTTGAAATGGTATGTCTTGACCCCATATGGGGAGATCAAGCAAAGAGAGCAAAGTTGCATGATCATGCATTGTGCTACATTAATATATTTTATGCCTCTTAGTTAATTTCTTGAGATGATTGGTTGTACATGCTTATATGTAATTTTCTTAATAAGTGTGCTACATTGCCTTGCTTGCAATCTGAAATTTCACTCAATGTAGTAGTGAAATATACCTAGAGGGGGGGTGAATAGGTATAGGCTCCAAATTCTTCCAATAAAAAATTAATGCGGAAAATTACAAGACAAATGCACACTTGAATAGATTTAGCAAATGAATTGAATTAACTAAGACAAGAGTTAATCAATTTACAATAAGTGCAATCAATGTAATATATGGAAGATAAAGGAAAGTAAAGCAAAATTGAACACAATGATTTTAACGTGGTAAAACCTCAATGAGGAAACATCCACGGGTTGATACCACAACCACCGGCGAAGCAATTCACTATGATGAAAAGGACTTACTAACTCAAGATACCAACTCATGATATCCGCTCAAGCTATCAACTCCTAGTCTACCCTCGGGCCTAGTGAACCACCTAGCCTACTTCCTATCCGAGATGTGTCCTACACCTCTAGGAAGCAACTTCCTATCCAAGACGCTCACGTCTCTAGGAAGATTTCTTGCTTGCCTATCCGGATCCTCCCGACCCTAGACAAGACTTCCTTGCTTGATTATCCGAGTCCTCCCGACTCTAATCAAGGCTTCCTTGCTCTATCCACAAAGCTTCACTCACTTTGCTAGAGACTTCAACCTAATGCAAGGCTATGATCTAAAGTGATGCAAATGATGCAAGCACAAACAAATTAAGCTAGATGATCAATCAAGCAAAATGTACATGTTCAATGATAGTCTAGAATATGATTTCAACACTCAATCACAAAAGATATCTAGAAATCAAAACATGCAAAAACAATAAGAACAAAGGTATCAATATTCAATTTAGCACACTAAAAAACCTAGTTCTTAGATCATGAAATAAAACATAGAAAATAACATGAAGCACATCACATATATGTTTTCTAGAATCAATTTCATGATAAATCAAGTTTAGCATAAATATGTTCAAAACACATTACAAAGCTAAAACTCAATTAACAAATGATCAAATAACCCTAGCATGTGATCTAACATACTTCTTAACAAATTTCATCAATCAAATGGAAAGAATCAATAGTTGATCAAAAATGAAATTGAAAAACAAGAAGTTGAAAAACCAATACTGACCACGGACTGGAAATTAACCTACTGAGAAAAATGCCGAAGTCAACTGCCTCTGAAAATGCTTGGGGTTTGTAGCTCTTTTCGAGACCAACAATTTTGGTTTTTGAATCGAATGATTTCGAGTTCGTATGAGAGAGATATGATCAAAACAAGTAAGCAAAAATATTGAAAAACTGATGCGGGATTGAGGTGTTCTTCAAAAAATTGCATAAGTGTTGGAGGGAAGGAGGTTTGATTAAAAGGAGGGAAAAGGAGAAGATTTCCGAGCAAATCACGTGGTGCCACGTCAGCACCCCGTGGGGGGCGCGTGGGGCCCACGGGAGCAGAAGGCTCCCTTGCCCGTGGGGCCCACGGCCTCCCACACGGGCTGGCCAAGTGGCCACACGTGGTTTGCCCACCTCTTGCGCGCTCCCTCGGTTCGTTGCCCCATATCTTGAGCATCCGACCTCCGATTTCGAATCCGTTTTCGGATTACGAACCGTGACTCCCTCATGCACGACTATGACTACTCAACTTTGAAAAATGGTTGAGATATCATCTCGGAATCCGACGATGAAGACAACACAACAAATGAGAACGAAAAGTAGCATAGTCAACTTGTTTGGACTCGAAACCTTATGTATGAGTAACCGAAACGACCGGAACTCAATAAGGCATTAAATGAAAACATGTTCAAGTCCTAAACACAAAATACGAAAACAAATAAACACATATTCACATAAACATGCCATATCAAAGAGATAGTCATAAAGCATGCAATTTCACAAAGTTTGTCAATACAAGATCAATGCATGAGCATGCTATGAAGTGTGTGAATGTGTTATACCAAATGTTTGAACCACGATGCAGGGACACACATGTATGAATTGTGTGTGTGTGCGCTAACGCCTTGCAAGAGGGTGGAAGTCAAGTTTTACCTTTGACGATTTTCACCTCTTGAAGACGACTTTTGCACGAGATGTTGCTCTTCACTCTTTGAGCTTCCTTTCTTCAAATAATGTCCTAAGCAACAACTAATACAATCATAGAGTGTTTTGCAATGGAATCAAGCCAATACAAATAGTGAACCTTACAATCTCCCCCTTTGGCTATTCCATTGGCAAAAACACTCAACCTCACCATACAATGTTTCTCTCAAATAAACTCAAGATGATAGCATACTCTCAATCTCACATTACAAAGAAATTCCTAGACTAAAAAATCTTCAAGTCTTCAAGAATTCCTCTTTCGGTCTTCGAAGTACCTATGAGAGAAAATAGCAACCAAAACAAGAGATCTTCTCTAAAGAAGAATGGTGAGTTATTTAACCAAACAACAAACAAAGAAGATATCCCTTATCTCATACATAAATGCATTATCTCAAGTGAATAAAATATGTTCAAGTTAAAGCATTCCCTTAGTTTCCCAATTTCCAAGAATCAACTATCCTTAACATTGTCAAGAAAGAATTCTTTCTCCCCCTTAAGACAAGAATTCTCCCCCTTAAGACAAAGTCACAATTAAGCATAAAGAGGAATAAATTCACACAATTGGAACAATTTCCACACAAGGTGTGAAGTATACAAAAACTCCCCAATATCAAACATGGTGAGGTATACATTTTCTCCCCCTTTTTGTCAAGGAATAGACAAGGGACACAAGAGATAAAGAACGAGATATTAAGCAAACAAATCGTATAGAAAGCGAAAGTTGAATAAACTAAAGCTCCCCCTT
The DNA here is from genome assembly GCA_030490815.1 of Acer saccharum. Classification (NCBI taxonomy): domain Eukaryota; kingdom Viridiplantae; phylum Streptophyta; class Magnoliopsida; order Sapindales; family Sapindaceae; genus Acer; species Acer saccharum. Next base: position 22,594,717 of record CM059868.1, on the reverse strand, counting down.
AACATATGCTCCACATATTATCAACAAGTAGATTTGTTCACAAGGGACATCACACAATCACACAATCAAGCAATAAGAGAAAATATTTCATAACTTGTCAAAGTTCAAGAGAGAATCATAGATTTTCATTAATCTCTCAAAAATATTCTCACATTGCTAATGAATCAAGCACATAAGCAAAGTGTGTGTGTGTGAATGCTTCTCAAATATATAGTAGGAGTAATTGTGATATCAACATGCAAACTCTATCCACACCTATCCATCTAAAGCCTTTCCAAAAATAGGTCAAACCGATATTCATCCGGTTTTTGCTTTTAAAATGAATAGATATCAACATATGAGCGTGTGTGTGCATGTGGCTCGTTTTCCCGTTTCTATTTGTCAACCCGAGCTATTTCACAATTCTCAACTATACACCAATAAGCCTTTTATTTTTCATTTCTTTTAGGCTTAGAATCAAAGAATTTTTTTTAATGATTCATTTCAACACTTCTTTGATTTTACTAACAAAAACATATACTCCTCATGGTGGCTTTCACTCATCACAATGGCGTAGCCCTTTCCTACATTGGGTGGCTTCACAACCAAGGTGTGTAGCCCTTTCCATGAGGGTGCTCGTTGATTACTATGTAGTGCCGAAGCAAAATGGATACATACCATAGGTCATCTATCATGTACTTAACAATAAACTTCTAGATGCATCCATTATCTACACATATTCAACCACATAAACTCAAAAACTAAAACATATAAGAGAAGCATTAGTGCACTTTTCAAAAATAAGATTTTCAAGCTAAAGTGCATGATCTAAAAACAATAAAAGATACTTGTTAAAGATCATTACTTCTCAAGTGAGTAGCTCTCAAAGACAATGATATACAATTAAAGTTTTGCTAATCAAGCCACTCACAATCACACAAAGACATCAATCAACACAAATCATGCCAATGGACATTCTAAGAGTTTTAAACCTCTCTTTGTCCAAGGGCTTAGTGAACAAGTCCGCAAGTTGATTTTTAGTAGGCAAATGCTCTAGAGTAACAATAGAATGTTCAACTAGATCTCTAATGAAATGATGCCTAATGTCTATGTGTTTAGTGCGGGAGTGTTGAACCGGATTTTTAGAGATGTTAATGGCACTTAAATTATCACAATAAAGTGTCATTTTTCCTTGTTCTATCTCATAATCCTTAAGGATTTGTTTCATCCAAAGTAATTGTGTGCAAGCACTTCCGGCCGCAATGTATTCGGCTTCGGAAGAGGAAAGGGAAACCGAATTTTGTTTCTTACTTGACCAAGAAACCAAGTTATTACCAACATAAAAGCAACCGCCCGATGTGCTTTTTCGGTCATCTATGTTTCCCGCCCAATCCGCATCACAATAGCCTACAAGGATATCATTGGTATCAAATGAATAGAATAGACCAAGACTATGAGTTCCTTTGATGTACCTAATGATCCTCTTGACGGCTTTTAAGTGAGATTCCTTGGGATTTGCTTGGAATCTAGCACACAAGCCAACACTAAAGCAAATATCGGGTCTACTAGCCGTTAGGTAAAGTAGACTACCTATCATGCTTCTATAAAGGCTTTGGTCAACACTTTTCCCTTTTTCATCTTTGTCAAGTTTTAAAGTGGTGCTCATGGGAGTTTCAAAATCTTTTCCATTTTCTAGGCCAAATCTCTTAACTAGATTTTTAGCATATTTAGATTGATTCAACATTATGCCCATGCTAGTTTTCTTCACTTGCATACCTAGAAAATAATTCAACTCACCCACCATACTCATTTCAAATTCACTTGACATAACACTAACAAATTCATCAACCTTGGTTTTATTAGTAGACCCAAAAACAATGTCATCAACATATATTTGTGCAACAAAAATATCATGATCATGATGTTTGATAAACAAAGTTCTATCAATGCCACCTCTCCTATATTGGTTGTCAACAAGATATTGAGTCAACCTATCATACCAAGCTCTTGGAGCTTGTTTAAGGCCATAGAGAGCCTTTTTCAATTTAAACACATGATTAGGAGAGTGTGGGTCTACAAAACCCTTAGGTTGTTCAACATACACTTCTTCTTGAAGGTATCCATTGAGAAAAGCACTTTTGACATCCATTTGAAATAATTTGAACTTTTTAATGCATGCAATGGACAACAAAAGTCTAATGGACTCGAGACGAGCAACCGGGGCAAACGTCTCATCAAAGTCAACACCCTCCACTTGAGTGTAACCTTGAGCCACTAGTCTAGCTTTATTCCTCACAATCTTGCCACTTTCATCGGTCTTATTCCTAAACACCCATTTAGTGCCAATTACATTTATATCTTTGGGTCTAGGAACTAAAGACCACACTTCATTCCTCTCAAATTGATTAAGTTCATCTTGCATAGCCCCAACCCAATATTCATCAACAATTGCTTCATTAATGTTTTTGGGTTCAATTTGAGAAGTGTAGCAAGCATAGGATATTTGGTTAGCAATTTGATTTCTTGTTCTAACCCCTTCATTTAAATCACCTATGATGTCTCCTTGATAGTGTAAGTTTCTAAGTCTTGGGTGAGAATGTTCAACAACTTGGTCATTTTGTTGATTATCATTTAAAGCATTTTCCAACCCTTGACTTACAACTTCAACATGACTATCAATTTCATCATCTTGACTAGAAACACTACTGGCCACATCAATAGGTGTATTAGTGTCATTTAACATGTTTTCTTTAGATTCATTGACACCATTATCATCACACAAATTAAGCATGCTAAGATCATCTATCTTCACATTGATAGACTCCATGATAGTCTTAGTAGTCAAGTTAAAGACTCTATATGCACGACTATTAATAGCATACCCAAGAAAGAGGCCAACATCACTTTTTGCATCAAACTTTCCTAAGTGATCTCTATCATTCAAAATATAACATTTACTCCCAAAAGTGTGGAAGTAACTCACATTAGGCTTCTTGCCTTTCCAAAGTTCATAGGACGTTTGTTTTGTGCCGGGCCTTTTGAAAACACGATTTGACACATAACAAGCGGTATTGACCGCCTCGGCCCATAGGTTTCTAGGGACTTTCTTGCTATTGAGCATGACCCTAGCCATCTCTTGCAAGACACGATTTTTCCTCTCAACAACACCATTTTGTTGAGGAGTTCTAGGTGCGGAGAACTCATGAGAAATCCCTAAACCATCACAAAACTCACTAAATTTTGCATTTTCAAATTCCGTCCCATGATCACTCCTAATGCGACATATTTTCTTGATATCAAGACCTTTTTCATTTTGAACTTGATTACAAAACTTTTTAAAGTAATCAAAAGCCTCGGTCTTGTTTCTAAGAAAATAAACCCAAGTAAACCTAGAGTAGTCATCAACGCATACAAAAATATACTTTTTGCCATTAATGCTCTCGGTTTGAATTGGCCCCATTAGGTCCATATGCACAAGTTCTAAAGGTCTCTTGGTAGCTATGTAAGAATTTTTCTTATGAGGCACTTTGGTTTGCTTACCTAATTGGCAAGGTTCACAAACCACCTCAAGCTTTTTACCAAGATTAGGAAGACCTCTAACAATGCCATGTTTTTCAAGCTTTTTCAAATCTTTAAAATTCATGTGACCCAAACGTTGATGCCACAAATCAAGCTTATTGCACTCATGTGCCATGTTGCATGTGAGAGGATCTATCTCAAGACAATAGCAATTGTCTATAGACCTTTTGACTCTTAGGACGACATCGCCCTTTTTATCAATTATAGTGCATACATCTTTGTTAAAACTAACTTCTTGAAAAATTTCACACAAGTGAGTAATGCTTATCAAGTTAGCTTGTAACCCATCAACATACAAAGTATTGCGAAGTTTAGGCAATCCGGGGATACAAATTGTTCCCTTGCCAAGAACTTGCTTTTTGGTACCATCACCAAAAGTAACCCAACCTCCATCCTTTAAAACAAGATTCTTAAAGAACTCTTTGTTCCCGGTCATGTTCCTAGAGCAACCGCTATCTAGGTACCAAGAATAGGAGGAGTTGGCACGTAAAGCATATTGTGCAACATTACATTTAGATGTGTCTTTTCTAATCCACACATTTTTCACAACATGCTTCTCACTCTTACTTCTAACATGCTTTGACTCAATATTAGACTTTTCAACATGCACCTTGACCTCATTGGTCACATCTTCAAAAATATCAAACAAAGCATTATCAATTTTCTTATGCATAGTAGAGTGAGGCACAACACAAGATTTAGCAAGCAAGTCATCAACAACTCTTTCAACAACATGCTTTTCCAAGGTCTTCCTAGGTCTATTACTATATCCATACATGGATGATTGCCTAGGTCCATTCAAAGACATATCATGAAAAGCATTATCAAGTTTGCATTTCCGAATGTACTCAAAGCATCTAGGTCGAATATGTCCTATCATATTACAATGATGACAAATAGGAGTAAATTTGAGAGGTTTACCATTTGCATTTGCTTCCATAGCATTTGGTCTTCTCACAATTTTACCTCTTTGAAGAGCAACCCTTGATGCTTGACCTCTTGCATTTGAGGTTGTTGCTTCTTGATGCTTAAGTTGTTGAGTTCTCCCATTGAACATCCTTGTTGATGAAGAGGCACCTTCGGTAGCTTTCATAGCTTTACCTTGAGAGAGTGTACCTACAATTGATTCAATGCTTGCTTTGACAAAAGTAGATTTGTTAGATGAAGGAGTCTCCTTCTCATTGATATAACCCAAACCTCTTTTGTCACATGGATGCTTTCCACTTTTAATGAGGGTTTCAACTTTATTAGAACTAGATGACATCTTGCTAATCACCCTATTAGCCTCATCAAGTTTCTCACGAAGCATCCTAAGTTCAATGGCATATTTTTCCGCTTTGTTATCACTAAACAAAACATCTTTATGTGATTTATCAAGCCATTGTTCATACTTTTTCTCTTGATTTAAATGCTCATTAAGTTTGGATTTAAGCACATTTTCAAGTTTCTTAGCATTAACAAGAGAACAATCTCTTTGCTCAATTTCTTGCTTCAAGATACCAAGTCTATCATTGCTATCTTTAAGATTCAATTCTAGACTTAGAATCTTGTCTTTAAGTTCATCGAATTCTTTTGAGCCAAGAGCATGATCTTCTAGCTTCTTGTTGAGGGACATATTGACTTTAGATAAACGTTCATTTTCAAAAGTAAGATCATTGATCTTTTTCTCATCTAAGTCAATATGTTCAACAAAAGAAGCCACATAGGAATATACTTCCTTAATCATGATTTTATCACAAACAAAAACAAACACAAAAATACTACAAAGAAAGGATCAATCTAAGTGCGTCTAGACACCCGCTCTGATACCAAATGAAATTTCCCTCAATGTAGTAGTGAAATATACCTAGAGGGGGGGTGAATAGGTATAGGCTCCAAATTCTTCCAATAAAAAATTAATGCGGAAAATTACAAGACAAATGCACACTTGAATAGATTTAGCAAATGAATTGAATTAACTAAGACAAGAGTTAATCAATTTACAATAAGTGCAATCAATGTAATATATGGAAGATAAAGGAAAGTAAAGCAAAATTGAACACAATGATTTTAACGTGGTAAAACCTCAATGAGGAAACATCCACGGGTTGATACCACAACCACCGGCGAAGCAATTCACTATGATGAAAAGGACTTACACACTCAAGCTACCAACTCATGATATCCGCTCAAGCTATCAACTCCTAGTCTACCCTCGGGCCTAGTGAACCACCTAGCCTACTTCCTATCCGAGATGTGTCCTACACCTCTAGGAAGCAACTTCCTATCCAAGACGCTCACGTCTCTAGGAAGATTTCTTGCTTGCCTATCCGGATCCTCCCGACCCTAGACAAGACTTCCTTGCTTGATTATCCGAGTCCTCCCGACTCTAATCAAGGCTTCCTTGCTCTATCCACAAAGCTTCACTCACTTTGCTAGAGACTTCAACCTAATGCAAGGCTATGATCTAAAGTGATGCAAATGATGCAAGCACAAACAAATTAAGCTAGATGATCAATCAAGAAAAATGTACATGTTCAATGATAGTCTAGAATATGATTTCAACACTCAATCACAAAAGATATCTAGAAATCAAAACATGCAAAAACAATAAGAACAAAGGTATCAATATTCAATTTAGCACCCTAAAAAACCTAGTTCTTAGATCATGAAATAAAACATAGAAAATAACATGAAGCACATCACATATATGTTTTCTAGAATCAATTTCATGATAAATCAAGTTTAGCACAAATATGTTCAAAACACATTACAAAGCTAAAACTCAATTAACAAATGATCAAATAACCCTAGCATGTGATCTAACATACTTCTTAACAAATTTCATCAATCAAATGGAAAGAATCAATAGTTGATCAAAAATGAAATTGAAAAACAAGAAGTTGAAAAACCAATACTGACCACGGACTGGAAATTGACCTACTGAGAAAAATGCCGAAGTCAACTGCCTCTGGAAATGCTTGGGGTTTGTAGCTCTCTTCGAGACCAACAATTTTGGTTTTTGAATCGAATGATTTCGAGTTCGTATGAGAGAGATATGATCAAAACAAGTAAGCAAAAATATTGAAAAACTGATGCGGGATTGAGGTGTTCTTCAAAAAATTGCATAAGTGTTGGAGGGAAGGAGGTTTGATTAAAAGGAGGGAAAAGGAGAAGATTTCCGAGCAAATCACGTGGTGCCACATCAGCACCCCGTGGGGGGCGCGTGGGGCCCACGGGAGCAGAAGGCTCCCTTGCCCGTGGGGCCCACGGCCTCCCACACGGGCTGGCCAAGTGGCCACACGTGGTTTGCCCACCTCTCGCGCGCTCCCTCGGTTCGTTGCCCCATATCTTGAGCATCCGACCTCCGATTTCGAATCCGTTTTCGGATTACGAACCGTGACTCCCTCACGCACGACTACGACTACTCAACTTTGAAAAATGGTTGAGATATCATCTCGGAATCCGACAATGAAGACAACACAACAAATGAGAACGAAAAGTAGCATAGTCAACTTGTTTGGACTCGAAACCTTATGTATGAGTAACCAAAATGACCGGAACTCAATAAGGCATTAAATGAAAACATGTTCAAGTCCTAAACACAAAATACGAAAACAAATAAACACATATTCACATAAACATGCCATATCAAAGAGATAGTCATAAAGCATGCAATTTCACAAAGTTTGTCAATACAAGATCAATGCATGAGCATGCTATGAAGTGTGTGAATGTGTTATACCAAATGTTTGAACCACGATGCAGGGACACACATGTATGAATTGTGTGTGTGTGCGCTAACGCCTTGCAAGAGGGTGGAAGTCAAGTTTTACCTTTGACGATTTTCACCTCTTGAAGACGACTTTTGCACGAGATGTTGCTCTTCACTCTTTGAGCTTCCTTTCTTCAAATAATGTCCTAAGCAACAACTAATACAATCATAGAGTGTTTTGCAATGGAATCAAGCCAATACAAATAGTGAACCTTACACAATCCATGTCATATTTATGCTCAAACATGCATTTTTGGAATAGGAGATGTACTTGGAAGTACTTTTTGAATGACCTTTAATTGATCTCCATGACATGATGATTCTTTTAAATGACATGCTTAAGTTGAAAAGTATGAGATGAAAAATTGTGAAATGTTTGATTGCAAATGTTGAATGCAAATAGGTGTGCAAAAGCAATATTAAGACTCAAATAAATAAGGATCTTGAAATCGAAAGTCTCTCTTTCTTTATTTGTAGAACAAGGCTACTATCTGTAAGATCTTATATTTGTGTTGGCTTGATTCCATTGTAAAACACTTTTTGTTTGTATTGCTTAGTTGCTTAGGTGTTTCGTGATTAGATCAAGCTTCAAAAAAGGAAAGCAACGTCGCATGCAAAGTTCGTCTTCAAAAGGAAATGTGCTTATTTGGATGCTAAGGTATTGAGATACTTCTTCCTCTTGCAAGACATAAGCGTACACACACACAATTCATACATGTGTGTCCTTGCATCGTAGTTCAAACATTTGGTATAACACTTTCACACACTTCTTAGTATGCACATGCATTGATCTCTAATAGATAAACATTGTAAAATTGCATGCTTTGTGACTATCTCTTTGATATGGCATGCTTGTGTGAATTAGTGTTTGTATGTTTCTGTATTTTTGTATTTGGACTTGAATATGCTCTATTATGATTTCTTATTGAGTTCCGGTCATTTCGGTTACTCATTTATAAGGTTTCAAGTCCAAACGATGTAGCTATGCTACTTTTCATTCTCATTCGTTGAGTTGACTTCATCGTCATTTTTCGAGATGATTTCTCAACCATTTTTTCAAAGTTGTGTAGTCGTCGTTGTGCGTGAGGGAGTCACAGTTCGTACTCCAAAAGCGGATTCAAAATCAGAGTTCGGATGCCCAAGATACGGCTGAAGAACGTGAGAGAGCGCGCGAGAGGCGAAGGTGGCCAAGAGGCCACGTGTGGCCCAAGCCGTGGGCCCCACGGCCAGAGGGGCTCTCTGCCCCCGTGTGGCCCACATGCCCCCCACGGGCTGGGTGACATGGCCATGCTTGATTGGCTCGTTTTTGCCTTCTCTCTCCTCCATTTAATCCTCTCTCCTTCCCTCCAATTTAGTTGAAGATTTTTGAAGAACACTTTGAACATTTCTGCAGAATTTCTTCACAATTTTAGTTTTAGTATTTTGTTCATAACTTTCTCATACGAACTCGAAATTGATTGATCCAAAAGCCAAAATTGTTGGCCTTGATAAGAGCTACAAACCCCAAGCATTTCCAGAGGCAGCTGACTTTGCCATTCTTCCCAGTTGACTGATCTTCAGTACGTGGTCAAGGTTGCTTTGTTCAACTTCTTCTTTTTCATTTCATCTTTGATCATCTCTTTGATTCTTACTATTTGATTAATGAAATATGTTGAGAAGAATGTTAGATCATATGCTAGGGGTGTTTGATCATTTGTCAATTGAGTTTTAGCTTTGTGATTTCTCTTGAACATATATGTGCTAAACTTGATTTTGTTTGAAATTGATTCTAGAAAATGTATATATGATGTGCCTCATATTATTTTCTAGGTTTAATTTCATGATCTAAGAACTAGGTTTTTAGTGTGATATATTGAATATTCATACCTTGTTCTTGTTGATTTGCATGTTTTGATTTCTAGATACTTTTGTGTTTTGGTTGATAAAAGCATATTCTAGATTATCATTGAACATGTACATTTAGCTTGATTGATCATCTAGCTTAATTTGATTGTGTTTGTATCACTTGCATCACGTAGATCATAGTCTTGCATTAGGTTGAAGTCTCTAGCAAAGTGAGTGAAGCTTTGTGGATAAAGCAAGGAAGTCTTAATTAGAGTCGGGAGGACTCGGATAATCAAGCAAGGAAGACTTGTCTAGGGTCGGGAGGATCCGGATAGGCAAGCAAGAAATCTTCCTAGAGACGTGAGCGTCTTGGATAGGAAGTTGCTTTCTAGAGGTGTAGGATACATCTCGGATAGGAAGTAGGCTTGGTGATTCACTAGCCTGAGGGTAGATTAGGAGTTGATAGCTTGAGCGGATATCATGAGTTGATAGCTTGAGTGTGTAAGTCCTTTTTCACATAGTGGATTGCTTTGCCGGTGGTTGTGGTATCAACTCGTGGATGTTTCCTCTTTGAGGTTTTACCACGTAAAAACACTTGTGTTCATTTTTGTTTTTACTTTTCTTTATCTTCCATATCTTACATTGATTGCATATCTTGTAAATTGATTAACTCTTGTATTAGTGAAATCAATTCATTTGCTAAATCTAATCAAGTGTGCATTTTCTTTGTTATAATCCGCATCATTTTTAATATTGGAAGAATTTGAGTAAATACCTATTCACCCCCCCTCTAGGTATATTTTGCACTACTACTTAAGGGAAATTCCACTATCATATGGGTATCTCACCCGAAAAAATCAAATAGGGTGCAAAGTCGCTCATGTCTTGTTTTGCTTATAAAGTTGAATATAGTTGCTCTTTAAATTCAAAATGCTTAAACTCTATATCCTTACTTTTTCCATGACAAAGGGTGAAATTAGTTTGAATTCTATTGGAAACCTTTGTTGTTTGCTTTGCCAAATACCATTGTTTTTTATCTTAAATGCAACTTGTCTTGCATGCAAAGCTTTCTTGTCACACATCCTTTTCTTAGAATAAAACTCCTTGAATCTCTCTTACTTAATTAAGTTGCATAAAATTGCTTATATGATTATGCATATGTGTTTGTGCTACAAGCTCTCCTTACTAAAGCTTACCTATTAAGGGGGACTCCCTTTGCCTATCTCATGACAAAAAAGGGGAGTAGGGTTAGGGAGATTTTGTGCCATTCTTGGCATTGCATTGAGGGGGAGTTAAGAGAGAGAGTAACCTATGTTGGGAGTTGTTGCATTTAGGGGGAGTTGCATTGCATTGCATGACTACATTTTTTTTTATTGATTTATTTTGGAAATTGCAATTACTCTAGTTATAAGCACCTCTCACACTTGGTCTTGTAAGGTATATTTCTTGTTGATTGTGTGTAGGTTGGATTCTTCTACAAGCTTGGAATTGACTTGAAGATGTTCAAGAATTAATCTAAGAGCTTTATTGTAATGTAGAAAATTTTTGTTGACCAGTAATTTTTTTTTTTTTTTTTTTTTTTGTGAGGATGCTATGTGAGTGTTGATTTTGTCACGAAATAGCCAAAGGGAGAGATTGTAAGTGCCTCACTTTTGATTGGCGTATTTCGTTGACAAAATCACAATGGGGTTCAATTTGTAAGGGTAGTTTAGTTTGAAGAAATCCTCATCAAGTGCCAAAGGACCTCGTTGTGGAATCAAGAGCTTCAAGGAAGGTAGATTACTTGACTTAAATTTCAATTGAAGAGATTTAGAGTGTACACACACACAACCCATGCATTTTAGTATTTGTGTTTGTTTTGGTATGGTTGGTAAAATCTCATTGTGTTTCAAAAAAATATATTTTTGAGATTTTTCATATTTTTATGAGTCCAACTGTGTGTGGATTTGTCCATAGATTAGTTCCGAGTGATTCGGTGACTTATCTATGTGTTTCAGATGATTTCTGAGGCATTTGGGACATTCTGAGTTTTTATCGGAAACCGAAATTCAATTCCGAGCTTAAATTGGAAAGTGATGTATTTTTCCATATTTGTGATTGAGTCTGGGTCTATATTCCGAAGACGGAATCAAATTCCAAGTTCCGAGGTCAACTGGATCGAAGAACGCTCGGAACGGAAGTCGGCTTAGTGTGGCATGATAGCCACACCAAGCAAGGGGTAACGTGTGAGGCATGGGCTCCTCACGCCAAAAAGGTCCCTCTGTCCGCGTTGAACACACGGCTCTCACACGACCTCACCTGATTCATTTTTTGTTTTGATTTTTTTATGTTATTTGATTGTATGCTTTTAAGCAAATGTGAGCTCGTGTGTGTGTGTTTTGTCTTGTTGCTTGAGTGGAGTTGACATGACTCTTTATTGGACCACTTGACTTTCTCTCTCGTGAGCTCACCACACAGGATTCTCTCTTTTGTCTTTTACATTTTATGATCCAAATACGGTGCGTTTTGTGTGTTAAACTTTATATATATGTTAAAACAGGTGCATTTTTGTTTGTTAAACTATATATATATATATATATACATAAAAACGTGCACCTATGATTGTTTTGCAAAACCTGATACATATATACATATATTTGCTTTCTTCTTCACTCGATCACACACATTTTTGGAGAGTAAAAATTCCCTTTAGAGAGAGAGAAATATTTTTTCAAGAGAGAGACTTTCAAGATTCCTTCTTCACTCATCCAAATCCAAAACCCATCATCTTCACACATTATCTAGCATATTCTAGGTATGATTTCTCATGGGTTTTCTTATTTACTCACATGACTTGTAGTTAGAACATTTTTGCATCTCTTCACATGTTCTTGCTTTACAAGATTACATCTTTATTACTTGACTAATCTTAAGATTGCTTCTTTATGACTTGAATAGTTTCAAGATAGTTTCTTCATTATGTTTTGTGAGTTGGTTGTGGTAGATATTGCATATAGGACTTTGTTTGTTTATTTAGCTTTGTTATATGCATGTCATTTAGTAAAATGATATCTAGGAATGTCTCATGTTCATCCATGCCTAGATAAGCTTAAATGTCTAACCTTGCATTTTAGCATCTTGAATATTGCATATATTCACTTAGGTTGTTTTACCTCTTCTCTTAGAGAATTAAGACTTGTTTTTACCAAGTGGTAGTTTGTAAGCAATGGACTAGATTCACTCTTGAAGGCCTGAGGGTAATAGTGGTAGATTAGTAACCGTGTGAGGTTTGATGTGGTCAACCTAGGTTGTAATTGCCATTACAATTAGTGGATTGAGGTTTGTGTGTGGCGCACATAACAACCAGTGATTTTTCCCGTGAGGGTTTCCACGTAAAAATCGAGTATCGTTTATTTTCCGCTTTATTACACTTGATTTTATTTTATAACTAGTTAGGGGTTTTTCTTTACATTGATTAATCGCGAAAAGTTGGTAATAGTCCGATTAAAATCTATTCACCCCCCCTCTAGATTATTTTAGACACGTAATATATTTTTTCACACTTGTTCATTTGCTTAATGGGTTTTCGGGTTGTAATTTATACATCAGGTTTTGAAGTAAATTATAATTGAGAATACTTGATTCATTCCAGGACCATGCAGTAACAATCATACTTAATTTAAGAACGAACCCTTAACTGGATTAACATCTTTTATCAAAGTCAATTCGAAGCATTGAGTAAACGTAGTTGGGGAGCATTGATGACCTAGTCCTCTCATCTCTTGATCACATTCACATATTCTTGTTAACTGTTTTCTTAGTTTAATTTAGTTTTAATCTCTAATCAATCATCAAACAAAATCTCTTGGTTACTTTTAATTGCTTAGCTTTAATTAGAATTAGTTTTAATTGGTAAATCACTTTTCCTCGTGGGAATGATCCCTACTTGTCGTTGTACTTGTCTCACGATTCGTGCACTTGCGAGTTAGGTTTTTATAACACAATTTTATCCATCAGTGGCAAGTCTCGCATGAGGAGTGACTGTCGGCTGTTTTTAAGTCTCCGTTGAAGAACTAAGAATCCTAGCAGCCCTAGCAGCTATCTCACTTAAAGGGGAGCGCGCCGTAGGAGGACTAGGAAAAACAGCAGGAGGAGGACTCTGTTGTTGCCTCACTAGAGACAGAGGAAAGGTAGCTATAGCCTGACTGGATCTAGGTAGGATACCAGTATTGTTAACAGAAGGAGAAGGAGAAGGAGAAGAAGAAGAAGAAACAGGAAGTGCAGCTGGAAGTGCTGTAGGAAGAGTAGCTGTAAAAACTATCAGTTCAAATCAGTAAACCAAACAAGATAAACCAATCAAAGTAAAGAAAAGCAAGAACATGAAACTACTTACACGGATAAGCCATAGAGACTTTGAGGTACCGATCTACTTGGCCACTATCGAAAGGATCGGAGGTGGGATAATTTGTATTTGTATAAAATCGGGCTTGAATCTTTTCCAAGATACCCCGCGATTCAGTAGAAAGCTTTCCCTTACCCCACTTTTCTTGATCGTTGAACCGAGTAGGAATTGGATACTCAATCCCACCTACGTGAACCGAGTGTCCCCAATCTCCTGCTACCACGACCCACTCCTCATGCCAAGGGCGAGGATACCTTACGGTGGCTCCAGGGACCATGAACTTCAAGTTGTTCTTTGCCCTCAAATAAAATTGGCCTTTAGGGCCCAATTTGATGGTTGCTACTTGGAAGATATACCATATTTCATCATACCCCGGCTCCCTCACTAGGTTGTCTATCTCGCACTGCTTCTTCCAGAGCACTAGAAACCCAACTAGGTGTTTCTAGAACCCTGGTGAAATCTGTAATGGGGTGAGGCCGAGAGCAAGTAGCGCCCTACGAAGAGTGGGATGAAGGAGCAGCCTGACTCCACATTCAAAGGCAACTACGTGGAGGAGGACTTCGCCATCAACCAGGACATACAAGTCGTTGCCTCGATATAAGAGAGTGAGAGTAATGGCATTAGGGATCTGGTACTCTCTCCTCAAGCAGGCTAGGGTGTCCTTGGTACAAATAGAGTTGGGGACAACCCAATCTTCAAGTGGAAGGGTAGATACCCCGGCTTGGCCACCCCTAACCGGGGAATTCCCTTGCTCATCGTCATCATCATCGTCTCTATCTACGTCTTCATCAACAATTTTGACTGGGTTGTCAGGCTTGTTATTAAAACCCGACCCGATTCTAGGATTCCTCGTAGAACGGCAGTGCTGAATCGGGATAGAGCTTCCAGTCGAAACATCTTTTTCTAGACGAAAAAGATCGTCGATGCAGTCAGAAGGATCTTGTGAAGCGGGAGGAAGATTTGGTGAGGTCACCATAGCAGAAGATGGAATAAAAAGAAGGAAGTCTAGGAGATTGCTAGAAAGAAGAGAGAGTTCAGAGAGAGAAAGCTAGGTTTTGTTTTTGAGGTTTGAAGTCAGCGTGAGAAGAAGGAAAAAGGATGGGTCATTTATAAAAGAAAGTAGGCAGTTATCAAAATAGGAAAGGAAACAGTAATTAATTACCGGAGACATGCAAAAAGCGGTTTCGAGAAAATCACACCAATAACAGCCCATTCAAATAAGCGGACCACTCAAGGCTTGACATGTGGGTTGCTTATTTATTACGAGCGTGCTAAATGAGGATTTCCTCCAAAACAGTGGAAACTAGCTAGATAGGATGAGAAAAATCCTTCATGTATCATGATATCCTGACTCCAACCCCAGCAAGGTACCAGTGTTCAAGTCAGGGGAGACTTCTGTTAACCGCCAAAAATGGCAGGGGTTCAAAGAAGAATTTTCCATCTGTAAGTTCTAGAGGTGTGTTTAATATATAAAGCTAGAGGGGGGGTGAATAGATTTTATCTAATTTTTACCCAATTTTCGCGTGCATGTCAATTTTACGAAAATACCCCTAGCAAGTCAACAATACATACAAGTGTAATAAGATGCGGAAATAATAAATGACACTTAATATTTACGTGGAAAACCCAACCACTGGGAAAAACCACGGGCTGTTTAGTGCGCCACACTCGGACCTCGAAATCCACTAATTGAAATGGAGTTTACAACCTATGTAGACCTCGTCTAACACTCTGGTCAATAACCCCCCACTTCTACCACGCGGGCCTTTAAAAGTGGCTCTAGTCCAATTGCTTATGTGACCACCTATTCCCGGTGTCCGACCTAATCCCGGTCAATCACACAAGACTTCAATCTCTCAAAAGAGATGCACAACCCTATGTGAATATGCAATGATATCCAAATATGCAATATAGAGCTAGGGTACTCTAGATGCTTACCTAGGATGATGAATTTGCAATTAAAGCAATCCTAGATATTAATTGCTAAATGACATGTCAAATAGCATAGATAATCATAGATTATAAAAACCTAGATATCTATCAAAAACAACACTCAATCATTTTTCATCACAAATAATCTCTAACTTGTATTTAGCATATGATCTAAAACATACAAGTAATTTAAAAGAGATGGCTTGGTATTTAAAATACTAAAATAAGATGAAATTAATCAAAATCTTACCAAGCAAGTTGTGATGATGCAAACCCATACATGGATGCACTCTATATAGACATAGAAGATGCAATATGAAATTTGATGCAAAAGGGGTTTGATTTGAGTGGTTAAAGGTGAGTTCTTTGTAATTTTCTTCTCTTGAAAAATGTTCTAAGTATGAAATCAGAAAATCAACTCACTTGATTGACTTAAAGTCAAAGTGGCATATATATAGGGTGTCAAGATGAAGTGTGGTCGTTTTGATAAGTGACACCACAATTTTGCCATGAGCGCTCTACGTAGAGCGCTTTGTAGAGCCCCCTGCTCTATTCTCGCGAGAAAACAGAGGGGCGCTCTACATAGAGCGCTTTGTAGAGTGCCATCAGAGAGGTCGCTCTACGTAGAGCACCTCTACAGCGCTCAAATTAAATCGATCAGGTCTGTACAGCGCCCAACGGGGGCTGTTCGTAGAGCGCTTTTGTAGAGCGCTTTTGGGAGCGCCCAGTGCAAAAATGCAATCCTAAGTCTGAGCATGACAAGGCAATTGGATATGCAAGATGCAATCAAACTAACATGCAAGAAGAGATGTTAATGAGCATTAAGGCACACAAATAAGACACACAACATACAAGGATTAAACATATGCATGAGTTGTCAGTGTGTGCAACTATCTCTTCAAAACAAGTAAGCACATAGAATTTTACCTTTGGTGCTTATCAACCTTGAGGTCTTGGAAAGGGTCTTGATCTTCAACTAATCACCTAGACTACCCTTACAACCAAACCCCAACATGTGGTTTGACCACGAAATAAGCCAATCAATTAAAGGGAATCCTTACACCATCCACCATGGAGAATATTAGAGGTAGAAAGGTATCATAGAAGAGCATCCCGGTACCCCACCACTAAATTGACCGGGTACACCTTCTACCAGTCTAGATCAAGATCAAAGGCTCCTAGACTCCAAAGTACTAGGAAACACAGAAGCCAAGTTCCTAAGGACACCACTACTATAGAATCCTAGTACCCCGCTACCACACCAACCCGGTATCTCGATCCCCTGATACTCTTATACCATGATCCAGTAAGAGGAAGAACGCCCATGTACCCCGATCCCGCCTAGAGCTAGCCAACCAAGCAGTAAGTATTAGATTAATAGACTACCAAGTATCAAGGTAAGATTAGGTACGCCGAAGATCAAGCTACATAGAAGGACAGTAAGACGTCGACGTTTTGATAATAAGGAAATCGACTTATTCCCGCCACTCAAGAGTTCTATTTGAAAGCAAAGTCAACTCTATCAAATTCTGCCAAATAAGGGATTGCTTGATTCTTAGAATCAATCAGACGATCTTCTCGCCAATCGCCATGGAACGTCCCGAAAATCTCTAGGTCACTGGACCGAATTTAGAGGAGTGCTGAGCAAGCATTGGGACATATATATACATCATGTTATCATACTGAAAAGGGACCGCAACTTGAGTGCTTAACCATACTTTACGTTTTTTCCACTTATCGACATGCATGAGAGCTCCATCGCCATCGCCAGCTGAGTTTTTACCCTATCACCATAGCCATATAAAATCTAGATTGTACTCTCATTACGTATTTATTATCAATAAAAAAGAGTTATATGTGATCCTATTACTACGTTATTTTTATTCACATCTATCATTGTATTTAACTTGCTTTACTAAGGGGAGTGTATTCAACTCAGAATTGGTTGGATTTGATTGGATTCTGTTGGATTTTAGAAATCCGGGTGTATTCAACTCAGATTTCATTGGATTTGTTTGAAATCCAACAAAATCTGGGGGTATTCAATCCGGATTCTATTGGATTCCAAACAAATCCAACGAAATCTGGGTGTATTGGAAATCCAATGAATTTGGATGGATTTGTTTAAGTGATGGATTTGGTTGGATTTTGATGGATTTGGAAGGGGAAAATATAAATAGAGAGATAATTTCAAAATCTTTCCAAATCTTGCCATTTATGCCAAGATTTGGATGGATTTGCTCTCTGCTCTGATCAACTCCTTTCTGCTCAAGCAACCAACACCACCACCCCCAAAATCCAGCCACCACCCACCAAACCAGAGACACCCACCACCAATCCAGCCACCACCCTCAATCCAAAACCATAATTGAAATCAGCCACAGTCGACCTTGCAACTCAAGAGCAAGAAGAAGAGAATTGACCTCGCAAACAACATGTATTGATCCCAATTAATCCCAATTAATCCAAGCCGCAACTCAAGAGTAAGAAGAAGAAGAAGACAATGCACGGTCGACCTCGCAAACCCTCCAAGCCAGAAAATGAAGTAGCTTCAGCTGCCAAAGCCTAGAAGCTACGTGCCCTTCAATTCAGTTTCTCCACAATCATCAAAACAACATGTAATTAATTATTTCTTCAATTCTCTCGATCCCAATTCCCAACACTAGTTGTGGAGCTGATTATTTCTTTCTTCAATTTTCTCGATCCCAATTTAGTGAATGATTTTTAATTTATTGTTTTTGATATTTTTATTGTTTTGTGAATGAATCCTTTCACAAAGGAAGTTGTGGAGCTGAGCGCGAAGCTTCTGGAGATCAATCCCGAATCGTGACCAGCTGAGTGTGGTGGGTTTTGATCTGGGTTTGGTTTTGAGAAGAAGAGATTGGGGAGAGAGAAGAGAAATGCTTACTTGAACAAGGAAGGGAAAAAAAATTGACATGGGTTTGAGAAGAAAGGTTTGGTTTGACCTGGGTTTGATAAAAAAAAAAAAAAAATTGACTATTATTATTATTATTATTTAAAACAAATCCTTATAAATCCATCCAAATCCATCCAAATCTACATAACAAATTCCAACGAACTCTTTACTCAATTCCTACAAAATCTAATGAAATCCGTAGGATTTATGAATTCCATCAAAATCCATCACTTAAAACAAATCCATCAAACTCCAACGAAATCTGGGTTGAATACACCCCCCTAAGAATCTATAGGTATCGAACTACTTGATATCTCTCCGACTGATATCTACCTCGATTTCAATCACTAGAGTTGTTAATTGGAAAATCACCCCAAGTGACAATTTTCAGTTAACACTTGTCATCAATGTAGCCAAGACCTCTCTTGTCACTTGGCCTTTTCCAACTCCCAACATGTGGTCAAGCTTCTCGGTGCTTGAAGCCATTTTAGCCATTAAGGCTTTAGCTTCTTCAAGCTCTCTTTTCAACCCTTCTTCTCTCCTTTTAGATAAAGCTAACTCATCATTTAGCTTATCTTCATCCTTCATGGATCTCACTACTTCTCCACTCAAGTGGTCAACTTTTGTTGAAAGCTCTAGATTCTCCTCCTTCAATCTTTTAATTTCTTTCTTGTTCATCATCCTTGAGCTTTCAAACTTGACTATGTAGTCATGAAGATCCATACTCTCCACATTTCCATTTATGGAGTGAGATGACAAATTTTCAACACTTGAGTCATCTTTTATACCTTCCATCTCACCAATGGAGTCATTTTCCTCATCATGACCTTCACCTTGGTCACTTGATGTTATATAAGCCATATCCCAATGAGTAGCTACACCAACAACTTCTTTAGCTACTTCTTCATCTAGTTCTTCTTTGGGATCACAAGTCAAGGCATCTTTGCCATCTTCTTCAACTTCTACACGAGTGGCTCCAAATGTCGTGTAGTTAATGGCAAACTCTTCATCACTTGAAGGATTTTCTTCACTCTCATCCTCACTCCATGAGGCAGCCATCGCCTTTCCTTTTTATCTATCCTTCAAGTTTCCACACTCCAGAGAGATATGCCTGAATCCTCCACATTCGTAGCATTGAATCCCTTCTCTTGAAGACATCTCTTGGTTTGGCTCGTCATTCTTGACCTTGGTTTTCTTCTTGAAGCCATCCCCCTTTGAGCCATAACCATTCTTTTGTAGACTCAAGAACTTCTTGAATCTCTTGACAATTAGTGCCATGTCTTCATCCGAGTCATCCTCCTTCTTGTGATGCTTGTAAATCTTCAAAGCAATATTCTTTTTCTTCTTACGAGGTAAGGTGGTAGCCTTTCTTGACTCATAGGTTAGAAGTCTTCCAATGACTTCACTCGGCTTCATATCCTTGTACTCACTATTCTCTTCTAAAGCCATAACCTTGGACTCAAATCTTTCGGGGAGAGATCTCATAATTTTTTGCTTGATCCTCCTATCCGAATAAGGGTCACCAAGTTGATGACTTTGGTTGACTATGTCCATCAACTTAACCTCGAAGTCATTGAAGCACTCGTTCTCCTCCATTCTAAGCGTCTTGAATTGAGTTTGGAGAACTTGAAGCTTCGAGTCCTTAACCACTTTGGTTCCCTCATGTGCAACCTCTAGGATGTCCCACGTCTCCTTAGCGATCCTAGTGTTTTAATCAATTTATATTGATTCTCGTCCATTGCACATAGGATGGCGTGCATCACCTTCATATTCCATTTAGATACTTCAAACTCTTGCGTGTTCCATTGCTCCTTAGGTTTGAGTACATCCTCTATTCCACCCGTTGGAGTCATCATCGGTGGAGCGTAGCCATCTTCAACAGCCATCCAAGCACGGTCATGGATTTGACATATGTACCACTCCATCTTGCCTTTCCAAGAGGCATAATTTGACCCGGTGAATAGAGGCAACCTCATGCTAGAAGCACCCTCGTTTCCTCCACCATTTCCACTCATAGTGTTTATGAATAAATGAAATGAATGCAAATGTGAAAGTATACAAATGTAGGTAAATAGCTTAAAGCATACCTAGAGAGGGGAGTGAATAGGTTTTTACGCCTTTTTCAATCCCTTGAACAAACTTGTGTTTGTCCCTCAAGGTAGCCTTACATACAACACATAAACCAAGAATTCATACATAGACAATATAAGCATGTGATCATTTAGGCATTGTCTATATATATATATATATCAATTAGTTGTATGAGGTAGAAGGACACATAAACTCAACCACAAAGAATACTTGTATTTCAATAATTGTTCAATGTATTACAAGTATAATCAAATATCACTATACACAAAAATTACAATATACAAAAGAATTATACTTAAAAATATGATCAAATGAATTTGATTACAAATCACACTTTACAAAATCTTGTTTCAATATACATCACAAGTGAATAATATGCAACAAGATAACAACATACACATATACAAATATAAGAGATAGAGATAGAAAGAATTAACACAAGAGATTTTTTAATGTGGTAAAACCTCCAAGGAGGAAACATCCACGGGTTGAACTACAACCATTGGGTACTATATATATTGGATGGTAAATTAGAAATTCCTCAAAAGTGACCAACCTTGACCAACTTCCTATTAGAGTCTATGTTTACCCAATCCCTATTAGAAGATACAAAATCCCTCAATGATGCAAAGCCACCATATATTGGCGATCATACCAAACCAACATCATTGGTAGATTGGAAATTCCTCAAGCATGCATACACATTTCATGTACCACTCTCTATTGGAGTCTATGTCTAACCAAACGCCCGGGCCTACCAATATTGTAGCCAACTCCCTATCCAAGGCACTCATGCCTCTAGAGAGCCTCCCATGCATGACTATCCGGACCTTCCCAATCCTAGCCATGACTTCTTGCTTGGTTATCCAGACCTCTTGTCCTAACCAAGACTTCCTTGCTTGACTATCCGAACACCTTGTCCTAGTCAAGATTTCATGCCTTTTACAAGGACTTCCTAGTGTGATCATGTGAATGCAAATGATGTAAACAATCAATTTAACATAGAACATGTGATCAATACATTCCATGGAACAACTAGACCTAAACATGTGAGAACACAAGTAATATAGTCTAGATGCCAAAACATGAATTAAACCCAGAGCATGTGAAAAACACCTAACACAAAAGCTCCTAGTTTCATTCACACACATAACACTTGAATAAATCATAATCATGAAGCACATATTCAAGATGTTATAAAAATACACATAAATGCTAGAATCACAAAATATATTCAATGAATATTCTAACCAAAGATTTAGAGCAAGAATATAATGATAAATCAATTAAATCCTAGATGTCTCTAAAAACATATACATACATAAATCCTAGATATTGAATGTACACAAACGAAGTTAAATTGCTTAAAGCATACCTAGAGAGGGGGTGAATAGGTTTTTACACCTTTTTTCAAACCCTTGAACAAACATCCGTTTGTCCCTCAAGGTAGCCTTACACACAACACAATAAGCCAAGGTAGACATACATAGACAATACAATGATACAATCATAAGAGAAATGTCTAAGTATATCAACAAGTCATGTGAGGTAAAACATCAAATAAACATAACAACAAAATAAGCTTGTATTTCATAAGATGTTCAATGTGTTACAAGAGTGAGCAAAATGTCACTAAACAAATATTACAATATACAAAAGAATCAAAGATACAAATTGATCTATAGAATGAATACTCTAATCACACTATACAAAGACTTGATTCACAATACATCACAAGTGAATATTATGAATCAAGACAATAAAATATACAATTAAAATATAAGAGAAGAGATAGAAAGAATTAACACAAGGGATTTTTTAACGTGGTAAAACCTCCAAGAAGGAAACATCCACGGGTTGAATTACAACCATTGGGTACTATATTATTGGAAAGTAAACATAGAACATTCACAAAGTGACCAATCTTTAGCTCACCCAACCTAGTGAAGTCTAAGCCTACCCAACCCTATTGGAAAGTATGAAATCCCTCAATGATGCGGAACCACCATATATTGGACAACACACTCAACCAACATCGATGGTAGATTAGAAATTCCTCAAGAGTGCATACACATCCCGTGTACCCCGCTCTATCGGAGTCTATGTCTAACCATACGCCTAGGCCTACCAATATGTTAGCCAACTCCCTATCCAAGGCACTCTTGCCTCTAGGGAGCCTTCCATGCATGACTATCCGAGTCCTCCCGACTCTAGCCATGACTTCTTGCTTACCTATCCAAGTCATCCCGACTCTAGGCAAGACTTCTTGCTTGGCTATCCGAGTCATCCCGACTCTAACCAAGACTTCATGCCTTTTACAAGGACTTCCTAGTGTGATCATGTGAATGCAAATGATGCAAACATTCATTTCAACATAGAACATGTGATCAATACATTCTATGGCACAAATAGACCTAAACATGTGAAAACACAATTAATCAAGTCTAGATGCAAAAATCCATGAATAGAAACCTAAGCATGTGAAACACCTAACACATATACTCAAAGTCTCATTCACACATATAACACTTGAATCACAAAATGTTCATTAAGTCCTAATTCAAGATGCTATCAATATACAATCAAAGTCTAGATATATGAGATTAAAATCAATCAATATACTAGACAAAAATATAGAGCAAGTTTTTGAGATTTACATCAATCAAAACCTATATTCTCTAAATCACAAACAAATACACAAATCCTTGATTTCTTCAATCAAAGGACCAAATCAAATCTCAAAGTCATTTTAACACAAAATTAATTCAATTAAGTATCAAACAACCTAAGATGCCATTCTAATCACAATACAACTCACAAACAAATGTAAAACCTAGAATCATGAAATCTAGTCAACATAAGTCCATAAATTGAATTTCAATTGGAATGATAATCAAGCTACCTTTTCAAATAGCTTTCATAAAACAATAACAAAGATATAGAAGAAGAAACCCCAAGCATTTGGAAGGTCAAATAACAAGAAATCCCTAAGATGAGACCATTACCTCGGATTATGATGCTGGTTCGGAATTCAGTGGTCAACCACTGGAAATCACGATCAAACAGCTACCAAACCACTTGGAGATGTTAGAGGACTCAAATACGAACACTCTCCAACTTGAATCACTCAAATCCGACTCCGGATGAGGAAGATATGGTGTTTCGAAAATCTGAAATTTCAGAGGAGAGGGCTGACGGGAAATCTGATTTTTCTTCTTGGAAATTCAAAAATGAGAGAGAGAGGGAAGAAATAGGAGGAGAGAGAAGAGAGTTTTCGACCAATCACGTGGTGCCACGTCACCCCCAGGCCGTGGGGGGCGCGTGGCCCACACGGGAGCAGAAGGTGCTCCAGGCCGTGGGGCCCACGGCCTCAACCACGGCCAGCCCATGTGGCCCACGGCCTGGGCTGTCCTCTCTCGCGCACCCTCGGTTCGTCGGCCCGTATCTCGAGCGTCCGAACTCCGAATTCGAATCCGTTTTCGGATTACGAACCGTGACTCTCTCACGCACGAAAAAAACTATACAACTTTGAAAAACGGTTGAGAAATCATCTCGGAAATCATCGATGAAGTCAACACAACGTAAGAGAACGTAAAGTGGCATAGTCAACACGTTTGGACTCGAAACCTTATGAATGAGTAACCGAAACGACTGGAACTCAATAAGGCATTGAATAAGAACATGTTCAAGTCCTAAACACAAAATACGGAAACATACAAACACAAATACACACACATATGCTAGTTTCCGGACATAGTCCTAGAAAATGCAAAACACAAAGTTTATTAACTAAATGTGAATGCATGAGCATATTTTGCCAAGTGTGTGAAAGTGAAATGTAAATGAAATAAAATCATGAAGGGACACACAAGAATGATATGTGTGAGTGTGTGCCTAGCCTTGTAAGAGATAAGAGGACATGTATACCTTTGTAGACCGATAATGTCCGAGACTCTTAAAAGCCGGCAACTTGAACGAATAATGGTTGAGACGTCCTTCGTCTTCGAAATCCTTCATTTACTAACCACTAAACATTACAAGTAAAACACGTTTTGATATGGAATTAATGCCAACACTAATTATCAACCTAACAGATATTATCAATCAAAGGATCAAAACATATTTCAAGGATTATTAATCATAAAATCATTCAATCAAGTCACAAATAATCCTAGATATCAATCTAATCACAATAGAACTCTCTAACATGTGAAAAACCTAGAATCTAAAAAACTAGTTCACATATGTCTCTAAATAGACTTTTGATTAAGATTGATTATGAAGCTATCTTTCTCAATAGCATTCACCATACATATACATACATGTAGAAGAAGAAACCCGAAGCAAATTGAAGGTTATAAAAGAAGAAATCTCAAAGATATAAACACTACCTTGCAATCACGAGCTGGTTCATTTTTCTGGGTGGAACCATCACAAACATCGATCAAACAACTGCAAGACCACTTGGAAAAGGTAGAGGACTCGATTATGAATAATCTCAAACTTGAATCAACAAATTCCGACTTTGTATGAGAAAGTTATGGTGTTTGGAAGGTGAGAAAAATTGAGAGAAAAATTCTGGTGAGATATTCTGACTTTCTTCTTCTTGAAATGAATGGGAGGGAATTGGAGAGATTTAAAAGGAAGAGACAGAGGGAAAACGAAGACCAACCATAGGCAACCACATCAGCACCACGTGTGGCACACGTGGGCAGAGGGATGCCTAGGCTGTGTGGCACACGTGACTCACGCGTGGACCCCAAGCTTGGTCGTTGGCCTAGCTTGCTCCTCCCGCACTCCTCTCGCGTTCTTCAGCCGTATTCGGGCCTCCGAACTCTGATTTTGAATCTGTCTTTGGATTACGAATCATGACTCCCTCACGCATAATGAAGACTACAAAAATTTGACAAAATGTTGAGAATTCATCTCGGAAAATGACAATGAAGACAACTCAACGAATGAGAACGCAAAGTAGCGTAGCTACATCGTTTGGACTTGAAACCTAATGAATGAGTAACCGAAATGATCGGGACTCAATAAGGAATCATAAGAGATCATGTTCAAGTCCAAAATCAATAAAACGGAAACAAATAAACACAAGTTCACTCAAGCATGTCATTTCCTAGACATAGTCTTAAAACATGCATTTCTAAAATGTATGACAATATGAGTTCAATGCATGAGCATACTAAAACATGTGAATGTGTTATATAAATGGTGCACAACAATGCAGGGACACTTATGAATGATTTGTGTGTGTGTGCCTATGCCTTGTAAGAGGAATGAGGTCAATTATACCTTTGATGAGCAATGAAGCTAGTTCCCCTTAACAAGCCACCACCTTGTATGAACCGTAGCCGAGTCTTTCCTCGAAGCTTTGTATCATCATGATAACAACCACTAAACAATACAAGATAAACATCATTTTGATATGGAATATATACCAAGACAAACCAAAAACCTAACAAAATGTATGAAAGACCAAAAATGCACACAAAATGCACAACACACCAAAATGAGTAAAGGATCACCTAAGTATATCTAGGAACTCGCTCTGATACCAATTGAAACTAATAATGCACGGTGTGTATAAAACTATCTAGAGGGGGGATGAATAGATTTTAATCAAGTTATATTACCAAATTCTTGATTAGTCAATATTCCAAATTTAATCCCCAAACTAGTCACAAAATAAAATTAAGTGTAATAATGCGGAATTTAAAAGACACTCGATTTTTACGTGGAAACCTTCAACAAGGAAAAACCACGGGCTGTTATGTGCGCCACACACGAACCTAGAATCCACTAATTGCAATGATATTTACAACCTAGGTTGACCTCAACCTCTCACGGTATATAACCCACCACTACTACCTGTAGGCCTTTAAAAGTAAACCTAGTCCAATTTGATTGTGGCCTAAGCAACCTTAGCCACAAGACTTACTTCTCAATGAAGAGATTAAATAGTCTATGTGGATATAAATGATATCTAAAATGCAAATAGAGCTAGGGAACACTAAATGCTTATCTAGGATTATAAGATGACAATTAAATTAATCCAATATATCAAATGCTATATGACATGGCATAAAGCTTAGCTAACTTAGATTAAACAATCCTAGGTATAGCTATCACAATACAACACTCAAACATTCAACTCATAATCTCAATCTTGTAATTAGAAATTAATCTAAGAGCATACAAGTTATCAATGAGATAGATAGCTAAGTAAAAACACTAAGATTAGATGAAATTAGTGCTCAACTTACCATAGCATGTGTGTTGATGAAGACCCATGTAAAAATGCATCCTAGATGATCCTAGATGATGCTAGAGAATGACTGATGCACATGGAAATGATTTGAATGATCAAAGATGATCAAAGATGAATTCTTGAATAAAAAACTCTCTTTGAAAATGCTCTCAATTAAAAATATGATTATTGAGTCATTGGGGACAACCTAAAGCTAAAGCAATGTTTATATAGGTGTCCAAATTGAAGCTACATCATTTTGCAAAAAACAGGGGACGACCGCTGTGGGTACCGTTGTCAAAGCCACAGCGGTATCCAAGCAGTGGTCACTTAAAAAGCAACAGGTGTCTAAACGCTGTGCTTACCGCTATGACTTCCACATCGATCATGACAGCGGTAAGCACTATGCGCAAAACTGATGTGCCTACCGCTATAGAAAATCACAGCGGTCAAAAGAGCGGCCAAAACAGGTATTTTACCATTGTGAAAGCCACAGTGGTACTGACAGGGGTCACCTGGAGAAAAACATGCCAAATGAAAAATCATGCAATCTGAAGCTATTAATAGCATGGCAATCATCAAAAGCATGATGAGTTAAGAACATTAAAGCACAAACATTGAAGCACACAACATACAAGAAGTCTAGATATGCATGAGTGTGTGTGTGCAATTGAATCTCTTCAATGCAAGTAAGCACAAGAATTTTACCTTTGGTGTGCTTCTTCTCTTGAGGTTTTGAGAGGGCCTTTGTTGTGCATGAGCACTAACAATCAAAAGCCTAAGCTACCCTTACATCAAACCCTAATTTGTGGTTTGTCACCGAAATAAGCCAATCAAATATTGAGGAACTTACACAATCATTCTCTGTTATAACTTGTATGCTTTTAGATCATATTCTAAATACAAGATTGAGATTATTGTATTGTTTGATTGTGAGTTGTATTTTGATAGCTATACCTAGGATTGCTTTATCTTATATAGCTATGCTTTATGCCATGACATATAGTAATTAATATCTAGGATTGATTTAATTGTCATCTTATAATCATAGATAAGCATTTAGTGTAACCTAGCATTAATTGCATATTTGGATATCTTTGCATATTCACATAGGTTGTTTAATCTCTTCATTGAGAAGTAAGTCTTTTGGTTAAGGTTGCGTAGGCCGCAAGCAAATTGATCTAGGTTCACTTTTAAAGGCCTGTGGGTAGTAGTGGTGGGTTAGTGATCATGTAGGGTTTGACATGGTCAACATAGGTTGTGGATACCGTTACAATTAGTGGATTCGAGGATCGTGTGTGGTGCACATAACAGCCCATGGTTTTTTCCTTGTTGAAGGTTTCCACATAAAAATCAAGTATCATTTAAATTCTGCACTTTACACTTGATTTATTGTATTGACCAGATTGGGGTTATTTTCGTTAAATTGACTAATCGTGAAAATCTGGTAATTGCCGGATTAAAATCTATTCACAACCCCCCATCTTTAGATAATATTAGGCACACTGGAATATTTGTTTCACCCTCTAACAATTTTCCATTAACAGATTTGTTTTCATACCTTTGAAGAACACTCTTCGTTTTCTTTTCGATCCTTCTTTGCGATCCAATACCACTAAGCCTTCCTAACTATATCCCGCGATCTAGCAACTGTGTGTGTGGGCACGTCACGGATTCCGGGAGCAGTTGAACAATTAAATAATCATATTATTTAATAATATTTAATTCAACAATTAAATAATATATTAATTAAATAATCACATCATTTAATTAATTCCTAAAATATATTTAAGTTACTTTTGTAACACAATTAATTGGACCATCCAATTTTTCGTGAGTCTTTGTTACTATCAATCATATAAGGCTAGCAAGAGGACCTAATGGACCCACGGTTTTGAGCTCCAATAATTCTTAGAAAAAATTAATTAAACTCTTTAATTAATATTTCTCAATTATTAACCTTAGAATTATTCCACTAAAAACCCAAGATTGTACTCTTGTAATTGAAGATGTTTTACACAACCAATTTTATCAGTGTCCATTGATATAGCTATTACATATGGCATGATCCTCCACAAGTAGTTCATAATTAGAGCTAGGTCATAAAGTCCGTTATACCTCTCTAATTATATCTTTTCCTTTAAGTACCATTAATTATCTTGAATGATTATATCCTTCATTCATTTTGAAACAAATATTATAGCGTGCGTGTCTAATAAATACAACCTAGAGGGGGGTGAATGGGTTGTTGATCCGTTATTACCAAATTTTCCGGATTAGTCAATATTATAAAAATAACTCCAATTCACCAAACAATAAAATCAAGTATAAAATGCGGAAATTAAAGAACATTTGATTTTTACATGGAAACCCTCAACACGAAAAAACCACGAGTTATTATGCTAGCCACACACGGTCACCGAAATCCACTATATGAGTAAACGGTTACATCCTCAAGCGATACACAGATCCTTACCCTAGATATCCTCAGGCTATGGACACTACCACTCACCACTCTTGGTTCAATCCCTAGTGATATCCCCTAATCACTACTCTTGGCGTGAGCACCTCCTACTCTACCCGCAGGCCTTTTATAGTGGCACTTGACCAATTGCTTGCTCACTAAGCCACTTTAGTCACAAAACTTACTTCTCACGAAGAGATCAACACCCTATGTGAATATTATGCAATATCCAAAATGCAATTAATGCTACGGAACACTAAATGCTTATCTAGAGATTAAATGATAACAATAAAATCAATCCTTGATATCATATAGCTATATGTCATGGCATACAACTTAGCTATGTTAAAGATAACCAATCCTAAATACAATAGCTATCAAAAACATTCTTAATCAAACAATGAGATCAATTTAGCTAGATGTTATATAAACATGAAAACATAGCTATCACAAAACAACAACTCATTTAATCAACACATAATCTCAATCTTGTAAGTAGAAATTAATCTAAAAGCATACAAGTTATAAATGAGGTAAATTTCTAAGTAAAAACACTAAACTTAATGAAGATAGTGTTCAATTTACCATAACATGTGTGTTGAAAAAGACCCATGCATTAGCACATACTAGATGATCCTGGATTATGCTTAGATGATGATTTATGCACATGGAAATGAGTTAAGAGAGTTAAAGAAGCAATCTTGAGCTTTCTCTCACTAGGGAAGCTCTTCCTCTATCTAAAATATGATGTTTGAAGCTCTTAAACAGCGAAGAGAGGTAAGAGGTCAATATATATGCTGCCCTGGATGAAATGACATCGTTTTGCCAAATAGGTTGCAAAAATGAGTCAGACCGCTACGCGTACCGCTGCATAGGCAAGTGCCTACGCAGCTATCCAAGGAGCGTAAAGGCACTGGAAATTAGTGCAAGCTAGACCGCTTCCTATGCACGTTTACCAGGGGCGGTATAGGGGGCGATAAATCATCGACAGTGCACTAGCTCAAGATTTGAGCACCCTAAAACATGACTAAACGACATCGAAACCTTTCGTATAGTATACCGTTAGAAAGGTATGGATGTCTAATTTCTATTTCTTTTTACAAAATGACGTTTTGATATCTGTAGAAAGAGATATGGTCATTTGAGTGACCAAATGTTAGATTTGGAAAACAGCAAAGATGCCCTGTTTTAGTGGTCAATTTGAAGATATCAAAACCAATCCAAACGGTCATGAAATATTACGAATAATATACCGTTGAAAAGGTATAGGTGTCTAGTTTGTATAGAAATTTTCAAAACTCATTTTGAAACTTTGTATAAAACGCTATGGTCACAAGACCATGCAAATGTCAGTTTTGAAAACATTTAAAACATTAAAACCCAATCTTTTGAAACTAGATACTTCACTCCAAATAGCCAAACCAAGTCTAACATTTATCAAAGAGAAGAATGAGACATTCTCAAGTGGTCAACCATCACACTAAGATATATACACCATCGTGCAAGCGCGGACGTTTCCGAACAATCTTCGGGAAATGAATTACACGACACACTAATTACACAACACAAACCATCAAAGATGTGCAAGAGTGAAGTGTGAAATGAATGCATCCTAATGCCTAAAATGACAAGGCAATTATCAAACAAGATGCAATCAAATGAAACATGCAAGAAGAGAGTTCAATAACATGAATGCACAAACATAAAACACACAACATACAAGATAGTATAAATATGCATGAGTTGTGTGTGTGTGCAACTAAGATCTCTTCAATACAAGTAAGCACAAGTATTTTACTTATCATCTTAAGGTCTTAAGAGGGCCTTTGTTGTGCTTGATCACCAACAATTATGTGCCTAAGCTACCCTTACAATTCAAGCCCCAAATTGTGGTTTGTCAACGAAATAAGCCAATCAAAACTTGAGGAACTTACAATCTCCCCCTTTGGCTATTTCGTGACAAAACCATCACTCACATTATCCTCACAACAAAATAGAAACTAAAGGTCAACAATGATTTTCTACATTACAAAGATATATTTGAAAGCTAGATCTTCAAGTCATCAATCTCTTGTAGAACAATCAATCCTTCAAAACAAAGTTTCTACATTTTCCAATACAAGCATATGAGACATGTGTTAGGATTACGCTCAATAGCAAGAGTGTAATATTGTAATTGTCAATCTTTTCATATTAATAAAATGATTTCTGGGTTAACAAATCTTATAGCATTTATAGTTTAATATTATAATTGTCAAAGTAAATAATCATAAGGTCTAAAGACTATGAGAAAAGAAGAATTGTTCGTACATCTGGATATGTATGAGGTAGACACAATTCTTTAGTTAGTCTTGAATAATGTTCACAACTTAAGTTAAAGGTTGGGCACCTTTATCTTGTTAAAGTTGTAGAATTCTTTTGATAGAATTTGAGTGGGATCAAATGAGTTATGATGAGTCTGAAATCATCGGAGG
Organism: Acer saccharum; assembly: GCA_030490815.1. Taxonomy (NCBI): domain Eukaryota; kingdom Viridiplantae; phylum Streptophyta; class Magnoliopsida; order Sapindales; family Sapindaceae; genus Acer; species Acer saccharum. Next base: position 22,563,069 of record CM059868.1, on the reverse strand, counting down.
GTCTTCGAGTAAAAGAATCTAGTGCATTGGGTGCATTGAACTGGATCACAATGAAATACTTTATCTAGAACCGTCAATAGATAATAGTTTTTTCATTATCAGGACAATCGGAGAGTCTATCTTAATCCTGAGATAAATGATGGACTTATGGTTGCAAGTGGTATCATTTGAGTTATCAATGAGTACGATTATATAGCATAGTCTATCCTCGATAGTTTGGTGATATTCATTTGTTAATCGATAGAGGACTCCATTTATAGATATGGACATCGTGGCTCCGTTTATTAAATGAGAGTAGAATATCATCATATGGATGTTTTGAGGTATTAGATATTGAATCTTAACGTTAAGTTTTCGATAGAGTCTATTGAAACATAGCTTCTGGACAAGTCAAAATATCCAAGTTCAAAATGTGGTCATATGAGTAAATATGGTAACTTGGAGAGCTATAGGCGGTCTATGAGCTCTTGGCGATTACTGATTTTCTTCACGAGGATACACCATCTCCAATAAGATTGTCTAGGGTACGAATGAGAAATATTTACTTATTCTATCTTTATTTAAGAGTTCAATTTTAGCTCTTTAGTGGAATGAGTTAAAATTAATAGATCGGACCTAAGTGAATTATTTGTTGATTGTGATTAAGTTATCTCTATTGAAGCTTAAATTTAGATAGCCCGCCAAGATCCCCAATCCACACGGACTTGCATGGATCACTTGATATATTCTACCGGACCAATTTATGGGTCCATCTAGAATTGTATTTAATATATTAAGAATATAATTTGCACATTATTTATTTAATGGGCTGATCAATTATATTAATATATTAATGAAAGGCATGTGGGCTTGTTTCTTTTAGTAAGAATGGGTCTGGTTCACATGTGGGCTTTTTAATTAAAGTCTAATGGATTAAATAAATAAGAAAATAATATTAAGCCCATGTATATGGTGTGGGCGGCAAGGCTAGTTTAATAGTCTAAAATATTATTTTATTTTATTGATTGATTAAATGGAAATTGATTAATTTATTAGTTAATCATTTAATTGAGAATCAAAATCTTTTTCTGATCAGGAAATATGTTTCCTAGAGTTATACTATTGGTAGTATTATATTAAAAATAAAAGACTTATTTGGTAAGAAAATAAATAATAAGGTTTATTTATTTAATCAAATAAGGAAGTCTTTTAATAAGTCATTATAGGATTAAACACTTATGAGTTGTATTAGGGTTAGGATTCTAAGGTTGATAGGAATTAGGGTAAAGCACAAATCCTCTTTGGGAGAAAATTCGGCCAACCCTAATCCTTACACAAGAAGAATTCGGCCAACCCTAATAGAAAAGGAAGAAGAATTCGGCCACCCTATATATTTAATAGGATAGATTTCGGCCACCCACTTCTTCTTCTTCTAGCTTGAGTGAATTATTTCTTTCACTTAGAAAAATAATTCATACTCTAGACAAGTGTTAAAATTCGGCCAAGAGAAAAATAGAGAAAGAGAGTTCTAATTTCGATAGTGCACTTGTAAGCTTGAATATCAAAAGGCTTTGTACACAACTTCGAATTAGGTTCACGCAAGTTTCAATCTTAACGGTTGTTAAATTCAAAAGTGACCGGAACATACTTTCTAGTTTCTTGGATTTTATTGTGACTACGATTAGGAGGAGAGATTTTGTTTTCCATCCTTAGGTACGCAATTCAAAGAAGGAGACCACACTCCTAGGTGATTCACGTTCGTGATAGGATTGGAAGATCTTGCGGATTACCATCGACGCAAAGTCAACCGGATCACGCGACAAAAGGTTTCTACTTTTTAGTATATATATAATTATTTGAGGTTAAGGTTCATAATTGGAAAATTTTTAAACTATACTATACCTCCTTTTTAGTCTCGCTCCGCTGCATGACCGTATTTTCCCTACAATTGGTATCAGAGCCTTGGTTGTACCCTTTAATTAATTAACGTATATATACGTGAATCTATATTCTTTTTATTGTGATTATGCATGTTTTAGAAAGAGATTGCACTCTAGGTATTCGCATATATAATTACATTGGTATGTATGGATTTATATATTTTATTATATAAGTGAATTGTTGTTGCTCGATTTTGGTTCTAGAATTTCAATGTAATTTTTGTTTCGTAATTGTAACAAGAAGGGTGGCCTATTATCACCATAATTTCCTTCTTGGTAGTTGCTAGTTCTCTATTTTTATTGTAATAAATATGTAGTTTTTTTTTATGTATTAAAAATACTGCAGATTTTTTTGGTATCAAATAGTGCAGTTTTTATTGTATTTCAAATACTGCAGTGATTAAAAAAAAAAAATATATTATATATATATATACTGGAGTAATTTATTGTGTAAAATCTGCTGTAATATATTCAAGATTCGAAGATTCGAAGATTCGAAGAGTTGAAGAATTGGAAGCGGAAAAGGGAAGCAATGACACACCCTAGCACCCCGTGTGCACCCTTGAGTTATATGGGCTGCGCATGCTTGCCCTTATGGATAGGGCTACGCATGCCCTGCCGGCCGCGCAAGGTGTGCGTTTGGGACAGCCACGTGTGGCTTCGGGTGCACATGGACGATGGACGATGGCCGCTGGAAGACTTGATCGCCAAGTTAGGGTTTATGTATTTCAAACAAATGTAATTTACTTGCTTTTCTATGATGGACCAAAATTGTGGCTATTCATTTTTCGTAAATATTACATATTTTTATTGTATGATAACATGTCATATAGAATATAAGTGCCACTCATATCTCTTTTGGTATGAACATGCATTGAATGATTTAGGTATCTAAATTGGCATCTAGATAACTTGGTAAATCATTCTATGGATTTTAATCACACGCCTTAAATAATTGAGTGGGAGAAGGTGTTTTGTAACACCTATGGCCTCCAAGGTTAGTTGAGCTTTATTATTTATTGGTAATCCCCACAAGGGGCGTCCATGAATGGATTTAGCAACATACTTCCTTACAAGGATAGACTAGAATTGACTCAAACGAGATCTACTCCCAAGGAGGGATTTTCGTGAGAGAAATATTGAGGGTCGATATCTTGGTAACACACTCAATATAATTTTATTGATATCTCCCAAGAGTTCTTGTCAGTAAAATTGCAAGGCTAAAATTGAAACGCTGGTTGTTATGTAAACAATTGTGTGGGCCTAGTCTAACTAGTAAATGGTGCGAACTCCCAAAGGAGGCATACATTTTGGTTGTTGGATCACCATTGAATTTTTATGATTGAGTTATTTATTTAATCAAGATAATATTCAAAAGTGCTTTATCATGATTATTTTAATCATATATATTTTTGTTTATTCAGAAATCATGACCCCATCACTTATGAACATCCTTAAAGATAACACTTTAACTGGAGATAATTATGTCACATGGAAAAAGGAAAATTGGGTTGTTGCTGCAAAGTGAAAAACATAAGTTTGTTCTGACTACTCCTAACCACCTGCTCCTAATAATGAATCTAATATAATGCAAAGGATGATATGAGCAGTGGAAGACTTCAGATGATATGGCCAAATGTTACATTATGGCTACTATCTCCGACGTGTTGCAACAGCAGCATGAAGGAATGGAGTCTGCTGCTGATATAATGATGTCTCTAGAGGAGATGTTTGCTATGAGGTCCAGGACGACTAAGAGAGAGGCGTGACTGCTTTTATGAATCTTAGGATGAAACCTGGACAGGCTGTGAAGGATCACATGATGAAAGTCATAGCACATCTCAACATTGCTGAACTAAATGGCGCTGAGATAGATGGTGAGACAAAAATTGACATGGTTGTCAACTCACTGTCAGATTCCTTTGATCAGTTCGAATTGGACGACACTTTGAACAAAAAGGAATACACCTTGCAAGGCCTGATGCAAGATGTTCAAAGCATTGAAAAGATCCCTGTGAAAAGCAAAGGTCAAAAGATTCATATGGTTGGTAAAGTTGCTACTGTTAAGACCCATCAGAAGGTCAAGAAACAATAGAAGAAAAAGCAACTTGGGCCTACCAAGAAGGAGAACAAGAAGTAACCAAGATCAAAGGGAAATGCTTCATTTGTGGTGAAAAGGGACATTGGAAAAGAAATTGCCCAAAGTCCCAGAATAAGAAGGAAGAAGGTAATGTTAATTATCTTGAAATATGTTTTTCTGGCAGATTCTACAGATTCTTGGATCATAGACTCTGGAGCCACTAACCATGTTTGTTATTCCTTGCAGGGGTTCCAAGAAAGGAGAATCTGAATAAGAATGAATCAATTTGTGCTTGGGCAACGGAACGTTAGTGTCTGCAAGTGCAATGGGAGATATTAGAGTTTACTTGGATTGTAGAAGGCATTTAGATTTAATAGACGTTTATTATGTACCTCAATTCAAGAGGAATTTAATTTCAGTTTCTTGTTTAAATAAATTGGATATTCGGTTACTTTTAATAAAGTTTTTATTATTAGTAAGAATGACAAATTATTTGCAAAAGTACATTGGAAAATGGTCTATACTTTTTGCATAAAAATATCTCTCACGCGTTAGACACAGAATTAACGGAACCTAATCATAAAAGAGTAAAATTATCAATAGATGAAACCTACCTATGGCATTTACGCCTAGGTCATATTAACCTTAACAGGATTAAAAGATTGGTAAGTGACGGACCTTTAAGTGACTTAAGGTTGATGATCTACCAACTTGTGAATCTTGTTTGGAAGTAAGATGACCAGAAGGTCTTCTAGGCCAAAGGCGCAAGAGCCACTGAATGTTTAGGATTAATCACATTGATGTATGTGGTCCTATGAGCATTCAAGCTAGAGGTGGATATGAGTACTTCATCACCTTCACAGATGATTACTCAAGATTTGGCTATGTGTATCTCATGCGACATAAGTCGGCCTTTTGACATGTTCAAGCATTCAAAGTGAAGTAGAAAATCAGCTTGAGAAACACATAAAATCTTGAGATCTGATCGTGGTGGAGAATATCTATCTGTGAGTTTCAGCAATCTTATTGATAATAGGATAGTTTCTCAGTTTTCTACATCAGGTACACCTCAACAGAATGGGGTATCAAAAAGGAGAAACAGAACTCTTTTTGGATATGGTTAGGTCTATATTGAGTTATTCGACACTTCCTATTTCTTTTTGGGGATATGCTTTACAAACTGCAATCTATATTCTAAACGATGTACCATCTAAGTCCGTTCCTCAAATACCTCATGAGTTGTGGCTGGGCACAAGCCTAGTTTACAACACTTAAGGATATTGGTTGTCCTGCGTATGTGTTAAAAGGAAAGACAGAAAAGATGGAGTCACGTTCGGAACATGCATATTTGTTGGGTATCCAAAAGAAACTAAAGGATATTATTTCTATAGTCCTTCAGATCTGAAAGTATTTGTTTCGACAAATGCTAAATTTCTGGAAAGGACTATAGAATGATTTTGTACCTAGAAGTAGAATTGTCCTGAACGAGATGTCCAGGATACAATTCCACGAGAGGTTACACAACCTAACCCAATTGTAAGTTCCAATCCACACAAAATCAACAACCTACATTCCTCGTCGTGTGGGAGGGTTAATACACAACCCGAAAGATAATCGGTCTGGGAGAATCAGTGGAGAATCTCCCGGACGACGATGATCCCTACACGTATAAGGAAGCAATAGAGAATGTTGAAGTCGCCATTGGTAAAAGGCAATGCAATCTGAGATTGAATCCATGTTTGATAACAAAGTCTGGTCCCTTTAGACTTGCCTAAAGGGATAAAACCCATTGGGTGCAAGTGGGTATACAAGAGGAAAAGAGGTATGGATGGAAAGGTGGAAACCTTTAAAGCTAGATTAGTAGCTAAAGGTTATACATAGAAAGAAGGTATCGATTACGAGGAAACCTTCTCTCCTGTGGCTATGCTTAAATCCATTAGGATACTCTTATCCATTGTAGCATCTTTAGATCTAGAGATTTGGCAAATGGACGTCAAGACAGCTTTCCTTAATGGAAGTCTTGACGAAAGCATCTACATATGCAACCAGAAGGATTCATTGAAAAAGGCCAAATGGAAAAGGTATGCAAGTTGCAGAAATCCATATATGGATTAAAGCAAGCATCTAGATCCTGGAACATAAGGTTCGATCAAGCTGTGAAAGGTTTGGATTTATTCAGAATCCTGACGAACCTTGTGTATACAAAAGGATTAAAGGCGACAAGTTGGTTTTCCTAATTCTTTATGTTGATGATATACTACTCATTGGAAACGATGTAGGTGTATTGACATCAGTAAAAGAATGGTTAGCAAAACATTTGATATGAAGGACTTAGGAAAGCAAGTTTTATTCTAGGTATCCAAGTAATAAGGGATAGAAAGAATAAAACTATTGCATTATCCCAAGCTTTATACATAGACAAGATCTTGACTAGGTTTTCCATGCAGGATTCCAAGAAAGGTATGTTACCTTTCAGACATGGAATCAAACTTTCTAAGGAACAAGTTCCTAGAATGAGCATGAAGAGCAATTCATGAGTAGAGTTCCATATGCTTCAACAGTTGGAAGTCTCATGTACGCAATGCTTTGCACTAGACCAGATATTTGTTTTGTTGTTGGCATAGTTAGCAGGTTTCAATCGAAACCTGGTTCTGATCACTGGACGGCAGTCAAGCATATTTTCAAGTATCTCAAGAGAACGATAGATAATATGCTTATATGCTTTGGAAGGGATTAATTCCCGTTGGGTATACAGATTCTGATTTTCAATCAGATTCTGACTCCAGAAATCCACATCAGGAGATGTGTTTACTATTGGAGGAGGGCAGTCATATGGAGTAGTATCAAGCAATCTTGTATTGCTGATTCCACCATGGAAGCTGAGTATGTTGCTGCATGCGAGGCTTCCAAAGAGGCTGTTTGGCTTCGCCAATTCTTGATGGACTTGGAAGTGGTTCCTAGTGCGAATAGCAGATCGCTATCTACTATGACAACAGTGGAGCAGTGGCTAATTCGAAGAACCAAGAACTCACAAGAGAGGAAAACACATTGAAAGAAAGTATCATCTTTTAAGGGAGATTGTTCAAAGGGTGACGTGACGATTACCAAAATCGCGTCAGCAGAAAATCTAGCAGATCCCTTCACAAAGGCTCTACCTCAGAAGAGTTTCGATGGGCACCTAGAGAACATGGGCATGAGAGATATGACACATTGCTATAGCGCAAGTGGGAGATTGTTAGGATTATGCTCAATAGCAAGAGTGTAATATTGTAATTGACAATCTTTTCATATTAATAAAGTGATTTTCTAGTTTAACAATCTTATAGCATTTATAGTTTAATATTATAATTGTCAAAGTAATAATGATAAGGTCTAAAGACTATGAGAAAAGAATTGTTCGTACATTGGATATGTATGAGGTAGACACAATTCTTTAGTTAGTCTTGAATAATGTTCATAACTTAAGTTAAAGGTTGGGCACCTTTATCTTGTTAAAGTTGTAAAATTCTTTTGCTAGCATTTGAGTGGGATCAAATGAGTTATGATGAGTCTGAAATCATCGGAGGGTCTTCGAGTAAAAGAATCTAGCCTGGGTGCATTGAACTGGATCACAATGAAATACTTTATCTAGAACGGTCAATAGATAATAGTCTTTTTCATTATCAGGACAATCGGAGAGTCTATCTTAATCCTGAGATAAATGATGGACTTATGGTTGCAAGTTGTATCATTTGAGTTATCATGAGTACGATTATATAGCATAGTCTATCCTCGATAGTTTCGTGATATTCATTTGTTAATCGATAGATGACTTCATTATAGATATGGACATCGTGGCTCCGTTTATTAAATGAGAGTATAATATCATCATATGGATGTTTTGAGGTATTGGATATTGAATTTTAATGTTAAGTTTTCAATAGAGTCTATTGAAACATGGCTTCTGGACAAGTCAAAATATCCAAATTCAAAATGTGGTCATATGAAAATATGGTAACTTGGAGAGCTATAGACGGTCTATGAGCTCTTGGCGATTACTGATATTCTTCACGAGGATACACCATCTCCAATAAGATTGTCTAGGGTACGAATGAGAAATATTTACTTATTCTATCTTTATTTAAGAGTTCAATTTTAGCTCTTTAGTGGAATGAGTTAAAATTAATAGATCGGACCTAAGTGAATCATTTGTTGATTGTGATTAGGTTATGTCTATTAAAGCTTAAATTTAGATAGGCTGCCAAGATCCCCAATCCACACGACTTGCATGGATCACTTGATATATTCTACCGGACTAATTTATGGGTCAATCTAGAATTGTTTTAATATATTAAGAATATAATTTGCACATTATTTATGTAATGGGCTGATCAATTATATTAATAATTAATGAAAGGCATATGGGCTTGTTTCTTTTAGTAAGAATGGGTCTGGTTCACATGTGGGCTTTTTAATTAAAATCTAATGGATTAAATAAAATAAGAAAATAATATTAAGCCCATGTATATGGTGTGGGCGGCAAGGCTAGTTTAATAGTCTAAAATATTATTTTATTTTATTGATTAATTAAATGGAAATTATTAATTTATTAGTTAATCTTTTTCTGATCAAGAATATGTTTCCTAGAGTAATACTATTGGTAGTATATTAAAAATAAAAGTCTTTTTTGGTAAGAAGATAAATAATAAGGTTTATTATTTAATCAAATAAGGAAGTCTTTTAATAATCAAATAGGATTAAACACTTATGAGTTGTATTAGGGTTAGGATTCTAAGGTTGATAGGAATAGGGTAAAGCACAAATCCTCTTTGGGAGAGAATTCGGCCACCCTATATATTTAATATGATAGATTTCGGCCACCCACTTCTTTTTCTTCTAGTTTGAGTGAATTATTTCTTTCACTTAGAAAAATAATTCATACTCTAGACAAGTGTTAAAATTCGGCCAAGAGAGAAATAGAGAAAGAGAGTTCTAATTTCGATAGTGCACTTGTAAGCTTAAATATCAAAATGTTTTATGCACAACTTCGAATTAGGTTCACGCGAGTTTCAATCTTAACGGTTGTTAAATTCAAAAGTGACCGGAACATACTTTCTAGTCTTTTGGATTTTGTTGTGACTAACGATCAGGAGGAGAGATTTTGTTGTCCATCCTTAGGTACGCAATTCAAAGAAAGAGAGACCACGCTCCTAAGTGATTCACGTTCGTGATAGGATTGGAAGATCTTGCGGATTACCATCGACGCAAAGTCAATCGGATCACGCAACAAAAGGTATTCTACTTTTTAGTATATATATATGTTTAATTAATTTAAGGGTTAAGGTTCATAATATGGAAAAATTTTAAACTATACTATACCTCCTTTTTTCGTCTCGCTTCCGCTGCGTGACCGTATTTTTCCCTACAATGATCAAGTGAAATCAAAACAAGCATTTACATTAATAAAAATATACAACATCATGTATGAATGTGTAATGCAATGCTCCCCCTCAACGGGTTACTCATCCTCATTATCAATCTCCCCAATATGTGTATTTGCTACTATAACTCCCTTACTACATCCTACTCCCCCTTTTTGTCATGAGATAGACAAAGGAGTATTTTCCAACAGGTCATTTTAGCAAAGAGAGATAATAGCATACAAGACATTCGCATAATCATATAAGCCACTTTATACAACTCAATTAATTGGAGAGAAATAAGGAGATTTATTTTGAAAATGTGTGATTAAGATGCGTTGCATGCAAGACATATTGCATTCAAATCCAAAAGAAATGGTATTTGGCAAAGCAAATAACAAAGGTTTCCTTAAAGAATTCATACCAATTTACCATTTGTCATGAATCAAAGTAAGGATATAGATATTTCATTGAATTCAATTTAAGAGGCAACTATATCCAACTTTATAAGCAAAACAAGGCATGAACGACTTTTGCACCTTATTTGATTTTTCCGGGTAAGATACTTGTATGATAGTAGCCATGTTTAACTAATAAAGAAAGAAGAAAGACTTTGGATTTTAAAATCCTTAGAACAAATACATTTATCCTTTATTCATTTGAGTCTCAATATTGCTTTTCACACATAATTTTGCATTTAACAATTGCAATCAACAATTCATGCTTTTCATTTTTAAGCATGTCATTTAAAAAATCATTATGTCATGGAGATAATAATAGGTCATTTAAAGAGTACTGATCGCGCTACAAATTTCACATTTAGCGCTCCCTTTTCCTTTCTTTTTTTTTTTCGTTTCCGAGCATTTTTGTGTACGTAACGTGTGTCTTGGTAAAGTATAGGTAATACACCCATTCATGAAGGTGTTTGCATTAAAGTTGGACAAAAGAAGAGCAAAAGCCTGGAAGAAGGTCTGGTAGGACAAAACCCACAGCATAAAGCCGCGGCAAGCAGTCGGTGAGAATTAGCCACCAAACAGAAGACCTGAACTCGCTGGAGATTTCACTGCGAGTTCCTCTAGCGAGACAAGTCTCGCCGGGTAGAAGGTCTGAAGCCGCTGAGAATCGTGAACGAAGCTGGCGAGTTCATGCTAGTGAGAAGGAAGCAGCCGAAAAGAAGACCAGAAGTCGTAAGACTCCACCGCGGGAATTAACCGTGGGTTCCAAACCCACGGACGGAACCCACCAGAAGCATGAAGAGGGCAATTCTGGCACGTCCTTACCCAACTTGAATAAAAGACATAAATACAACAGTTTTTCAGTAGAACAAGGGTGACAATATAGCTTAGTAATAGATTCTTAGTAGTTAATGGGATTTGCATCATATAATAGAGTAGTTAAGAGAACTGATCACTTTTCATATGAGTAATTAGTTCACCCAGCTCTTGAGAGTTACTTGTGGTCATCTTGACTTGTATTTGCTGTGGAGAAAGGTGTTGTCCGGCCTTGGAATCGATCAAGACTTTAAGGTTGTATTTCTTTTTCTTTCTCTACACTTATGCTATTTTTAGACATCATGTGTAACTAACCCACTTATGTTGGGGGATTTATGAAAGTAATGATGTAATCTACTTGCTACCACTCTTTTTGTATGAATCACTTGTGTTTATGTATGCTTAAATGGATGAATCATAACATGTCTCTCATAAATCTTAGGAAGTATGTATGGTTGTTATATAAGAGTTGATGAAATATTAAATTCCTAACATTTGAATCGTGTATTGTCATTCAATAACTCATTGAATAGAGTGTGTTAATTAACAAGAATCTCTTATGAACTCACTCTATCAATCTTAGTTCCAAAGCCAACATTCACTTAATGATTCATCTAAACTTTGAGTATTATTGAGTGAGTTGTTGTGTGTGCCTTATTGTATAAATGGAACTTGACTAAGTGATTTTGATCTATATTGCATAAGAGTGGTTACTTGGAGGTGCATCATTGCTAATTTCATATGTCCCCTGGCATCTTAGCTTATTAATCTTAAATTGTTTTAATATCGCATTAGTTTAGTCTAATAATGATTCAATAGCGTTAATTCTCACTAGCCGTCCTAGTTCTTTGTGGGATTGATACCCTTACTTTTGTAGGGAAAAATACCGTAGTACACGCAGCGGAAGCGAGACTAAAAATTGATTTAGTAACTTTTAAAAATTTTTCCTTTTTATGAACCTTAACCCTTTAATCAATTAAACATATATATTATCTAACAAAAGAAGAATACCTTTTGTCGCGTGATCCGATTGACTTACATCGATGGTAATCCGCAAGATCTTCAATCCTAGCACGAACGTGAATCACCTAGGAGCGTGGTCTCCCTTTTCTTTGAATTGCAAACCTGTGAATGGACAAACAAACTTTTTTTTTTCTTTGTTAGTCACAAAAACAATCAAAAGAAGACTAAGATTATTCCGGTCACTTTTGAGTTCTCAATCTAATGATCGAAACTCGCGTGAACCTAAATCGATGTTGTACACACAAGCTTATTGATGAACAAGCAAATAGTGTACCATCAAGAAATCTATTCACTCTTTTATGTTTTAGTCGAAATCAACACACACTAATCACTAGAGTTGGATTCTATTTTAAGTAAAAGAAAAAACTCTTAAGCCTTGCCTCTAGGGTTCACCGAATTCTATCTTTATAATATCTATATATCACTTATGTATTACATAAATCTGCACACCTATATATTAGTGCACCAACGCTGCACGCCTAAACAAAATATACATTGCGGCACCACCTTTTTTGTTGCAAGAATAATATATATATATATATCTATATATTACTCTACATGCTATATAAGAATATATCTATTCGGTACTGCATGCCCCATATAAAATATATATTTTTCACGCCTAAAACAATATATATATATATAATATATGAATAATATTGCATGCATTATATACATATATTTTAGGCCTTATATATTAATATATATATATATATATATATATATATATTGTGGCCAAAATCATCTACCATGTAGGATTTGTCTTTTGACTTAAATCCTAACCCTAGGTAGATTTCCTTAGAATTCCAAACCCTAATCCAACTCTTTAGTGTATTGTGACTATCTCAAAGACTTCCTTATTTGATAAAATAAATAAACCTTATTATTTATTTTTCTTACCAAATAAGTCTTTTACTTTTAGTATACTAACCAATAGTATAACTCTAGGAACATATTTCCTGATCAGAAAAAATTTTGTTTCTTAATTAAATAATTAATTAATAAATTAATTAATTCTCATTTAATCAAACAATAAAATAAAAATATATTAGACTAATAAATTAGCCTTGCCGCCCACATCATATATATATGTGGGCTCAATATTATTTTCTTATTTTATTTAATCCATTGGACTTTAAATAAAGCCCACATGTGAACCAGACCCATTCTTACTAAAAAACAAGCCCACATGCCTTTCATTAATATATTAATATAATTGAGCAGCCCATTAAATAAATAATGTGCAAATTATATCTTAATATATTAAATGCAATTCTAGATGGACCCATATATTGGTCCGGTAAATAATCAAGTGATCCATGCAAGTCCGTTGGATTGAGGATCTTGGCGGGCTATCTAAATTTAAGCTTCAATAGACACAACCTAATCACAATCAACAAATGATTCACTTAGGTCCGATCCATTAATTTTAACTCATTCCACTAAAGAGCTAAAATTGAACTCTTAAATAAAGATAGAAAAGGAAGATGTTCCTTATTCATACCCTAGACAATCATGTTGGAGATAGTGTATCCTCGTGATTAATATCAGTAATCGCCAAGAGTTCATAGACCGCCTATAACTCTCCAAGTTACCATATTTACTCATATGACCACGTTTTGAACTTGGATATTTTGACTTGTCCAATGCCATGTTTTCAATAGACACTATCGAAAACTCAACGTTGAGATTTAATATCCAATTACCTCAAAACATCCATATGATGATATTATACTCTCATTTATTAAATGGAGCCACGATGTCCATATCTATAATGAAGTCCTCTATCGATTAACAAATGAATATCACCAAACTATCGAGGATAGACTATGCGATATAATCGTACTCATTGATAACTCAATGATATCACTTTCAACCATAAGTCCATCATTTATCTCAGGATTAAGATAGACTCTCCGATTGTCCTGATAATGAAAAGACTATTATCTATTGACGTTCTAGATAAAGTATTTCATTGTGATCCAGCTCAATGCACCCAGTGCACTAGATTCTTTTGCTCGAAGACACTTTGATGATTTTAGACTCATCATATCTCATTTGATCCCACTCAAATGCTAGCAAAAGAAAACTACAACTTTAACAAGATAAAGGTGCCCAACCTTTAACTTAAGTTGTGAACAATATTCAAGACTAACTAAAGAATTGTGTCTACCACATACATATCCAGATGTACGAACAATTCTTCTTTTCTCATAGTCTTTAGACCTTATTTATTTACTTTGACAATTATAATATTAAACTATAAATGCTGTAAGGTTCACTATTTGTATTGGCTTGATTCCATTGCAAAACACTCTATGATTGTATTAGTTTTGCTTAGGACATTATTTGAAGAAAGGAAGCTCAAAGAGTGAAGAGCAACATCTAGTGCAAAAGTCGTCTTCAAGAGGTGAAAATCGTCAAAGGTAAAACTTGACTTCCACCCTCTTGCAAGGCGTTAGCGCACACACACACAATTCATACATGTGTGTCCCTACATCGTGGTTCAAACATTTGGTATAACACATTCACACACTTCATAGCATGCTCATGCATTGATCTTGTATTGACAAACATTGTGAAATTGCATGCTTTGTGACTATCTCTTTGATATGGCATGTTTGTGTGAATATGTGTTTATTGTTTTCGTATTTTGTGTTTAGGACTTGAACATGTTCTTATTTAATGCCTTATCGAGTTCCGGTCGTTTCAGGTTACTCATTCATAAGGTTTCGAGTCCAAACAAGTTGACTATGCTACTTTTCGTTCTCATTTGTTGTGTTGACTTCATCGTCGGATTCCGAGATGATTTCTCAACCATTTTTCAAATGTTGAGTAGTCGTAGTCGTGCGTGAGGGAGTCACGGTTCGTAATCCAAAAACGGATTCGAAATCGAAGGTCGGATACTCAAGATATGGGGCAACGAACCGAGGGAGCGCGCGAGAGGTGTGCAAATCACGTGTGGCCACTTGGCCAGCCCGTGTGGGAGGCCGTGGGCCCCACGGGCAAGGGAGCCTTCTGCTCCCCTGGGCCCCACGTGCCCCCACGGGGTGCTGACATGGCAGCACGTGATTTGCTCGGAAATTCTCTCCTTTTCCCTCCTTTTAATCAAACCTCCTTCCCTCCACACTAAAATTTTTTTTTTTTTGAAGAACACTTGAAATCCCGCATCAGTTTTTCAACAATTTTTGTTTACTTGTTTTGATCATATCTCTCTCATACGAACTCGAAATCATTCGATTCAAAAACCAAAATTGTTGGTCTCGAAGAGAGCTACAAACCCCAAGCATTTCCAGAGGCAGTTGACTTCGGCATTTTTCTCAGCTGGTCCATTTCCAGTCCGTGGTCAGTATTGATTTTCAACTTCTTCTTTTTCAATTTCATTTTTGATCAACTATTGATTCTTTCCATTTGATTGATGAAATTTGTTAAGAAGTATGTTAGATCACATGCTAGGGTTATTTGATCATTTGTTAATTGAGTTTTAGCTTTGTAATTAGTCTTGAACATTTATGTGCTAAACTTGATCTATCATGAAATTGATTCTAGAAAATATATGAGTGATGTGCTTCATGTTATTTTCTATGTTTTATTTCATGATCTAAGAACTAGGTTTTTAGTGTGCTAAATTGAATATTGATACCTTTGTTCTTATTGATTTGCATGTCTTGATTTCTAGATAACTTTTGTGATTGTGTGTTGAAATCATATTCTAGACTATCATTGAACATGTACATTTTGCTTGATTGATCATCTAGCTTAATTTGATTGTGCTTGCATCATTTGCATCACTTTAGATCATAGCCTTGCATTAGGTTGAAGTCTCTAGCAAAGTGAGTGAAGCTTTGTGGATAGAGCAAGGGAGCCTTGATTAGAGTCGGGAGGACTCGGATAATCAAGCAAGGAAGTCTTGTCTAGGGTCGGGAGGATCCGGATAGGCAAGCAAGAAATCTTCCTAGAGACGTGAGCGTCTTGGATAGGAAGTTGCTTTCTAGAGGTGTAGGACACATCTCGGATAGGAAGTAGGCTTGGTGATTCACTAGGCCCGAGGGTAGATTAGGAGTTGATAGCTTGAGCGGATATCATGAGTGATAGCTTGAGTGTGTAAGTCCTTTTTCACATAGTGGATTGCTTCGCCGGTGGTTGTGGTATCAACCCGTGGATGTTTCCTCATTGAGGTTTTACCACGTTAAAATCATTGTGTTTAATTTTGCTTTACTTTCCTTTATCTTCCATATATTACATTGATTGCACTTCTTGTAAATTGATTAGCTCTTGTCTTAGTTAATTCAATTCATTTGCTAAATCTATTCAAGTGTCCATTTGTCTTGTAATTTTCCGCATTATTTTTAATTGGAAGAATTTGGAGCCTATACCTATTCACCCCCCCTCTAGGTATATTTCACTACTACATTGAGGGAAATTTCATTTGGTATCAGAGCGGGTGTCTAGACGCACTTAGATTGATCCTTTCTTTGTAGTATTTTTGTGTTTGTTTTTTGTTTGTGATAAAATCATGATTAAGGAAGTATATTCCTATGTGGCTTCTTTTGTTGAACATATTGACTTAGATGAGAAAAAGATCAATGATCTTACCTTTGAAAATGAACGTTTATCCAAAGTCAATATGTCCCTCAACAAGAAGCTAGAAGATCATGCTCTTGGCTCAAAAGAATTCGATGAACTTAAAGACAAGATTCTAAGTCTAGAATTGAATCTTAAAGATAGCAATGATAGACTTGGTATCTTGAAGCAAGAAATTGAGCAAAGAGATTGTTCTCTTGTTAATGCTAAGAAACTTGAAAATGTGCTTAAATCCAAACTTAATGAGCATTTAAATCAAGAGAAAAAGTATGAACAATGGCTTGATAAATCACATAAAGATGTTTTGTTTAGTGATAACAAAGCGGAAAAATATGCCATTGAACTTAGGATGCTTCGTGAGAAACTTGATGAGGCTAATAGGGTGATTAGCAAGATGTCATCTAGTTCTAATAAAGTTGACACCCTCATTAAAAGTGGAAAGCATCCATGTGACAAAAGAGGTTTGGGTTATATCAATGAGAAGGAGACTCCTTCATCTAACAAATCTACTTTTGTCAAAGCAAGCATTGAATCAATTGTAGGTACACTCTCTCAAGGTAAAGCTATGAAAGCTACCAGAGGTGCCTCTTCATCAACAAGGATGTTCAATGGGAGAACTCAACAACTTAAGCATCAAGAAGCAACAACCTCAAATGCAAGAGGTGAAGCATCAAGGGTTGCTCTTCAAAGAGGTAAAATTGTGAGAAGACCAAATGCTATGGAAGCAAATGCAAATGGTAAATTTCTCAAATTTATTCCTATTTGTCATCATTGTAATATGATAGGACATATTCGACCTAGATGCTTTGAGTACATTCGGAAATGCAAACTTGATAATGCTTTTCATGATATGTCTTTGAATGGACCTAGGCAATCATCCATGTATGGATATAGAAATAGACCTAGGAAGACCTTGGAAAAGCATGTTGTTGAAAGAGTTGTTGATGACTTGCTTGCTAAATCTTGTGTTGTGCCTCACTCTACTATGCATAAGAAAATTGATAATGCTTTGTTTGATATTTTTGAAGATGTGACCAATGAGGTCAAGGTGCATGTTGAAAAGCCTAATATTGAGTCAAAGCATGTTAGAAGTAAGAGTGAGAAGCATGTTGTGAAAAATGTGTGGATTAGAAAAGACACATCTAAATGTAATGTTGCACAATATGCTTTACGTGCCAACTCCTCCTATTCTTGGTACCTAGATAGCGGTTGCTCTAGGAACATGACCGGGAACAAAGAGTTCTTTAAGAATCTTGTTTTAAAGGATGGAGGTTGGGTTACTTTTGGTGATGGTACCAAAAAGCAAGTTCTTGGCAAGGGAACAATTTGTATCCCCGGATTGCCTAAACTTCGCAATACTTTGTATGTTGATGGGTTACAAGCTAACTTGATAAGCATTACTCACTTGTGTGAAATTTTTCAAGAAGTTAGTTTTAACAAAGATGTATGCACTATAATTGATAAAAAGGGCGATGTCGTCCTAAGAGTCAAAAGGTCTATAGACAATTGCTATTGTCTTGAGATAGATCCTCTCACATGCAACATGGCACATGAGTGCAATAAGCTTGATTTGTGGCATCAACGTTTGGGTCACATGAATTTTAAAGATTTGAAAAAGCTTGAAAAACATGGCATTGTTAGAGGTCTTCCTAATCTTGGTAAAAAGCTTGAGGTGGTTTGTGAACCTTGCCAATTAGGTAAGCAAACCAAAGTGCCTCATAAGAAAAATTCTTACATAGCTACCAAGAGACCTTTAGAACTTGTGCATATGGACCTAATGGGGCCAATTCAAACCGAGAGCATTAATGGCAAAAAATACATTTTTGTATGCGTTGATGACTTCTCTAGGTTTACTTGGGTTTATTTTCTTAGAAACAAGACCGAGGCTTTTGATTACTTTAAAAAGTTTTGTAATCAAGTTCAAAATGAAAAAGGTCTTGATATCAAGAAAATATGTCGCATTAGGAGTGATCATGGGACGGAATTTGAAAATGCAAAATTTAGTGAGTTTTGTGATGGTTTAGGGATTTCTCATGAGTTCTCCGCACCTAGAACTCCTCAACAAAATGGTGTTGTTGAGAGGAAAAATCGTGTCTTGCAAGAGATGGCTAGGGTCATGCTCAATAGCAAGAAAGTCCCTAGAAACCTATGGGCCGAGGCGGTCAATACCGCTTGTTATGTGTCAAATCGTGTTTTCAAAAGGCCCGGCACAAAACAAACGTCCTATGAAGCTTTGGAAAGGCAAGAAGCCTAATGTGAGTTACTTCCACACTTTTGGGAGTAAATGTTATATTTTGAATGATAGAGATCACTTAGGAAAGTTTGATGCAAAAAGTGATGTTGGTCTCTTTCTTGGGTATGCTATTAATAGTCGTGCATATAGAGTCTTTAACTTGACTACTAAGACTATCATGGAGTCTATCAATGTGAAGATAGATGATCTTAGCATGCTTAATTTGTGTGATGATAATGGTGTCAATGAATCTAAAGAAAACATGTTAAATGACACTAATACACCTATTGATGTGGCTAGTAGTGTTTCTAGTCAAGATGATGAAATTGATAGTCATGTTGAAGTTGTAAGTCAAGGGTTGGAAAATGCTTTAAATGATAATCAACAAAATGACCAAGTTGTTGAACATTCTCACCCAAGACTTAGAAACTTACACTATCAAGGAGACATCATAGGTGATTTAAATGAAGGGGTTAGAACAAGAAATCAAATTGCTAACCAAATATCCTATGCTTGCTACACTTCTCAAATTGAACCCAAAAACATTAATGAAGCAATTGTTGATGAATATTGGGTTGGGGCTATGCAAGATGAACTTAATCAATTTGAGAGGAATGAAGTGTGGTCCTTAGTTCCTAGACCCAAAGATATAAATGTAATTGGCACTAAATGGGTGTTTAGGAATAAAACCGATGAAAGTGGCAAGATTGTGAGGAATAAAGCTAGACTAGTGGCTCAAGGTTACTCTCAAGTGGAGGGTGTTGACTTTGATGAGACGTTTGCCCCGGTTGCTCGTCTCGAGTCCATTAGACTTTTGTTGTCCATTGCATGCATTAAAAAGTTCAAATTATTTCAAATGGATGTCAAGAGTGCTTTCCTCAATGGATACCTTCAAGAAGAAGTGTATGTTGAACAACCTAAGGGTTTTGTAGACGCACACTCTCCTAATCATGTGTTTAAATTGAAAAAGGCTCTTTATGGCCTTAAACAAGCTCCAAGAGCTTGGTATGATAGGTTGACTCAATATCTTATTGACAACCAATATAGGAGAGGTGGCATTGATAGAACTTTGTTTATCAAACATCATGATCATGATATTTTTGTTGCACAAATATATGTTGATGACATTGTTTTTGGGTCTACTAATAAAACCAAGGTTGATGAATTTGTTAGTGTTATGTCAAGTGAATTTGAAATGAGTATGGTGGGTGAGTTGAATTATTTTCTTGGTATGCAAGTAAGCAAACTAGCATGGGCATAATGTTGAATCAATCTAAATATGCTAAAAATCTAGTTAAGAGATTTGGCCTAGAAAATGGAAAAGATTTTGAAACTCCCATGAGCACCACTTTAAAACTTGACAAAGATGAAAAAGGGAAAAGTGTTGACCAAAGCCTTTATAGAAGCATGATAGGTAGTCTACTTTACCTAACGGCTAGTAGACCCGATATTTGCTTTAGTGTTGGCTTGTGTGCTAGATTCCAAGCAAATCCCAAGGAATCTCACTTAAAAGCCGTCAAGAGGATCATTAGGTACATCAAAGGAACTCATAGTCTTGGTCTATTCTATTCATTTGATACCAATGATATCCTTGTAGGCTATTGTGATGCGGATTGGGCGGGAAACATAGATGACCGAAAAAGCACATCGGGCGGTTGCTTTTATGTTGGTAATAACTTGGTTTCTTGGTCAAGTAAGAAACAAAATTCGGTTTCCTTTCCTCTTCCGAAGCCGAATACATTGCGGCCGGAAGTGCTTGCACACAATTACTTTGGATGAAACAAATCCTTAAGGATTATGAGATAGAACAAGGAAAAATGACACTTTATTGTGATAACTTAAGTGCCATTAATATCTCTAAAAATCCGGTTCAACACTCCCGCACTAAACACATAGACATTAGGCATCATTTCATTAGAGATCTAGTTGAACATTCTATTGTTACTCTAGAGCATTTGCCTACTAAAAATCAACTTGCGGACTTGTTCACTAAGCCCTTGGACAAAGAGAGGTTTAAAACTCTTAGAATGTCCATTGGCATGATTTGTGTTGATTGATGTCTTTATGTGATTGTGAGTGGCTTGATGAGCAAAACTTTAATTGTATATCATTGTCTTTGAGAGCTACTCACTTGAGAAGTAATGATCTTTAACAAGTATCTTTTATTGTTTTTAGATCATGCACTTGAGCTTGAAAATCTTATTTTTGAAAAGTGCACTAGTGCTTCTCTTGTATGTTTTAGTTTTTGAGTTTTTGTGGTTGAATATGTGTAGATAATGGATGCATCTAGAAGTTTATTGTTAAGTACATGATAGATGACCTATGGTATGTATCCATTTTGCTTCGGCACTACATAGTATTCAACGAGCACCCTCATGGAAAGGGCTACACACCTTGGTTGTGAAGCCACCCAATGTAGGAAAGGGCTACGCCATTGTGATGAGTGAAAGCCGCCATGAGGAGTATATGTTTTTGTTAGTAAAATCAAAGAAGTGTTGAAATGAATCATTAAAAAAAAAAAAAAAAATCTTTGATTCTAAGCCTAAAAGAAATGAAAAATTAAAAGGCTTATTGGTGTATAGTTGAGAATTGTGAAATAGCTCGGGTTGACAAATAGAAACGGGAAAACGAGCCACATGCACACACACGCTCATATGTTGATATCTATTCATTTTAAAAGCAAAAACCGGATGAATATCGGTTTGACCTATTTTTGGAAAGGCTTTAGATGGATAGGTGTGGATAGAGTTTGCATGTTGATATCACAATTACTCCTACTATATATTTGAGAAGCATTCACACACACACACTTTGCTTATGTGCTTGATTCATTAGCAATGTGAGAATATTTTTGAGAGATTAATGAAAATCTATGATTCTCTCTTGAACTTTGACAAGTTATGAAATATTTTCTCTTATTGCTTGATTGTGTGATTGTGTGATGTCCCTTGTGAACAAATCTACTTGTTGATAATATGTGGAGCATATGTTAAGGGGGAGCTTTAGTTTATTCAACTTTCGCTTTCTATACGATTTGTTTGCTTAATATCTCGTTCTTTATCTCTTGTGTCCCTTGTCTATTCCTTGACAAAAAAAAGGGGGAGAAAATGTATACCTCACCATGTTTGATATTGGGGAGTTTTTGTATACTTCACACCTTGTGTGGAAATTGTTCCAATTGTGTGAATCTTATTCCTCTTTGTGCTTAATTGTGACTTTGTCTTAAGGGGGAGAATTCTTGTCTTAAGGGGGAGAAAGAATTCTTTCTTGACAATGTTAAGGATAGTTGGTTCTTGGAAATTGGGAAACTAAGGGAATGCTTTAACTTGAACATATTTTATTCACTTGAGATAATGCATTTGTGTATGAGATAAGGGATATCTTCTTTGTTTGTTGTTTGGTTAAATAACTCACCATTCTTCTTTAGAGAAGATCTCTTGTTTGGTTGCTATTTTCTCTCATAGGTACTTTGAAGACCGAAAGAGGAATTCTTGAAGACTTGAAGATTTTTAGTCTAGGAATTTCTTTGTAATGTGAGATTGAGAGTATGCTATCATCTTGAGTTTATTTGAGTGAAACATTGTATGGTGAGGTTGAGTGTTTTTGCCAATGGAATAGCCAAAGGGGGAGATTGTAAGGTTCACTATTTGTATTGGCTTGATTCCATTGCAAAACACTCTATGATTGTATTAGTTGTTGTTTAGGACATTATTTGAAGAAAGGAAGCTCAAAGAGTGAAGAGCAACATCTAGTGCAAAAGTCGTCTTCAAGAGGTGAAAATCGTCAAAGGTAAAACTTGACTTCCACCCTCTTGCAAGGCGTTAGTGCACACACACACAATTCATACATGTGTGTCCCTGCATCGTGGTTCAAACATTTGGTATAACACATTCACACACTTCATAGCATGCTCATGCATTGATCTTGTATTGACAAACATTGTGAAATTGCATGCTTTGTGACTATCTCTTTGATATGGCATGTTTGTGTGAATATGTGTTTATTTGTTTTTGTATTTTGTGTTTAGGACTTGAACATGTTCTTATTTAATGTCTTATTGAGTTTCGGTCGTTTCGGTTACTCATTCATAAGGTTTCGAGTCCAAACAAGTTGACTATGCTACTTTTCGTTCTCATTTGTTGTGTTGACTTCATCGTCGGATTCCGAGATGATTTCTCAACCATTTTTCAATGTTGAGTAGTCGTAGTCGTGCGTGAGGGAGTCACGGTTCGTAATCCGAAAACGGATTCGAAATCGAAGGTCGGATGCTCAAGATATGGGGCAACGAACCGAGGGAGCGCGCGAGAGGTGTGCAAATCACGTGTGGCCACTTGGCCAGCCCGTGTGGGAGGCCGTGGGCCCCACGGGCAAGGGAGCCTTCTGCTCCCCTGGGCCCCACGTGCCCCCCACGGGGTGCTGACATGGCAGCACGTGATTTGCTCGGAAATTCTCTCCTTTTCCCTCCTTTTAATCAAACCTCCTTCCCTCCACACTAAAAATTTTTTTTTTTGAAGAACACTTGAAATCCCGCATCAGTTTTTCAACAATTTTTGTTTACTTGTTTTGATCATATCTCTCTCATACGAACTCGAAATCATTCGATTCAAAAACCAAAATTGTTGGTCTCGAAGAGAGCTACAAACCCCAAGTATTTCCAGAGGCAGTTGACTTCGGCATTTTTCTCAGCTGGTCCATTTCCAGTCCGTGGTCAGTATTTGATTTTCAACTTCTTCTTTTTCAATTTCATTTTTGATCAACTATTGATTCTTTCCATTTGATTGATGAAATTTGTTAAGAAGTATGTTAGATCACATGCTAGGGTTATTTGATCATTTGTTAATTGAGTTTTAGCTTTGTAATTAGTCTTGAACATTTATGTGCTAAACTTGAACTATCATGAAATTGATTCTAGAAAATATATGAGTGATGTGCTTCATGTTATTTTCTATGTTTTATTTCATGATCTAAGAACTAGGTTTTTAGTGTGCTAAATTGAATATTGATACCTTTGTTCTTATTGATTTGCATGTCTTGATTTCTAGATAACTTTTGTGATTGTGTGTTGAAATCATATTCTAGACTATCTTTGAACATGTACATTTTGCTTGATTGATCATCTAGCTTAATTTGATTGTGCTTGCATCATTTGCATCACTTTAGATCATAGCCTTGCATTAGGTTGAAGTCTCTAGCAAAGTGAGTGAAGCTTTGTGGATGGAGCAAGGGAGCCTTGATTAGAGTCGGGAGGACTCGGATAATCAAGCAAGGAAGTCTTGTCTAGGGTCGGGAGGATCCGGATAGGCAAGCAAGAAATCTTCCTAGAGACGTGAGCGTCTTGGATAGGAAGTTGCTTTCTAGAGGTGTAGGACACATCTCGGATAGGAAGTAGGCTTGGTGATTCACTAGCCCGAGGGTAGATTAGGAGTTGATAGCTTGAGCGGATATCATGAGTGATAGCTTGAGTGTGTAAGTCCTTTTTCACATAGTGGATTGCTTCGCCGGTGGTTGTGGTATCAACCCGTGGATGTTTCCTCATTGAGGTTTTACCACGTTAAAATCATTGTGTTTAATTTTGCTTTACTTTCCTTTATCTTCCATATATTACATTGATTGCACTTCTTGTAAATTGATTAGCTCTTGTCTTAGTTAATTCAATTCATTTGCTAAATCTATTCAAGTGTCCATTTGTCTTGTAATTTTCCGCATTATTTTTAATTGGAAGAATTTGGAGCCTATACCTATTCACCCCCCCTCTAGGTATATTTCACTACTACATTGAGGGAAATTTCAAATGCTATAAGATTTGTTTAGACCAGAAATCACTTTATTAATATGAAAAAGATTGTTAATTACAATATTACACTCTTGCTATTGAGCATAATCCTAACAATCTCCCACTTGCGCTATAGCAAATGTGTCATATCTCTCATGCCCATGTTCTCTAGATGCCCATCGAAACTCTTCTGAGGTAGAGCCTTTGTGAAGGGATCCGCTAGATTTTCTGCTGACGCGATTTTGGTAATCGTCACGTCACCTCTTTGAACAATCTCCCTTAAAAGATGATACTTTCTTTCAATGTGTTTACCTCTCTTGTGACTTCTTGGTTTCTTTGAACAATCTCCCTTAAAAGATGATACTTTCTTTCAATGTGTTTACCTCTCTTGTGACTTCTTGGTTTCTTTGAACAATCTCCCTTAAAAGATGATACTTTCTTTCAATGTGTTTACCTCTCTTGTGACTTCTTGGTTCTTTCGAATTAGCCACTGCTCCACTGTTGTCACAGTAGATAGGGATCTGCTTATTCGCACTAGGAACCACTTCCAAGTCAATCAAGAATTGGCGGAGCCAAACGGCCTCTTTGGCAGCTTCGCATGCAGCAACATACTCAGCTTCCATGGTGGAATCAGCAATACAAGATTGCTTGATACTCCTCCATATAACTGCTCCTCCTCCAATAGTAAACACAGCCCCTGATGTGGATTTTCTAGAGTCAGAATCTGATGGGAAATCAGAATCTGTATACCCAACGGGAATCAAATCCCCTCCAGAGTATACAAGCATATTATCTCTCGTTCTCTTGAGATACTTGAAAATATGCTTGACTGCCGTCCAGTGATCAGGACCAGGTTTCGATTGAAACCTGCTAACTATGCCAACAGCAAAACAAATATATGGTCTAGTACAGAGCATTGCATACATGAGACTTCCAACTGCCGAGTCATATGGAACTCTACTCATGAATTGCTCTTCATGCTCATTCTTAGGAACTTGTTCCTTAGAAAGCTTGATTCCATGCCTGAAAGGAAACATACCTTTCTTGGAATCCTGCATGGAAAACCTAGACAAGATCTTGTCTATGTATGAAGCTTGGGATAATGCAATCGTTCTATTCTTTCTATCCCTTATTACTTGGATACCTAGAATAAAACTTGCTTCTCCTAAGTCCTTCATATCAAATTGTTTTGCTAACCATTCTTTTACTGATGTTAATACACCTACATCGTTTCCAATGAGTAGTATATCATCAACATAAAGAATCAGGAAAACCAACTTGTCGCCTTTAATCCTTTTGTATACACAAGGTTCATCAGTATTCTGAATAAATCCAAAACCTTTGACAGCTTGATCAAACCTTATGTTCCAGGATCGGGATGCTTGCTTTAATCCATATATGGATTTCTGCAACTTGCATACCTTATCCATTTGGCCCTTTTCAATGAATCCCTCAGGTTGCATCATATAGATGCTTTCGTCAAGACTTCCATTAAGGAAAGCTGTCTTGACGTCCATTTGCCAAATCTCTAGATCTAAAGATGCTGCAATGGATAAGAGTATCCTAATGGATTTAAGCATGGCCACAGGAGAGAAGGTTTCCTCGTAATCGATACCTTCTTTCTATGTATACCCTTTAGCTACCAATCTAGCTTTAAAGGTTTCCACCTTTCCATCCATACCTCTTTTCCTCTTGTATACCCACTTGCACCCAATGGGTTTTATCCCTTTAGGCAAGTCTACAAGGGACCAGACTTTGTTATCGAACATAGATTCAATCTCAGATTGCATTGCCTTTTGCCAATGGCGACTATCAACATCCTCCATAGCTTCCTTGTATGTATAGGGATCATCGTCGTCCGGGAGATTCTCTACTGATTCTCCCAGACCGATGTATCTTTCGGGTTGTGTTCTAACCCTCCCACTACGACAAGGAATGGTAGGTTGTTGATCTTGTGTTGGATCGGAACTTACAATTGGGTTAGGTTGTGTAACCTCTCGTGGAATTGTATCTCCTGACATCTCATTCAGGACAATTCTACTTCTAGGCACAAAATCATTCATATAGTCCTTTTCCAGAAATTTAGCACTTGTCGAAACAAATACTTTAAGATCTAAAGGACTATAGAAATAATATCCTTTAGTTTCTTTTGGATACCCTACAAATATACATGTTTCCGAACGGGACTCCATCTTTTCTGTCTTTCCTTTTAACACATGCGCAGGACAACCAAATATCCTTAAGTGTTGTAAACTAGGCTTGCGCCTAGTCCACAACTCATGCGGTGTTTTAGGAACAGACTTAGACGGTACATCGTTTAGAATGTATATAACAGTTTGTAAAGCATATCCCCAAAAAGAAATAGGAAGTGTTGAATAACTCAACATAGACCTAACCATATCCAAAAGAGTTCTATTTCTCCTTTCTGCTACCCCATTCTGTTGAGGTGTACCTGGTGCAGAAAATTGAGAAACTATCCCATTATCAATAAGATATTGCTGAAACTCACCAGATCGATATTCTCCACCACGATCAGATCTCAAGATTTTTATGTGTTTCTCAAGCTGATTTTCCACTTCAGCTTTGAATGCTTTGAACATATCAAAAGCATCCGACTTATGTCGCATGAGATACACATAACCAAATCTTGAGTAATCATCTGTGAAGGTGATGAAGTACTCATATCCACCTCTAGCTTGAATGCTCATAGGTCCACATACATCAGTGTGTATCAATCCTAAACATTCAGTGGCTCTTGCACCTTTGGCAGAGAACGTCCTTTTGGTCATTTTACCTTCCAAACAAGATTCACAAGTTGGTAGATCATCAACCTTTAAGTCACTTAAAGGTCCGTCACTTACCAATCTTTTAATCCTATTAAGGTTAATATGACCTAGGCGTAAATGCCAAAGGTAGGTTTCATCTATTGATAATTTTACTCTTTTATGATTAGGTTCCGTTAATTCTGTGTCTAACGAGTGAGAGATATTTCTATGCAAAAAGTATAGACAATTTTCCAATGTACCTTGGCAAATAATTTTGTCATTCTTGCTAATAATAAAAACTTTATTAAAAGTAACCGAATATCCAAATTTATTAAAACAAGAGACTGAAATTAAATTCCTCTTGAATTGAGGTACATAATAAACGTCTATCAAATCTAAATGCCTTCTAGAATCCAAATAAACTCTAATATCTCCCACTGCACTTGCAGACACTAACGTTCCGTTACCCAAGCGCAAATTGATTTCATTCTTATTCAGCTTGCAGCAACAACCCAATTTTCCTTTTCCATGTGACATAATTATCTCCGGTTAAATTATTATCTTTTAAGATGTTCATTAGGGATGGGGTCATGATTTCTGAATATAACAAAATTATATGAGTAAATAATCATTATAAAGCACTTTCGAATATTTATCTTGATTTAAATAAATAACTCAATCATAAAAATTCAACGGTGATCCAACACCCATAAATGTTACGCCTCCTTTGGGAGTTCGCACCATTTACTAGTTAGACTAGGTCCCACCTAATTGTTAACATAACAACCAGCGTTTTCAATTTTAGCCTTGCAATTTTACTGACAAGAACTCTTGGGAGGATATCAATAAAATTACATTGAGTGTGTTACCAAGATATCGACCCTCAATTTTCTCTCACGAAAATCCCTCCTTGGGGAGTAGATCTCGTTTGAGTCCATTATCTAGTCTATCCTTGTAAGGAAGTATATTGCTAAATTCCATTCATGGACGCCCCTTGGGGGGATTACCAATAAATAATAAAGCTCAACTAACCTTGGAGGCCATAGGTATTACAAAAACACCTTCTCCCACTCAATTATTTAAGGCGTGTGATTAAATCCCAAAGAATGATTTACCAAGTTATCTAGATGCCAATTTAGATACCTAAATCATTCAATGCATGTTCATACCAAAAGAGATATATGAGTGGCACTCCTATTCTATATGTCATGTTATCATACAATAACAAATATTGTAATATTTAAGCATAAATTAAATAGCAACAATTTTGGCCCATCCTAGAAAAACAAGTAAATTACAATTGTTTAGGAATACAAGATCTTCAAGTGGCCAATCAACCATACGCTCATCCTTCGGCCTCCTCCCATGGGCGTGCACAGCCCACAACCCCACAAAGGGGCTGCCATGCGCAGCCCATAAGGCCACACAAGGCTGCCATGCGCAGCCCACCAAGGTTTGGGCTTGCCATGCGCAGCCCAATCCACTCCTAGGGTGCGCACGGTGCTCGTTCTCGGTTCCGGTTGCTTCGTTTTTCTTCGTGTCTTCAAATCTTCAACACCCAAATACATTACGGCAATATAAAATAATAAATACTGCAGTATTAATTTTTTTTTTTTTATTCACTGCAGTACTTTTACAAAATAAAAACTGCACACAAAAATAAAATAAAAAACTGCAGCAGTGATAAAAAAAATACTGCACTTATGTTTAAAAAAAAATAAAATAAAAACCTAGCAACTACCAAGAAGGAATTAT
Organism: Acer saccharum; assembly: GCA_030490815.1. Lineage (NCBI taxonomy): Eukaryota > Viridiplantae > Streptophyta > Magnoliopsida > Sapindales > Sapindaceae > Acer > Acer saccharum. The sequence continues at coordinate 22,534,267 of CM059868.1, read as the reverse complement.
GGCGATAATAGACCACCCTTCTTGTTACAATTCCATAACAAAAATACATTGAAAATCTAGGACCAAAATCGAGCAATAACAATCCACATAAAACATATATAAATCCATACATCACATGTAATTATATATGCGAATACCTAGAGTGCCATCTCTTTCTAAACATGCATAATCACAATAAAAAGAAATAGATCCACGTATATATACGTTAATTAATTAAAAGAGTTCAACCAGGCTCTGATACCAATTGTAGGGAAAAATACCGTAGTACACGCAGCGGAAGCGAGACTAAAAATTGATTTAGTAACTTTTAAAAAATTTTCCTTTTTATGAACCTTAAACCCTTTAATCAATTAAACATATATATTATCTAACAAAAGAAGAATACCTTTTGTCGCGTGATCCGATTGACTTACGTCGATGGTAATTCGCAAAATCTTCAATCCTAGCACGAACGTGAATCACCTAGGAGTGTGGTCTCCCTTTTCTTTGAATTGCAAACCTGTGAATGGACAAACAAACTTTTCTTTTTCTTTGTTAGTCACAAAAACAATCAAAAGAAGGCTAAGATTATTCCGGTCACTTTTGAGTTCTCAATCTAATGATCGAAACTCGTGTGAACCTAAATCGATGTTGTACACACAAGCTTATTGATGAACAAGCAAATAGTGTACCATCAAAGAATAATCTATTCACTCTTTTATGTTTTAGTCGAAATCAACACACACTAATCACTAGAGTTGGATTCTATTTTTAAGTAAAAGAAAAAACTCTCAAGCCTTGCCTCTAGGGTTCACCGAATTCTATCTTTATATAATATCTATATATCACTAATGTATTACATAAATCTGCACACCTATATATTAGTGCACCAACGCTGCACGCCTAAACAAAATATACATTGCGGCACCCACCTTTTTGTTGCAAGAATAATATATATATATCTATATATTACTCTACATGCTATATAAGAATATATCTATTCGGTACTGCATGCCCCATATAAAATATATATTTTTCACGCCTAAAACAATATATATATATATATGAATAAATATTGCATGCATTATATACATATATTTTTAGGCCTTATATATTTAATATATATATATATATATATTGTGGCCAAAATCATCTACCATGTAGGATTTGTCTTTTGACTTAAATCCTAACCCTAGGTAGATTTCCTTAGAATTCCAAACCCTAATCCAACTCTTTAGTGTATTTGTGACTATCTCAAAGACTTCCTTATTTGATAAAATAAATAAACCTTATTATTTATTTTCTTACCAAATAAGTCTTTTACTTTTAGTATACTACTACCAATAGTATAACTCTAGGAAACATATTTCCTGATCAGAAAAAGATTTTGTTTCTTAATTAAATAATTAATTAATAAATTAATTAATTCTCATTTAATCAAACAATAAAATAAAATAATATATTAGACTAATAAATTAGCCTTGCCGCCCACATCATATATATATGTGGGCTCAATATTATTTTCTTATTTTATTTAATCCATTGGACTTTAAATAAAAAGCCCACATGTGAACCAGACCCATTCTTACTAAAAGAAACAAGCCCACATGCCTTTCATTAATATATTAATATAATTGAGCAGCCCATTAAATAAATAATGTGCAAATTATATTCTTAATATATTAAATGCAATTCTAGATGGACCCATATATTGGTCCGGTAGAATATATCAAGTGATCCATGCAAGTCCGTGTGGATTGAGGATCTTGGCGGGCTATCTAAATTTAAGCTTCAATAGACACAACCTAATCACAATCAACAAATGATTCACTTAGGTCCGATCCATTAATTTTAACTCATTCCACTAAAGAGCTAAAATTGAACTCTTAAATAAAGATAGAAAAGGAAGATGTTCCTCATTCATACCCTAGACAATCATGTTGGAGATAGTGTATCCTCGTGATTAATATCAGTAATCGCCAAGAGTTCATAGACCGCCTATAACTCTCCAAGTTACCATATTTACTCATATGACCACGTTTTGAACTTGGATATTTTGACTTGTCCAGAAGCCATGTTTTCAATAGACACTATCGAAAACTCAACGTTGAGATTTAATATCCAATTACCTCAAAACATCCATATGATGATATTATACTCTCATTTATTAAATGGAGCCACGATGTCCATATCTATAAATGAAGTCCTCTATCGATTAACAAATGAATATCACCAAACTATCGAGGATAGACTATGCGATATAATTGTACTCATTGATAACTCAAATGATATCACTTGCAACTATAAGTCCATCATTTATCTCAGGATTAAGATAGACTCTCCGATTGTCCTGATAATAAAAAGACTATTATCTATTGACGGTTCTAGATAAAGTATTTCATTGTGATCCAGCTCAATGCACCCAGTGCACTAGATTCTTTTGCTCGAAGACACTCCGATGATTTTAGACTCATCATATCTCATTTGATCCCACTCAAATGCTAGCAAAAGAAAACTACAACTTTAACAAGATAAAGGTGCCCAACCTTTAACTTAAGTTGTGAACAATATTCAAGACTAACTAAAGAATTGTGTCTACCACATACATATCCAGATATACGAACAATTCTTCTTTTCTCATAGTCTTTAGACCTTATGATTATTTACTTTGACAATTATAATATTAAACTATAAATGCTATAAGATTTGTTTAGACCAGAAATCACTTTATTAATATGAAAAAGATTGTTAATTACAATATTACACTCTTGCTATTGAGCATAATCCTAAAAACTTTGTACACTACACTAGTTCAACGACTTGTACGATTGCAAAGGGTGAAAGACTCGCGCGTCCCTTTAGTAGAACCGAAGTAGGATAGAGTAATTGGTAGTGATATTTGTAGAACCAGTCTGGACGCGTCAAAATCGATGGCGTCGCTACCGGGGAAGGTAGGCACGGCCAGTAGGGTTTAGAAGTAGAATTTTTAGACAATTTTAGAATTGCCCTACTTTTAGTTGTACCTTAGCATAATGTTTATCTTTTTCACATTTGATCTCTGTTACTTTTCTTGAATTATGTGCAGAATCATTACAGTAAACTCGATGGAGGATATACGCTACATGAAGGAATTCTCATTGCCCATTGTAGGGGCACATACTTCAGCCATAGCATTGAATGCCACTCAGCGGGACTATGAGTTGAAGAACTTGCATTACAACATCCTGCCAGCCTAGTTTGGGAAACCAAATGAAGACGTGCTTCAGTTTATGAAAGAATACTACAATGCTATCACCACAATACCATTGGGCCAGTTAATAGAGGATTTACTGAGGATGCGTTGTTTTTCATATTGCATGATGGACCATGCCAAGAAGTGGCTAATGGCCTTGCCATCAGGGACACTCACTACTTGGGCCGAGGTGGAGAAGAAATTTTTCTCCAAGTTCTTCCCGTCCTGGAAAACTAAAGAAATAAAGGGAATGATTGCAAAATTCCAAGAGGAAGAAGAAAAAGCATTCCATGAGTCATGGGAGAGGTTCAAGCTTCTTCTAGCTCAATGCTCGCACCACGACTTCACACTTCAGTCACAGGTGCAGTCTTTTTATAATGGTCTTACTAGACTCACTCAGGCAATTGTTGACAATGCCTGTGGTGGAGCGATGAGAGAGTGCACCGCAGACTTTGTGTTCAACAAGTATGAAATGTTGGGATAGAATTCCCAACAGAGAAGCACAAAAGGGAAGCCAGAGTGGTAGTGCACATTTAGCTATGCAAATGGAGACACTATCTAACAATGTCAAGGCAATGATGGTCAGTCAGCAGGGACAGCATAATGAGCAGGTTAAGGTGTGTCAAGCATGTAGGATAGTTGGTTATGGAGCAGATATTTGTACCTCTCATAGAGAGGGTTATTCAGAGGCAAAGGCCCAAGTTATGTACCAGTGGAATCAAGGAAGGCAGAGAAACAGTAACAATGCCTATCAGCAACCAAGGAATGATTATAACCAATCATGGGGTGGAAACAACCCCCGTAGTCAGTATCAGGGCCAACAGGGTGCTGGGAGTTCAAACTAGTGAAGCAAAAACAATCCTCCGTAATTTTACCAATAAGAGATGGACCACAGAATGATGGGTATAGAAGCGTCACTGAAGAAGCTATATATTCAGTTAGGACAAGTGATGGAGGCAAATAGGGAGCAAGACAGGGGAAAAGCCCCAATGCACAAGCAGGCCCATGCCATTACTAGTTCCAGGAGTGGATATACTATCAAGGAGCAGGACCCAAGGAGCTTCGAGTTGAGCATTACTATGGGGAACTCCTCAGAAGAGAAAGCTATGCTTGATTTAGGGGCCAGCATCTGAAATTTCCCTTAAGTAGTAGTGAAATATACCTAGAGGGGGGGTGAATAGGTATAGGCTCCAAATTCTTCCAATTTAAAAATAATGCGGAATATAACAAAGAAAATGCACACTTGATTAGATTTAGGAAATGAATTGATTTCACTAATACAAGAGTTAATCAATTTACAAGATATGCAATCAATGTAAGATATGGAAGATAAAGAAAAATAAAAACAAAAATGAACACAAGTGTTTTTACGTGGTAAAACCTCAAAGAGGGAACATCCACGGGTTGATACCACAACCACCGGCAAAGCAATCCACTATGTGAAAAAGGACTTACACACTCAAGCTATCACTCATGATATCCGCTCAAGCTATCAACTCCTAATCTACCCTTGGGCTAGTGAATCACCAAGCCAACTTCCTATCCGAGATGTATCCTACACCTCTAGAAAGCAACTTCCTATCCAAGACGCTCACGTCTCTAGGAAGATTTCTTCCTTGCTTATCCGGATCCTCCCGACCCTAAACAAGACTTCCTTGCTTGATTATCCGAGTCCTCCCGACTCTAATCAAGACTTCCTTGCTCTATCCATAAAGCTTCACTCACTTTGCTAGAGACTTCAACCTAATGCAAGGCTATGATCTACGTGATGCAAGTGATGCAAACACAAACAAATTAAGCTAGATGATCAATCAAGCAAAACGTACATGTTCAATGACAATCTAGAATATGCTTCCAACACACAATCACAAGATTATCTAGAAATCAAGACATGTAAATCAGTAAGAACAAAGGTATGAATATTCAATATATCACACTAAAAACCTAGTTCTTAGATCATGAAATAAAACCTAGAAAATAATATGAGACATATCATATATAAATTTTCTAGAATCAATTTCAAACAAAATCAAGTTTAGCACATATATGTTCAAGAAAAAACACAAAGCTAAAACTCAATTGACAAATGATCAAACACCCCTAGCATATGATCTAACATACTTCTCAACAAATTTCATCAATCAAATAGTAAGAATCAAGAGATGATCAAAGATGAAATTGAAAAAGAAGAAGTTGAACAAACAACCTAGAGCTCGTAATGAAGATCAGGCTGTTGGGAACAATGACGAAGTCAGCTCCCTCTGGAAATGCTTGGGGTTTGTAGTTCTTCTCAAGACCAATAATTTTGGCTTTTGAATCGATTGATTTCGAGTTCGTATGAGAAAGTTATGATCAAAATAAGAAAATGAAAATTGAAGAATTTCAGCAGAATTTCTCAGAGTGTTCTTGAAAATCTTCAACTTGTGTGGAGGGAAGGAGAGGAGTTTAAAAGGAGGAGAGAGAGAGATTTATTGGGCAAATCAGCACATGCCATGTCACCCTCCCGTGGGGGGCGTGTGGGCCTCACGGGGGCAGAGAGCCCCTCTGGCCGTGGGGCCCACGGCCTCCCTCACGGCGTGGGCCAAGTGGCCTCACGGCCCCAGACCTCTCTCGCGTGCTCCCTCGATTCTTCAACCGTATCTTGGGCATCCGAACTCTGATTTTGAATCCATTTTTGGATTACGAACCGTGACTCCTTAACGCACGACGAAGACTACACAACTTTGAAAAATGGTTGAGAAATCATCTCGGAAAATGACAATGAAGTTAACTCAACGAATGAGAACGAAAAGTAGTGTAGCTACATCGTTTGGACTCGAAACCTTATGAATGAGTAACTGAAACAACCGAAACTCAATAAGGCATCAAATAAGAATATGTTCAAGTCCAAAACACAAAATACACAAACAAATAAACACATATTCACACAAGCATGCCATATCAAAGAGATAGTCACAAAGCATGCAATTCTACAATGTTTGTCAATACAAGATAAATGCATGAGCATACTATGAAGTGTGTGAATGTGTTATACCAAATGTTTGAACCACGATGCAGGGACACACATGTATGAATTGTGTGTGTGTGTGTGCACTAACGCCTTGCAAGAGGATAAGAGTCAAGATATACCTTTGACGCTTTTCACCTCTTGAAGACGACTTTTGCACTAGACATTGCTTCTTCACCTTTTAAGCATCTTTTCTTCCAAGAACATCTTAAGCAATAACTAATACAAATATAGAGCGTTTTGCAATGGAATCAAGTCAATACAAATCATAAACCTTACAGCATCAATATGATGCCATACTCTGTGTATGAGAGGCTAGGTTTGTGATCGCTCTAAATATGTCTATGTTTTGAGCGATTATTTCCTCCCTTTTGTTTCCGTTTTTGAGGTATTTATAATATTTAATAGTGATTATTAGTGTTTTCAGGTATTTTCCTCTACCAAAGTAATTTTTGGCCCTTATTGGAAAATTGGAGGGAAAAAGGGCGTATTTGGAAGAATTTAGAAATTTGCGAGTACGTAATCGCAGGACCAACCTCACATATTTTCTCCAGAAGGTGCTGCGACGTGACGCTACTTGAACGTTCTCGCAGGTCGTATTTCCTAATCAGTTTCAGACCACGCTGCGAGTAGAAACTGCGAGTACCTTCTAGCAGATCATAAATCAGTAGTCTAGCATCAGACGCAACTGCTACCTCTTAACTGCGAGGCCAACCTAGCTGATCCAAACTGTGACTTCAATACTACGAGTTCATACTTACAGATTTCAGATCTGAGAAAAGCCCAGAACCAACTGCGAGAGGAGAACTGCGAGCTTGGTCAAGCACTAGCTTGCGCTGCGAGGTCATGACTACGAGCACATGCTCACACATTTCAAAAACAACTCGTAGATTCCAGTCGGCCACCTCTTTTTCAGCCTGATATTTTCATACACTATATATACATAATATCTAGATTAACCTAAGAGATATAGAGAGAGATATTTTATTAGTGTAATTTTGAAGACTTAGAGATATTTTGTAGACTAGATACTCTCTCAACTTTGTAGAACTCAAATAGTTTCTTAGTTTTAGATTGGATCAAAGAACTCTTGTGAAAGAGATAAAAGAAGAAGGTTGCAAGCAAAAGTCAAGGACTTCATCCAAGCTTATGGGTTGTATTACTTTCTCTTTTTCGTTACCTTTATTTGTAGTTAATATAATGTGTAGCTAAATCTCTTGAGATGTGAGGGATTGATGCTCATGAGTTGTTAACTATGATCTAAATCAATTGACTATTTATATTTTATTCTATCTTGTTTAAGTATGTGCAATTAATGTGTGACCAACGCATTCAATGCAAGAATTCCTTGCATAATAACATTCAATGTTTTATTAAGTGGTTGGGTAGAAATAAATTGTTTGACCAAAACATTATTATACTCCTTCACTTTTCTTTGTGGTGTTCATTATTTGTTCATGACTATGTTCATTAATTACACTAGCCCTTTTTGAATTAAGAAATCTAGTCTAAGCATCCTTTGGCATCTTGGGATGAGTAGATGTTGGTTATCTTGCTAAAGACTTATTAAATTGGGGTCACATACTAGATAGATAAATAGTGCTTAAAGTTGTATTGATGGATGATTATGAAAACACTCATGTTCTATCGTTTTCCCTTGTATCTCACTTGTTTACAATATCTTTCTCTATAGTTTAATCGTGTTACTTTGTAGTTAATATTTTCAATTAAAGTAGAGAAGATCTATTCCACTTCTATTAATCTGTTTACCCCTTTTTTGAGTTCTCGTGGGAACGATACCCCTTACTTGTGTCCGCTATACTTGACAACAATCCGTACACTTGCGGAGGGTTATAGACTCGCGCACTCATCTTTCTTTTAATCGTACGTACCATTAGCATTAGTTTTATTTAGAGGTACGTCCGGAGTGCATCAGTTTGAGCGATCTCAAGCCCACTTCCATTTGTTTACGTCTTACAGACCAGTCATCTAAGAACCCTATAGGAGTAATTGAGGATATGATCCTCAAGGTTGATCTTTTGCTCATCCCTACTGATTTTGTAGTCTTAGATGTAGAGGATAGAGATGAGCATGGAAATTCACAACCCATGCTGCTAGGAAGGCCATTTATGGCAACCTCAAGAGCAGTTGTGGACGTTCACGGAGGGAAACTCACCTTGAGCGTCATGGATGACATAGTGGAGTTTGACATGTTTAGAGCTGAACCCTTGACAATGAAAGAAACCAAGGATGAGGTAGGATACCCATCCAGTCAATCTTCTCTAGAATCCTATGTTATAGATGAGTTTCTGAGAACATTGGAAAAAGATGAGAAGACCTCGAATGATCTTGAGGCAAGAAAGGTGGAAGAATTGATTGATCGCAACAAGGGATTGTTGCTGAAAATTGAGCAGATGGAGTAAGAGAAGGAGGAGCAGATGGAATATCTTGCGGAAGTTATGAAACTCATGTCTGATTTGAAGGAGGCCTACGCTTCATCTACAAAAAAGATGCAAGATAGGATATTCGATCTAATGAAGGAAATAGAGGTACGGGATATGGTGGATGAATTAAACACAACTTGTCCAGCAAGGAAGCGCCCCACCTATTACCTCAACACCACAACAAAGGTTGACAATCATGGAGGTAATTTCTACTCTCCAACTTGTTACTACTGCAGAACTCAAGGGCACAAAAGGCCCAATTGCATGAAGTATCACGAGTTCTGTAAAACTAGGAATGTGTCGCCTAGGAGGCCCTTGGGGAGACCAAGGCAAATATGGGTCTGAAAGGACACATACAAGGAGTCTCCCCTACCTCAAGTGAAATCCACACCAAATTTGGAAGTGTGGATCCCTAAGGCACACACATCCCTTAGTTTGTTACGTCACCCTCCTATACCTTATCCTGAATTTGGGAGCACGAGCACGTCTCGTTCACATGTAAATATGTGAATGGTTTAATGAATATTGTGTGTGTGTGTGCAAGTGGTTGACCCAACGAATAGGGTTGGAGTTACTATGATACACTTTAAGTTTGTTGTAAATATTATTTAAGGACAATAAAATAGGTTTGGGGGTCATTTGGCCCACAACCTTGGATTCTAATTAGTAAATATGTACCGAGGGCTTGGTATGAGCGCCTCACTCAATTTCTTGTTGACAATAACTACACAAGAGGTAGTGTTGACAAGACACTATTCATCAAGAGAGACAATGATGAGCTTTTCATAGCTCAAATATATGTTGATGACATAGTGTTTGGTTCCACCAACAACACCAAGGTCCAACAATTTGTTGATGTTATGTCTCATGAATTTGAGATGAGTCTTGTTGGTGAGCTAAACTACTTCCTAGGTTTGCAAATTAGGCAAATGAATGATGGGATTTTCATAACCCAAGCCAAATATGCTAAGAACCTAGTGAAGAAGTTTGGTTTAGAGAATGCCAAACGTTGTGATACACCCATGAGTACCACTTTGAAGCTAAGCAAGGATGCTAGTGGTAAAAGTGTGGAACAAACTCTATATCAGGGCATGATAGGTAGCTTGCTTTATTTGACCACAAGTAGGCCCGATATATCTTTTAGTGTGGGTGTGTGTGCTAGGTACCAAGCGGATCCTAAGGAGTCCCACCTCTCTTCCGTGAAGAGGATCATTCGCTATGTGAATGGGACATCCAACTATGGGATTTGGTACTCTTTTGACACTAATGCTAGTCTTGTTGGCTTTAGTGATGCGGATTGGGCAGGAAATTGTGATGATAGGAAGAGTGAATGTACACAAACGAAGTTAAATTGCTTAAAGCATACCTAGAGGGGGGGGTGAATAGGTTTTTACACCTTTTTTCAAACCCTTGAACAAACATCCGTTTATCCCTCAAGGTAGCCTTACACACAACACTATAATCCAAGATAGACATACATAGACAATATGATGACACAATCATAATTGAAATGTCTAAGTATATCAACAAGTCATGTGAGGCAAAATATCAAATAATCATAACAACAAAATAAACTTGTATTTCATAAGATGTTCAATGTGTTACAAGAGTGAGCAAAATGTCACTAAACAAATATTACAATATACAAAAGAATCAAAGATACAAATTGATCTATAGAATGAATACACTAATCACACTATACAAAGACTTGATTCAAAATACATTACAAGTCAATATTATGAATCAAGACAATAAAATATACAATTAAAATATAAGAGAAGAGATAGAAAGAATTAACACAAGGGATTTTTTAACGTGGTAAAACCTCCAAGGAGGAAACATCCACGGGTTGAATTACAACCATTGGGTACTATATTATTGGAAAGTAAACATAGAACATTCACAAAGTGACCAATCTTTAGCTCACCCAACCTAGTGAAGTCTAAGCCTACCCAACCCTATTGGAAAGTATGAAATCCCTCAATGATGCGGAACCACCATATATTGGACAACACACTCAACCAACATCGATGGTAGATTAGAAATTCCTCAAGAGTGCATACACATCCCGTGTACCCCGCTCTATCGGAGTCTATGTCTAACCATACGCCTAGGCCTACCAATATGTTAGCCAACTCCCTATCCAAGGCACTCTTGCCTCTAGGGAGCCTCCCATGCATGACTATCCGAGTCCTCCCGACTCTAGCCATGACTTCTTGCTTACCTATCCGAGTCATCCCGACTCTAGGCAAGACTTCTTGCTTGGCTATCCGAGTCATCCCGACTCTAACCAAGACTTCATGCCTTTTACAAGGACTTCCTAGTGTGATCATGTGAATGCAAATGATGCAAACATTCATTTCAACATAGAACATGTGATCAATACATTCTATGGCACAAATAGACCTAAACATGTGAAAACACAATTAATCAAGTCTAGATGCAAAAATCCATGAATAGAAACCTAAGCATGTGAAACACCTAACACATATACTCAAAGTCTCATTCACACATATAACACTTGAATCACAAAATGTTCATTAAGTCCTAATTCAAGATGCTATCAATATACAATCAAAGTCTAGATATATGAGATTAAAATCAATCAATATACTAGACAAAAATATAGAGCAAGGTTTTGAGATTTACATCAATCAAAACATATATTCTCTAAATCACAAACAAATACACAAATCCTTGATTTCTTCAATCAAAGGACCAAATCAAATCTCAAAGTCATTTTAACACAAAATTAATTCAATTAAGTATCAAACAACCTAAGATGCCATTCTAATCACAATACAACTCACAAACAAATGTAAAACCTAGAATCATAAAATCTAGTCAACATAAGTCCACAAATTGAGTTTCAATTGGAATGATAATCAAGCTACCTTTTCAAATAGCTTTCATAAAACAATAACATATATATAGAAGAAGAAACCCCAAGCAAATGGAAGGTGAAATAACAAGAAATCCCAAAGATGAGACTCAAACCTCAAATTCTGCAGCTGGTACGAATTTCAGTGTCCAACCACTTGAAATCACGATCAATCAGCCACCAAATCACTTGGAGATGTTAGAGGACTCAAATACGAACACTCTCCAACTTGAATCACTCAAATCCGACTCCGGATGAGGAAGATATGGTGTTTTGAAGTTTGGAAAAATTGGAGAGAAGTGTATACGGGAATTCTGAAATTTTTTGCTTGGAAATTCAAAATGAGAGAGAGAGGGAAGAAATAGGAGGAGAGAGAGAGGTCATTTCGACCAATCTTGTGGTGCCACGTCACCCCCAGGCCGTGGGGGGCGCGTGGCCCACACGGGAGCAGAAGGGGCTCCAGGCCGTGGGGCCCACGGCCACAACCACGGCCAGCCCATGTGGCCCACGGCCTGGGCTGTCCTCTCCCGCGCACTCTCGGTTCGTCGGCCCGTATCTCGAGCGTCCGAACTCCGAATTCGAATCCGTTTTCGGATTACGAACCGTGACTCTCTCACACACAAAAAAGACTATACAACTTTGAAAAACGGTTGAGAAATCATCTCGGAAATCATCGATGAAGTCAACACAACGTAAGAGAACGTAAAGTGGCATAGTCAACACGTTTGGACTCGAAACCTTATGAATGAGTAACCGAAACGACCGGAACTCAATAAGGCATTGAATAAGAACATGTTCAAGTCCTAAACACAAAATACAGAAACATATAAACACACATACACACACATATGCTAGTTTCCGGACATAGTCCTAGAAAATGCAAAACACAAAGTTTATTAACTAAATGTGAATGCATGAGCATATTTTGCCAAGTGTGTGAAAGTGAAATGTAAATGAAATAAAATCATGAAGGGACACACAAAAATGATATGTGTGAGTGTGTGCCTAGCCTTGTAAGAGATAAGAGGTCATGTATACCTTTGTAGACCGATAATGTCCGAAACTCTTAAAAGCCGGCAACTTGAACGAATAATGGTTGAGACGTCCTTCGTCTTCGAAATCCTTCATTTTCTAACCACTAAACATTACAAGTAAAACACGTTTTGATATGGAATTAATGCCAACACTAATTATCAACCTAACAAAGAGCACATCGGGCGGTTGCTTCTTTCTAGGCAACAACTTGGTGTCTTGGTTTTACAAGAGGCAAAACTCGATTTCCTTGTCCACGGCCGAGGCCGAGTACATAGTCGTGGGAAGTGGATGCACACAACTCCTATGGATGAAGCAAATGCTAGTAGACTACGGATTCAACCAAGGTACTCTCACTCTCTTTTGTGATAACATGAGTGCTATTAATATTTCCAAGAATCCGGTGCAACATTCTAGAACTAAGCATATTGACATCCGCCATCACTTCATTAGAGAGCTTGTTGAAAATAAATGCATAGTACTTGAACATGTAGGTACTAATGATCAACTTGCGGACCTATTTACTAAACCCTTAGATGCTACTCGATTTAAAACTCTTAGTAGATTTATTGGGATATGTCTTGTGGAGTGATGTGTTCTATGATTGACCCCATATAGGGAAACTCAAGCAAAGAGAGCTATCTTGCATTCTTGTAACTTGCAAAAAATTTGAAATAACTTATGTCTCTTCTTTTGATTGCTTGAGTAAGCTTGGTTGTACATATGTATATATGTTTTCAATTCTATAAGTGTGAACCTTGCTTGATTACAATCCATGTCATATTTATGTTCAAACATGCATTTTTGGACTAGGAGATTTACATAGGAAGTATGATGTGAATGACCTATAGTTATCTCCATGACATGATGATTCTTTAATAACATGCTAAAGATAAATGAAAAAGCATGAAATTCATACAACATGCTCACATGAAAAGCATGAATTAATGATTGCATATTCTTAAAAATGCAAAACTTGTGTGAAAGCTAATGAGACTCAAAATGAATAAAGGATCTTGTATCCGTTCAAAGGAATTTACATTCCAAATGTCTCTCTTTCTTTGTTTGTTGAACATGGTTACTATCATACGGATATCTTATCCGGAAAAATCAAATAGGGTGCAAAGTCGCTCATGCCATGTTTCGCTTATAAAGTTGGATATAGTTACTCTTAAATTAAAATCAATAATCTCTATATCCTTGCTTTTCCCATGACATTGGTGAAATTGGTTTGAATTCTTATTAGAAACCTTTGTCATTTGCTTTGCCAAATACCATTGTATTTTGGACTTGAATGCTATATGTCTTGTATGCAAAGCATGTTGGATTCACACATTTTCACAAATAAATCTCCTTGTTTCTCTCAAATTAATTGAAGTGCATAAAGTGACTTATATGTATATGCAAATCTTGCATGCTTCTATCTCTCGTTGCTATGAGTGACCCGGTTGGGGACTACCCCTTTGCCTATATCATGACAAAAAGGGGGAGTAGGATATGGTAAGGGGAGTTGCAAAATATAAAAGCTATTGTGCACTTTGGGGAGAACATACATTGAGGGGGAGTAACCCGTTGAGGGGGAGCATTGCATACACATACATTTCATAATGTTGTGCCTAAATTGTAAATGCAAATGCTTGTTATTGTTCTCACATGATTAATCTCACACTTTACTTGTATTGGAAATGCTAGAAACTTTATTTTCAGGGATTGATTGTTCTACAAGAGATTGAAGACTTGAAGTTTTTATTTTCTTATCTCTTTGTAATATAGATAATCATTGTAGTCCCGTAGTTTCTATTTCTTTGTGAGGAATCAATGTGAGTGGTGGTTTTGTCACGAAATAGCCAAAGGGGGAGATTGTTAGGTTTCCCGTTGTTGTTAATTGGCTTATTTCGTGATCAAACCATATGTGGGGATGCTTTGTAAGGGTAGCTTAGATATTGTTGTTATTGCTTAGGCCCTTTTTGAAGACCTCACTATTGACAAGCACCAAAGGTAATATTCTAAGTGCTTACTTGTCTTGAAGAGATAGTTGCACACACTCACAACTCATGCATATGTTTAATCCTTGTATGTTGTGTGTCCTTCTTGTGTGCCTTAATGCTCATTAACATCTCTTCTTGCATGTTAGGTTGATTGCATCTTGCATTGCCCATTGCCTCTTCATGCACATTTTTAGAATTCAAGCTTTGCATTGGGCGCTGTTCAAAGCGCTCTACAAAGCGCTATTCGAACAGCGCCCATCACACCTGATGCAAAAAATGTGATTTAAATGCATCAGGTCTGATGCAATTTAGTTGGGCGCTGTACGAGCGCTGTACAAAGCGCTGTTCGTACAGCGCCTCTCTGTTTCCTCGTGAAAACAGAGCAAGGGCGCTGTACGGGCGCTGTACAGGCGCTGTACAAGAGCGCTCTACGTACAGCGCCCAAGGCAAATATTGAGCCAACTTATCAAAACGACCCCACTTTGATTTGGCCCCCTATATATATGTCACTTTAACTTTAGGTCAATCACAAGAGTTCATATTCAGATTTCATACTTAGGAGATTTTTCAAAGAGAAGAAAAATTCCAAAGAACTCATTTTTAATTACTCAAACACTTGTTCCATGATCATCAATCATCATCTAGCATCATCTTAGATCACCTAGATGACATCTTGCATGGATTCTTCATCATACTTTGCTTGGTAAGCTTTTCACTAATATCTTACATATTTTGTGTTTCTCTTATTTAGCAATCTCAATTTAATTACTTGTATGTGATTTTATATTCCTTGAATACAAGATTGAGATTAGTATGATGTATGTTTGAGAAGTTGTATTGTGCTAGCATATTAGGTTTTGTGCTTGATATTGATTAGCTTAACTAATTGACATGTCATTTAGTTTTGATATCTAGGATTGCTCTTAATTGCATATTAATCATCTTAGATAAGCATATAGGGTTTCCCTTGCTCTATGTTGCATTTTGGATATTCACATATATTCACTTAGGGTTGTTTTCTCTTCATAGAGAAAGTAAGTCTTGTGTGTAGCATCCGGGATTAGGTTGCTTAGATCACAAGCAAAATCGGACTAGGTTCACTCATACCGGGATTAGGTAGGTGTGTGATTACTTTCGGGATTAGGTTGTAATCGTTTGCACATTTAGTGGATTCGAGGTTCGAGTGTGGCTTACTTACATAGCCCGTGGTTTTTCCCGTGAGGGTTTCCACGTAAAAATCAAGTGTTAATTTAATTTCCGCACCATATTACACTTGCTTGTTTATTTTATCTTGAGGGTAATTTCGTAATTTTGACTAACACGAAAAATTGGGTAAAAAGCGTAAAATCTATTCATCCCCCCTCTAGACAGTTTTATACACACCGTGCAATAATTAGTTTCAATCTTTATTT
This sequence comes from Acer saccharum, assembly GCA_030490815.1. Lineage (NCBI taxonomy): Eukaryota > Viridiplantae > Streptophyta > Magnoliopsida > Sapindales > Sapindaceae > Acer > Acer saccharum. The sequence goes on along the minus strand of CM059868.1, from coordinate 22,518,292 downwards.
AAGAGTGCAATTTTAGTTCTTTAGTGGAATGAACTAAAATTAATAGATCGAACTTAAGTGAATCATTTGTTGATTGTGATTGGATTATGTCTATTGGAGCTTAAATTTGGATAGCCCGCCAAGATCCCTAATCCACATGGACTTGCATGGATCACTTGATATATTCTACCAGACTAATTATGGGTCCATCTAGAATTGTATTAAGGCATGTGAGCTTGTTTCTTTTAGTAAGAATGGACCTAGTTCATATGTGGGCCTTTTAATTAAAGGTCCAATGGATTTAATAAAATGAAAAATAATATTTGGGCCTATCTTTGTGTATGGGCGGCAAGGCTTGAAAAATAGCATAATATATTATTTTATTTTATTATTTGATTAAATGGGAATTAATTAATCAATTGATTAATTAATTATTTAATTAAGAATCAAAATCTTTTTCTGACTAGGAAATATGTTTCTTAATAGTATACTATTGTGGTAGTATAATAAATATAAATGACTTTATTTGGTAAGTAGATAAATAAGGGATTTATTTATATAGTCAAATAAGGAAATCTTTTATAAAGTCATAATAGGATTAAACACTAAAGAGTTGGATTAGGGTTAGGATTCTAAGGTTGATAGGATTCTAAGTGAGGAATTTGACCAACCCTAGGTTTCCAATCAAGAGAATTCGGCCACCCTAAATAGATTTAGGCAAGAACGGGTAGCACAATATATATTTTTAATAAATGCAAGTTTAATTCATGCAGATTACATATTTTATATATATATATATATATATATATATATATATATATATACGCAATTTGAATTCGTGCAGGATGATATATTATATATATGCATGTTAACTATAGATTATTATATAAATGCGAGTTGCCTCTAGATATATATATATATTATTTATATGGCTATTTGTTTGCGGTCATAGATATATATTTGAGGGCAATAAGAATTTTGGAAACCCTGATTGCAACATAGAGAGTTATTTTTCTTTTGCTTGAAAAATAAAATCCAACTCTTAGACATAGTGTGAGAATTCGGCCAAGTGAGGAAAAGGGAGATAAACGTTTTTATTTCGATAGTGCACTTCTAGCTTTTATATCAAAAGGCTTTGTGTACAACTTCGAATTAGGTTCACACGAGTTTCGATCAATAGATTATGAATTCACAAGTGACCGGAACATTTTTCTTTTTCTCTTTAAAGGTTATAGTGACTAACAAAGAAAAAGTTTTTTGTTATCCATTCTCAGGTTTACAATTCAAAGAAAAGGGAGACCACGCTCCTAGGTGATTCACGTTCATGATTGGATTGGATTGGAAGATCTTGTGGATTAACATCGACGCAACGTCAATCGGATCACGCGACAAAGGTACGATATCTTTTATTTACGTATGTTAATTAATTAAAGGGTTAAGGTTCAAATTATGGAAAAATTTTAAACTATACTAAAACCTTTTTTTAGTCTCGCTTCCACTGCATGAAATTGTTTTTTTCCTACACATTCAAGGTGAATGGACACAGAGTGAAGCCGTATTTGCAAGGAGTGGACGAAGTAAGGATACTGGAACAGGTAGCACTTACAGAGCCGTAAAGCTCCCACACGTCTTGCCTAGACGGAAACTCTAGCGCTTGGTGGGAGGCACCCCACCTAGGTACATATTCTTTGTAGTTATGGATTTAAGTAATTGGAACAAGGTACATATTTAGTGTATATATGTGTTATATATCAAGCAATTGCATGTGATTTTGGTTGTAGTGATTATGCTACGCAGAAGTTAGGATTGTCTTGAAAAACAACAGGTAATGGTTGTAGGGAAAAATAATAACAAAAGTGGTAAACGCAGCGGAAGCGATACTAAAAAGCGATTTAGTGACTTTTAAAAATTTTTCCTTTATGAACCTTAAACCCTTTTAATCAATAAACATGCATATATATTAACAAAAGTAAATTACCTTTTGTCGCGTGATCCGATTGACTTACGTCGATGGTAATCCGTAAGACCTTCAATCCGAGCACGAACGTGGATCACCTAGGAGCGTGGTCTCCCTTTTCTTTGAATTGCAAACCTGTGAATGGACCAAACAAAAACTTTCTTTTCTTTGTTAGTCACAAAACAATCAAAAGAATGTCAAAAATTATTCCGGTCACTTTTGAGTTCTCAATCTTATGATCGAAACTCGCGTGAACCTAGATCGATATCGTATACACAAGCTTATCGATGATTAAGCAATAGTATACTATCAAAGAATAATTTCACACTCCTTTTTGTCTTTCTAGAATAAAAACTCTCTTAGAATTAAGAAGAAGAAGAAAGAAATAAAAACTCAAGCACCAAAACTTGTGGTGGCCGAACCCTATAAGAACCCTTATATAGGTTGGCCGAATTTTTTCTTCTTTTTCCTTTAGGGTTGCCGAATTCTATGTAGTCTTAGATTAGGGTTGGCCGAATTTCATCATATCACTTATATAGGGTGACTAAAATTCAACCCTAATTCTTTTCAACTTTATAGACTTCAAACCCTAATCCAACTCCTTGATTTTTATTCTTTTATTTTGACTAAATAAAAAGACTCCTTATTTGATTAAATAAATAAAACTAATTTATTTATTTCCTTGTCAAACAAGTCTTTTACTTTTAGGAAAGATTTGTTTCTTTAATTAAACAATTAATCAATAAATTAATTAATTCTTATTTAATTAAAACAAATGAAACAAAATAATATTTTAGGTTAAAATTTTAACCTTGCCGCCCCACTTGAATAAGATTGGGCCTAACATTATTTTCTTATTTCATTTAATCCATTGGACTTTAAATAAAAAGCCCACATGTGAACCAGACCCATTCTTACTAAAAGAAACAAGCCCACATGTCTTTCATTAATATATTAATATAATTGAGCAGCCCATTACTTAAATAATGTGCAAATTATATTCTTAATATATTAAATGTAATTCTAGATGGACCCTTAAATTGGTCCGGTAGAATATATTAAGTGATCCATGCAAGTCCGTGTGGATTGGGGATCTTGGCGGGCCATCTAAATTTAAGCTTCAATAGACATAACCTAATCACAATCAACAAATGATTCACTTAGGTCCGATCCATTAATTTTAACTCATTCCACTAAAGAGCTAAAACTGAACTCTTAAATAAAGATAGAAAAGGAAGATGCTCCTCATTCATACCCTAGACAATCATATTGGAGATAGTGTATCCTCGTGATTAATATCAGTAATCGCCAAGAGTTCATAGACCGCCTATAACTCTCCAAGTTACCATATTTACTCATATGACCACGTTTTGAACTTGGATATTTTGACTTGTCCAGAAGCCATGTTTTCAATAGACACTATTGAAAACTCAACGTTGAGATTTAATATCCAATTACCTCAAAACATCCATATGATGATATTATACTCTCATTTAATTAAATGGAGCCACGATGTCCATATCTATAAATGAAGTCCTCTATCGATTAACAAATGAATATCACCAAACTATCGAGGATAGACTATGCGATATAATCGTACTCATTGATAACTCAAATGATATCACTTGCAACCATAAGTCCATCATTTATCTCAGGATTAAGATAGACTCTCCGATTGTCCTGATAATGAAAAGACTATTATCTATTGACGGTTCTAGATAAAGCTTTTCATTGTGATCCAGTTCAATGCACCCAGTGCACTAGATCCTTTTGCTCGAAGACACTCCGATGATTTTAGACTCATCATATCTCATTTGATCCCACTCAAATGCTAGCAAAAGAATTCTACAACTTTAACAAGATAAAGGTGCCCAACCTTTAACTTAAGTTGTGAACATTATTCAAGACTAACTAAAGAATTGTGTCTACCACATACATATCCAGATGTACGAACAATTCTTCTTTTCCCATAGTCTTTAGACCTTATGATTATTTACTTTGACAATTATAATATAAACTATAAATGCTATACGATTTGTTAAACCAGAAATCACTTTATTAATATGAAAAAGATTGTTAATTACAACATTACACTCTTGCTATTGAGCATAATCCTAACAATGGTATGCAAGGAAATTCCCGTGAATTCATTACTGCAGGACAAGTCCCGCAGTGCAGGAAGAACAAAGCCACGGGAAGGTTCAGCGGCTTCGTACCGCTGGAACAAGCTAACTGCCTAGAAGGAATGACCTCGTGAGAAGAAATGATGAGAGTCCGCGGGTTCATTACCGCGAGACTATTCCCGCCAACCAGAAGCAGCCCAACCCGCAAGGATGGGCAATGTGTGCCGCGGATTCCGTTCGGCGGGAAATAACCCACCACCAAGACAGAGCTAAACTCGCCAAAATTTTGGGACTTCGTGCAGAGAGCAATGACCCGCGGGAGCAAAATCGCAACGAGCCTCGACAAGTATTCCATTCTATCCTACCCCAGATACATGTTTGCTTGCTTGTAATTTAATTAGATCTAAGAATGTGAATATTTTGTGCTTAGATCCTAGGATGTGTTTAAACTAGTTTTCTATCTTGTTAAATTTTTGTTAACACTATCTCTATACTCTAGTTACCCGTGTCCACAAGAACATTGGGGACAATGTTTAGTTTCGGTTTGGGGGTGTGTATGACAATTTTTTGTATTATTTTAAGTATATATGGTATATAGGTGTTTTAGGAAAAAAATTTCAAATCTCTGTCAAATTTTGAAAATTTTGGTATGAGTTGTTACTTTGGTGTGCCAATAGGAACATGTCATACTTGCTTTGAAGCCTAATTTTGACTAGTATGTATGCCATCTAAGTTATCGCACCACTATAAATATGCTTGTACAGTGCCAATCGTCAAATGTTGAGGTAAATGAACCTTATACTTGTTGTCTTAGGAGAATTGTGGAGACTACCCGTGTGAGGCATTGATCCTTTGTGATCAATTGAGAGGGTATAATCCATTCTACTCTTAAAAAGCACTTTTCAAATCTAGGATTGCATTAAGATCTCATTCACGTGCATTAGTATTGATTGCCATTGAACATAAAAAATTGTGGACTGCTTGTGCAACTTGTATTCCCTTGTTAGAAAGTCTAACAGAGATGATCCTAGGCATGTGTGTTCAACTATTTACCCAAACACTGTCCTTAGCAATGTGTGCTCTACTTGCCAAATTTGAAGCCAAACACAACCATCCCTTCATCACCACATATATCCATATACATCAATCACATGAGTTCTTTAGTTGTTGATCATAGGCTGCATAAGTTATAAATGCAAGTAGTTAGCTCAATTTTTTGTAAATAGCGTGTACTCAGGCAATGATAGAGAAATGTGCAATAGAGGCTAAATTGTAAGGGTGTAAAAATAAACACTTAAAGCCATAGTACATAATTGATCAAATACTCAAATTGAGTACGAAATTAAGCACAATCATCAAAATGATTATCTTAGCCTAGACGCTTATAGACATTGAGTAATGAGCTAGTAGAATATTATTGTTAAAGTGATCAACATTTTAGAATTCCATCAAATCATTCCACCCATCACAATCACCATGGCCCCGTTACAACCAAGGAAAGCCGTAGCTGATCTTTTAGAAGTCTAACTTAGGAATACTAGTCAAAACATGTTCTCTCCATGTTCATGGTTCATCGATTCATTCATGAGATCACTCACTACAAAGTGCGTTGTTTTTAAATATTCGCATGTGGTTGATGAGAGATAACCTAAGACTCAGAGAGAAGAAAGAGATGAATCTGTGAGATATAGAAGTCAAGGCGAATTCATCCCTAGGCAATTAGTTTCATGATTCGTGGACCAAAAACATCCTATGTATTGGCATACTGGCATTGCGTGTTGTAGTGATTGAAGTGGAATTTTATTAGTCATAATTGAGAATGCTTAGCTTGCATGAATTTTTTGTTACGTGTACATTATAGCTTCTCCAATTTTAAATTACAGAGTTACGGTTGTGGGTATCATATCGGGTAAACCCTCAAGAGACTACACTCCTCCTACTAAGGGCACCTAGAGGTTTAAAATGCGTGTGGCGCGTGCTAAGTGCCATCGTGTTTCCTACAAAAGTGGATTAGTTTAATTAGTGTAATTTACTTAGTATGGTTATTTTCCTTTCTTTGTTTTGCTTGAGGACGAGCAAAAGTTAGGTTTGGGGGTTTGAACGCGCTACTAATGTTCACATTTAGTGCTCCCTTTTTCCTTTCTTTTGTTTTCGTTTCCGAGCATTTTTGTGTACATAACGTGTGTCTTGGTTAAGTACAGGTAATATACCCATTCAGGAAGGTGTTTGCATTAAAGTTGGACAAAAGAGGAGCAAAAGCCTTGGAAGAAGGTCTGGCGGGACAAAACCTGCAGCATAAAGCCACGGCAAGCAGTCGACGAGAATTAACCACCAAACAGAAGACCTAAACTCGCTAAAGATTTCACAGCGAGTTCCTCCGGTGAGACAAGTCCTACCGGACAAAAGGTCTGAAGCCGCCGAGAATCGTGAACGAAGCTGGCGAGTTCGTGCCAACGAGAAGGAAGCAGCCGAAAAGAAGACCAGAAGTCAAAGGACTCCACCGCGGGAATTAACCGTGGGTTCCAAACCCGAGTACGGAACCCACCAGAAGCACGAAGAGGGCAATTCTGGCACTTCCTTACCCAACTTGAATGAAAGACATAAATACAATAGTTTTTTCAGTAGAACAAGGGTGACAAATATAGCTTAGTAATAGATTCTTAGCAGTTAATGGGATTTGCATCATAGAATAGAGTAGTTAAGAGAAACTTGATCACTTTTCATATGAGTAATTAGTTCACCCAGCTCTTGAGAGTTACTTGTGGTCATCTTGACTTGTATTTGCTGTGGAGAAAGGTGTTGTCCGACCTTGGAATCGATCAAGACTTCAAGGATTGTATTTCTTTTTCTTTCTCTACACTTATGCTATTTTTAGACATCATGTGTAACTAACCCACTTATGTTGGGGGAGTTATGAAAGTAATGATGTAATCTACTTACTACCACTCTTTTTGTATGAATCACTTGTGTATATGTATGCTTAAATGGATGAATCATAACATGTCTCTCATAAATCTTAGGAAGCATGTATTGGTTGTTATATAAGAGTTGATGAAATACTAAATTCCTAACATTTGAATCATGTATTGTCATTCAATAACTCATTGAATAGAGTGTGTTAATTAACAAGAATCTCTTATGAACTCACTCTATCAATCTTAGTTCCAAAGCCAACATTCACTTAATGATTCATCTAAAACTTTAGAGTATATATTGAGTGAGTTGTTGTGTGTGCCTTATTGTATAAATGGAACTTGACTAAGTGATTTTGATCTATATTGCATAAGAGTGGTTACTTGGAGGTGCATCATTGCTAATTTCATATGTCCCCTGGCATCTTAGCTTATTAATCTTAAATTGTTTTAATATCGCATTAGTTTAGTCTAATAACGATTCAGTAGCGTTAATTCTCACTAGCCGTCCTAGTTCTCTGTGGGATCGATACCCTTACTTTTTACACTACACTAGTTTAACGACTTGTATGATTGCAAAGGGTGAAAGACTCACGTGTCCCTTTAGTAGAACCGACGTAGGATAGAGTAATTGGTAGTGATATTTGTAGAACTGGCCCGGACGCGTCAAGTACTTCCTAAGTAAATCTCCTAGTCCAAAAATGCATGTTTGAACATAAATATGACATGGATTGCAATCAAAGCAAGGATCACACTTATTGAAGAAAATATCATATAAGCAAATGTGCAACCAAGATAGTCAAGCAATTAATAAAGAAGCATAAGATTTTTTCAAATGTTTGCATGTGACAAGTATGCATATTTGCTCTCTTTGCTTGAGTTCCCCATATGGGGTCAATTATCACACCGCATCAATAAAGACCATGAGGTCCTATAGACCTACCAAGTCCATTAGACCTAACTGAACCTATGGGAGACATGTTAGCATCGTAGCAAGCGGGTTCATCTTTTCTTATCCACCTTGGTGACACATTTTCATTCCTAGTGGTCATAGATTGCATGTTACTTGAGTTCCTAGGATTATTGACTAAAGGCTTCCTAGGCACATGCAAATTGGCTCTTCTAAGCCTCTTTCTTTCCATCATGCATTTAACCCTACAATGCTTAATGTACTTAAAGTAATTAGGCATAATATGCCCATCAACACTACAAAAATGACAAGATGGTATAAAATGAGAAGTCATACCATATCCTCGTGAAGTCGTTGGAGACTCATCATGCATTTGAAGTCTCCTTTGGTGTTGAACCGGTTCACATCTTCTTTGTCGTTGAACTAGATTGGGTTGCCTCCTTGGTTGAGGTTGCATGGCTTGCCTTCTAGGTTGGTTAAACCTTGATTAAGGAAGGCATGGGCCTGAAGCTCTTTAGTGTTGAGATTGAGCAACGCCCTTTGTTGGCATCTTCACTTAGCCATTCTTAAAAAACTCTTCAAGATCAATCTTCCTCCTTGGATGATGAGGAGGTAAAGCTTTGCACTTGCCTTAAGCTTGAGGTTGTAAGATCTTACCCTTCTTCAATTCTTGAAGGTGCCTCATCTCTTTATCCCTAACAATTCTTAAGGAATTTTCCTTACTAGCAATTTCATCCTTCATTGCCTTCATCCATTGATGGCAATCTACAATTTCTTTTTCATACTTAGACACATCAACTATGTCTACCTTTAAGAAGTCATCCACCTTAGCCTTTAGTTGAAGGTTTTCCTTCTTCAACAAGGCTTCACTTTCCTTGGATCTTACTACCTCCTCACTCAAATGAGTCACATTGGTTGAAAGCTCAAGATTTTCCTCCTTTAGTCTTTGAATCTCTTTCTCATTCTTTATCCTAGAGGTTTCAAACCTTTCTAAGTAGTGTTTACGATCCATTCTCTCCACATTTCCATTTGGGGAGTGAGATGAAGAGTTCTCATCACTAGAGTTATCTCTTATACTTTCCATCTCACCAATGGAGTTATCTTCCTCATCAAGACCTTCACTTTGGTCACTTGATGTTATATGAGCCATATCCCAATGAATAGCTACACCAATCACCTCTACAGCTACTTCTTCATCTTTTCCTTCTTCAAGGTCACAAATCAAGGGATCTTTGCCATCTTCTTCAACTTCTACATGAGTGGCTCCAAATGCCATGTAGTCAATGGCAAGTTCTTCATCACTTGAAAGATTTTCTTCACTCTCACTTTCACTCCGTGAGGCGGCCATCACCTTTCCTTTTCTTCTATCCTTCAAGTTTCCACACTCTGGAGAGATATGCCCAAATCCTCCACATTTGTAGCATTGAATCCCCTCTCTTGAAGACTTCTCTTGGATTGGCTCGTCATTCTTGAAAATGGTCTTCTTCTTGAAGCCATCCCCCTTTGACCTATAGCCATTCTTTTGTGGATTCAAGAATTTCTTGAATCTCTTAACCATTAGAGCCATGTCTTTATCCGAGTCATCACCTTAGAGGTCTTCAAGGCTAGATTCTTTTTCTTCTTAGGAGGTATAATGTTGGAAGTTTAATTACGGGTTTTATCATCATGAAGGTGTTTGCATCATCATATTATCCTTTTTCTACACTTGAATTTACTTATAAGGAACTTTTTTGTTATTTAATCTGTTAATTAAGTGTCTCTTCGTTTGCATTTGGGGCAAGTTTTCATAGTTTTGTATGTGTTTGTTGTCAATATCCTATACATAGATCAACAGTAATAATGAAACCAAATTTTTTAGATCCTTGGTTTTGTACCATCTCTCATTAGCAACAGAAATTTAACCTTTTCAGATTTGCTTTTCCCTTGTGACCTTTTGTTATTAACATGCGTGGTATTGATCCTCTTTATTGAAATAGATGAATAAAGCTAAATTTAATAATCCAGCTAAAACCCCATCCGACCAAGGAAATAAGGTCGGGGATATATTTCCTTATGCATCTCTAGAAGAATATGCCGCAAAAAGCAGAGGTAACAAAGGCAACAATGATGAGGACATAGACAATGAGGATGTTGACAATGAAACTGGAGATGGTGATCATGAAGATGAAGTTGAAGATGATAATTTAACTACATTTGTATATTTCAATTGGTATCAAAGCGGGTCGCTAGAAGGCACTTGACGATATCTAGATTATACTTACGTGTGAATAGCTTAGGATTTTGAAGTATGGTTGTACAAGATGAAGTTATGACCGAAGAGGCTTCCAACTCTAGGCCTCCTCTTCTCAAGGGTCACAACTACGAGTTTTGAAAATTGAGGATGAAGGCCTACATTCGCTCTATTGATGAGAGAGCATGGATGATCGTGGAAAAAGTTTATCTCTCTCCCAATAAGAGACTTAAGAATGGAACCATCGTTTCCAAACTTAGAAATGAGTGGTCTACTAATAAGTTCGAGTTGGTTAAGTGGCATCATCGAACGGTGAATGCTATTTTCGAAGGTGTGGATAGTAGGCAATTTTCCTACATCCAAAACCTAGAAACCATAAAGGAGGCGTGGGATGCTCTCCAAGTCACCAATGAGGGGACTAAGGCTGTGAGGAAGTCTCGGCTTCAAATGCTCATAACTCAATTTGAGACATTGTAAATGTGTGAGAAAGATAAGTTTGATGACTTTCAATTGAAGCTACTAGACATCGCCAACCAATGTCAAGCCCTTGGCGTTCCTATCTCCGGTGAGAGGGTAAATTAGAAGATTCTAAGATCATTACCAAAGAGGTTCAAGCTAAGGTAACAACCATTGAAGAGAGCAAGGACGTAGACGTCATGAGCATAGATGAGTTGATAGGGTCTCTTCAAACTTTTGAGGCGTGCTTGAAGCCGAAGACTAAAAACAAGGGTTTAACTCTCAAAGTCGTTAAAGAAGCTAGTAGTGATGATGACAAGGAGATTGCTTTATTGGTTAGGAAGTTTAAGAAGTTTATGAGGAAAGGTGTCAAGCCAAATGGTAAGTACTCAAAGGAAATGGAAGTCAAGAATTCATTTACTCCTACTCATGAAAGGAGTGGTCATGCTAAGTGTAAGGATTCCCATATCTTGATTGGCTTATTTCGTGGACAAACCACGTGTTGGGGATTATATGTAAGGGTAGCTTAAGTGATTCATTATCAAGCTCAAGACCCTTTCAAGTCCTCAAGGTTGTCAAGCACTCTAAAGGTATACTTCTAGTGCTTATTTTCTTGAAGAGATTTAGAAGCACACACACACTTTGCATTCTTATTCTTGTGTGCATTCTCTTCACATGTCACTTTACACACTAGCACTTTGGTTGATATATCTTGTTGTGTGTATATGTGCTTAGTAATTCGTTTCCCAATATAATTCGGAAACGTCTACGCTTGCACTAATGAGTGCTTGGTTTCACGCGAAGACCGCCTACGGAGAATGCCCTTGGCTTCTCCTTGGTTTTCACCTCTGTTGGTGATCGGCGGTTATGATCGGCGGCCTGGCTGCCGAACAAAACCGCCGTTTAGACCTGATTGATTTTTCTCTCGGGTTTGATTCGGCGGTTGGATCGGCGATTACGAAACCGTCGAATGAAACCACCGTTGTTCCCTTGGTCTTCTCAGGTTCAATTCGATGGTTATAATCGGTGGCCTGGCCACCGATTGAAACCGTCGAACGGTGCATTTCAGGGGAAAACTTGTCTTTTCACATGCCCAGTTCTTGATGTCTATAAATATCTTACTTTCTCATTATCTGAACAAGTTCTTTTTTGACTCCTTAGAACCCTAAACTTAAAAGAGAGATATTTGAGAGAAAATCAAATCAAGAACTCACCTTTTCCACTCAAATCAAATCCTTTTGCATCAAATTTCATATTGCATCTTCTATGTCTATATAGAGTGCATCCATGTATGGGTTTGCATCATCACAACTTGCTTGGTAAGATTTTGATTAACTTCATCTTATTTTAGTATTTTTACTATCAAGCCATCTCTTTTAAATTACTTGTATGTTTTAGATCATATGCTAAATACAAGAAAAGAGAATTAATTGTGATGAATTGATTGAGTGTTGTATTGTGATAGCTATCTAGTTTTGCTTAATCTTGATTAGCTAAGCTTTTTAACATGCCATCTAGCTCTTGATATCTAGGGTTGATTTAATTGATTATATCATCATCCTAGATAAGCATCTAAGGTTCCCTAGCCTTGTTTGTTATTTGAATATTCATACATATTCACATAGGTTGCATAATCTCTTCATTCAGAATTAAGTCTTGGGGCTAAGGTTGCTTAGGCCTCAAGCAAATTGAACTAGAGCAACTTTTAAAGGCCCGCGTGGTAGAAGTGGGGGGTTATTGACCGGAGTGTTAGACGAGGTCTACATAGGTTGTAAACTCCATTTCAATTAGTGGATTTCGAGGTTCAAGTGTGGCGCACTATACAGCCCGTGGTTTTTCCCATTGGTTGGGTTTCCACGTATATTTCAAGTGTTATTTAAATTCCGCATCATATTACACTTGTTTGTCTTTTTGACTAGTAGGGGCATTTTCGTAATCTTGACATGCATGCGAAAATTGGGTAATAATGATTAAAATCTATTCACCCCCCCCCCCCCCCCCCCCCCCCTCTAGATATATTTAGAACACACCGAGCGTTTATTTATTGAACTTTCACTAAGAGCAATCTTAAGGTTCAACACTTCAAGTGTAAAAAGCTTAAACATTATGCTTCAGAATGTCCTAGTGATAAGACTAAAAAGGACAAGAAGCGAAAAGCTATGGCGGCCACATGGAGTGATGATGATGACTCTAGTTATGAGGAGAGATCAAGTGATGAGTATTCTATTGAAGAAGAGTTGGTGAGCAACTTTGTTGCTTTCACGGCCTCTCACTCTATTCTAAAGGAAGAATGTCAAGATTCTTTGGACAAGGAGGTTAATCCAAATCATCAAGAGTACTTAAGTGAGAATCCAACCTATATTGATCTTTTGGCTAAGGTGAAGAGTCTTGAAGAGAATTTGAAGATAGCCTTAAGAGAGGTTGATGAGAAGGATGATTTGATCAAGATACAAGTTGATAAATTTGTTTCAACAACTCGAAGGCTCTTGGGTGAAAAGAGTGTTCTTGCCAAGAAGCTTAGAGAAGTTGAAGGGATTGTTTTTGAGAGGGATAGGATCATCTCTAGTTTGACTCTAAGAGGCTCAAGCGACTTGGTAGTTGAGGAGAAGATCATAGAAGCATCACTTCCTACAAGCAAGGAAAATGTCATTATTGACAAGAAAGCTCCTAAGAAGAGACGTTCCAAGACCAAGAACAAATTGAAGAACAAGGTACCCCTTGAAACTCCCATTTGTGCTTCTCCAACTTCGAAAGGTAAAATCTCTTCTTTTGTTCTCATATGCCATTTTTGCAATACCGTAGGTCATATCAAGCCCAAGTGCTTTAAATACATTAAATATTGCAAATTAGGAAATGCATTTAGGGATAAAGAGATTGAACTTCATTTTAAGCATGCTAAAGCTTTTGAGTATGGAAAACATGATAATGTCACAAAGCATGTTAAAAATATCTGGAATGTGAAGAATGCAAATCTTGCTAAAATTGACAAAGCATGTGTTGCTAGGAATGCTGAAAAGAAGAGTATCAATGATAATCTTGTTGAGCAATTCATAGAAGGTCTTTATTCTAGATTCAACATTGTTGTCAATAAGAATCTTGATAATATGTGTAGGTTCACCTAAGACCAAATTGGTCAAAGGTGAGTGCTCTTACCAATAGTGCAAGTTGCACATGTGAGTTAGCTTTAAGATTAGTGTTATGTTGTTAAGAAACTTAGCTTGCTTGTTTTGTATATCTATAACTTGACATGAACTTAGCTATCTCACATTCTTATTATGATAGTCGAAATCTATATGGTAACAATCATGTTAAGACTTTTAGAGAAAGTCATTTTTATATGTGTTTGAGTTAAACTGCTAAGTCTTTAGTCTCTTGGATCGACACGCCAACAACTTGTTATCATGAGAACAAACAAGTCAAGAGGACTCATAAAAAGGGTGAAGACTTTACATTTGATGAAAAATAGCATGTGAATGTATCTCTATATCACATTGCTTGCTTACTTGATTTTTCATCTTTTGACTCATTGTTTGTACCACTTCATGAAGCATGTCATATTAGAGAACTAGTATAGTGTTTTCATGGTTCTCATTGACATTTGCTTATTTTAAAGATCTTTTGGTGATAATTGTTCACATTGATCTTAATCATTATGTGTGTTGTTGTAAGTATGATTGTTGAGTGGTATGCTTTGAAAAATATGAGCTTCATATTCTTTGAAAGCTACTCTCTTGAGAAGTAATGATCTTAAGTAAGTCTCTTTGTATTGCTTTTTGATCATGTGCTTTTAAGCCATAAAACTTGGTTTCAAAAATGCACTTTGCTTCTCTTGTATGCTTAGTTAAGTAAGTTGAGTTTGATTGAAGTAAGTTTTGGATACACCTTGAAGTCCTAGGACCAGTACATTTAAAGATGACCTATGGTTAGTATCCATTTGCTTCGGCAATATAGAACTCAACGAGTACCTTCATGGAACGGGCTACACACCTTGGTTGTGCAGCTGCCCAATATAGGAAAGGGTTACGCTATTGTGATGAGTAAAAGCCAACATGAAGCGTATATGTTTATGTTAGAAAAAATCAAAGAAGTGTTAAAAATAATCATTTAAAAATATATATTTGATTCAAACCTAAAACAAAACAAAAAGGCTTTATGGAGTATAGTTGAATAATCAAATTAGCTCGGATTGTCAAATAGAAATGGAATGGCGAGCCACATGCACACACACGCTCATATGTTGAAATCTATTCACTTTAAAAGCAAAATTCCGGATGATAATCGGTTTGACCTTTTTATGGAAAGACTTAAGATGAATAGATGTTGAAATTGTTTGCATGTTTGATTATCAAATTACTTCTTTTCATATACTTAAAGCAAAATATTCACACACTCACATTTACTTATTTGGTATTTTGATACTTTAGCAATTTTTGAAGAAATATGAGAGTGATTGAAAATCTTGGTGTAACTCTCATTGTTATGGGGAGCTTATTTGAAAATCTATTAAAATTGCTTGGTGATGTGATTG
Source organism: Acer saccharum (assembly GCA_030490815.1). Taxonomy (NCBI): domain Eukaryota; kingdom Viridiplantae; phylum Streptophyta; class Magnoliopsida; order Sapindales; family Sapindaceae; genus Acer; species Acer saccharum. Next base: position 22,503,197 of record CM059868.1, on the reverse strand, counting down.
TGTGGCTATTTTTGTGAACAATTATCTATCTAGATATTAGATAGGGCATTTATCAAGGGGGAGCATTATATGCTAAACTTTTGTTCTCTTTTATGATTTGTTCACATGTTCTTCAAGATTGTTGTTTGTTGGCATTATTCTTGTTTTTGATAAATCTTAAAGATGTTATGCTAATTCTTGATATGCATATTGATTTGTTCAAAAATGATGTTTTGCCTTTGTATATTGTTTTTGGTCATTAACTTGCTTTGATGTTTCCACTCATGTTTGTTTTTCATATTTTAGTGATACACTACACAAGGTCATGGGGAAAACCAAGAAAGTTGGGATTAGCAACCCTTTTAAACCCATAGACAAATCCAAACCCTCATCTTCTTCCAAGATAACCAAAACAAGTTGAAAATTTTGGAAATTTTTGGGCGCAAAAAGATTATTCAAGAAAAAGGTATGGATTTGGATGCTTGTAGTGGATCTTATGTCCATAAGGTCATTGTTGAAAGGAATTGGAGTAATTGGATTAACATGTTAGGAATAGTGAATGATACCATGGTTAGAGAATTCTATCATAAGTATAAGGAATGTACTTCCCTTGAAGATGCCTTGTTGGATTTGAGAGATGTTGTCTTTAGAGTCAACTCGAAGAGCTTGAATGAGTTCCTACAGTTACCCTATGATATTGAGTCGGATTTTCTTGATGTTGATATCTTAGAGAACCTCAATGAGATGGGTAGAACTCTTTGTGACAATAGTGATTTTGAGTGGGGAAAGCGAGTCTTTATAGGCAAAGTGAGTTGACTAAGGTTGGTGCCTTTTGGCATCTTTTTGTATGTGCCAATCTTATTGGATCTTCTAATGCTACCGAACTAAACAAAGAGAAGATAAAGATTGTGTATGCCTTAATGACTAACAAACCCATAAACCTTGGTGAAGTCCTTATAGAACATATTGAGATTGCGGCTTGTTCAACTCGTTTGGACAAAAAGTTGGCATTTCTGAGGTTTATCTCTCATTTTTGTTTAGCTAAAGGAGTGAAGAAACAAGATGATGATGTGCTACTACCTCCCTTAAAGAAGTTTAGTGATAAACGTATGGCTACCTTGTCATATAAGGAAAAGGGAAAGTCTTGTGATACATTTAGGCTCTTTGTTGAATCTCATGATTCAAGCCTTGTATCTAGCACAACTATTCTTTCGAATTGGGCTATACAATTGAAGGATGAGGTTGAAGAGTCACAAAGGAAAATTGAAGAACTCAATGCTAAAGTAGTGCTACAAGATGTAAAGATCAAAGAATTGGAAAGCAAGGCAACTACTTCAAAGCATTATGTGAGATCATCAAATCGCACAACATTCCTTGGTGGCACAAGTGGTTAGAAATGATCTTGAGGTATATTTTCTTCTTCTTTCCTTTTGGCTTCATATCATGTCAAAAAGGGGGAGAAATATGGGGAGATATATTTTACTTTCCAACTTGCTTAGTCTCATTTTGTTTTGTGTATTTTGGTATCAAGTTTGAACTTTATGGCATGTAATATTTTTGTTGATCTTGGCTAGAATATTTTGTTGATCTTGGTTAGAATATTTTGTTGGATAGCATGTATTAAAGGCGAGCATACATGATCCATTTGAACTTAAATATTTTTATTTTCTTGCCAAAGTATATGCATTGCCATATGTTTTGTTTCTTGGATATTCTTGTGCTTTCAAGTTGATTTTAGGTGATATCAAGAGAAGACCAAGACGAAGTTCAAGACTTGTTATTGAAAATTTATCTAGAAATGTGTAACTCATTGTTGACACGCCCGAAACGGTTCTATTGGCAACGGCGCCAACAACTTGGTCGGCGCACGCAGGACACAACAATTCTATAAATTGTCGATAAATGATGCGGCGTGTGAATTTATCCGCAAGCGCACGGATTGTTATGATCGCATAGCGGCAAGTACGGTTCGTTCCACAGGGATGTAAGGTACCGTTTATCGGTTCTAGTCTTATATATATTATATACTAATTACACTAATTACAACATATTTACATGGAAGAAAAGTAAATGGTGGAGGATGGCATGTAAGCAATTAAACTAATTAATACTAAGATGGCATAATTTAACTACAACTAAATTACACTACATCAATTACACTAAGATGCTTTTTATCTAAATTATACTAACTAACTAAACTAATTAACTAATTACCATCTAATGCAATGGTCTTGCAAAAGTGGTAATGAGAGATGGGATGTTGGGAAATCGGTGTACAAGTGCAATCACCCAAATTAATTAGTTGAGTTCTATTGATTACCTAGGATAGTCTAAAACCTTTAATAAAGACACATACATCAAGAGTTATTCATGCATGGTCTAAATTGTATTACATGTTAATCAATTTATCAATTCAATCAACACATATATGAATTAAAGCTCAACATAGAAAATCAACAAATATAATAGATAATATAACAAGTACACCAAATTCCCAACATCAATATTTAGTTACATAAAATAACTAAGGTGAGGTGGGTATGGTGAGAGTTTAAGTTACACTAAACTATTCTAAGCTATACTAAGCTATTCTAGACTATTTGTGAGCTTTTTGGATATTTGGGAGGTGTGTTTTAGGTTAGAGAAGGATGTATATATATAGGGAACTGTTTTGGGGAAGGTTTGGACAAAAATATCTTCAAGTTGGTTGTCCCAGCGAGTTCAAAGCCGCTGGCCGGCGGGTTTGTGCCGGTCGGCGAAGCTCGCGGTGGAAAAATAGAGGTCGGCAACGAGTTTCTTCCTTCTGGACTGTGGGTACTTTCCCGCAGCATGAAACCACAGAGATTTGGCGAGATTGGACGTTCTGGTTCGCGGGAAGGAAGCCGCTGGGATAAGCATGTAAGCTTGGACTTCCATGGAGGTTTGAAGGACTTGAAGGAGATGGAAACCTTTGCATGGGAGCTAGAAAGTAGGACCATCATGACCGGGAGGCTCGTGGCCGTCGATCTGGGTGGAGAATCGTCGAAAAAGTGGTCAAAAAACAGTCAGAAAACACGTCGGGTCATCACCGAGTCGACCGGGTCATTGGCGGGTCGGGTCGGGTCGGGTCGGGTCAACCCGACTGCAACTAGAAGACGACCTGACGTCAGCGTGACATCAGGCATGACGCAAGCAGGGCCGAAACGACGCCGTTCCAGGGGTGACGTGGCAGCTGATGTAGTGCTTTACTGGCAAATTACAGTTTGCACCCCTGAGCTTTCCCTTATTCACAGAATCTTCAATAAAATCCTAAATTTTACACTTTTACCCCTGAATTGTCCAAAATGACAATTATGCCCCTGAACTTTCCTAATAACCTGAAACACTTATTTATCCGTTAAATACCCGGTTTTACTCGAGAAACAAGCACAAAAGATAGGAAAAAGGAGCACTAAATGTGAACCTTTAGAGCCCGATCAATTGTGGCCAATTTTCCTTATAATTGTTTTAGTATATGTATAGGGGTTTGACATGGAATTTGCCAAAGGGGGGAGATTGTTAGGATTTTGGTTTGTGTTGGCATGAATTCCATATCAAAACATTGTTTCTCTTGTATGGTTTAGTTGTCTTAGTTTGATGATGATTCAAGCTTCAAGGAAGACTTGGCAACTTTCCATGCAAGATGGTGTCTTCAAAAGAAATAAGCTACATTGCTCATCAAAGGTATATTTGACCTCATTCCTTATACAAGGCTTAGGCACACACACACACATAGCATTCATATGTGTCCATGCATAGTTGTACACCATTGGTATAACACATTCACACACTTATTGAAGTACGCACATGCATTAGATTTAATTTGATAAACATTGTGAAATTGCATGTTCTAGGATTATCTCTAGGAAATGGCATACATGTGTGACTTTGTGTTTATTTGATTTTTGTTTTGTTTTTTTTTTTACTTGAACATGATCTCATATGATTCCTTATTAAGTCCAGGTCATTTCGGTTACTCACTCATTAGGTTTCAAGTCCAAACTAGGAAGCTACGCTACTTTATGTTCTCATACGTTATGTTGTCTTTGTCGTCATGTACCGAGTCGAATTCTCAACCTTTTGTCAAAGTTTCATAGTCGTTGTTGTGTGTGAGAGAGTCACAGTTTGTAATCTGAAGACATATTCGAATTCAAAGTTCGGAGGCCTGAATACGGTCAAAGAAAACAAGAGGAGCACAAGAGAGGCAAGCAATGGCCAAAGGCTAATTTGGGAAGAGCTCGTGAGTGGCGCGTGAGGCTCACGCGCCTCACACGGGGTGGTGACATGGCAGCTATTGTTTGGCCACTGAATTCCCTCTCCTTGATCTCTTTTAAATATCTTTTTTTCCCTTCCATTTCATTTCAAAAGAAGAAAAAATGAAAACACAAGTGCAGAATTTCCTCTACAATTTTCTCACATTCCAAACACCATAACTTTCTCATTCGGACTTCGAATTGAGTGATTCAGGTTGGAGAATCTTTGTAATCAAGTCCTCTACCTTTTCCAAGAGAGTTTGCAGCTGTTTGATTGAGTTTTATGGTGGCTCTACCTTCAAAACTGAACCAGCTCGTGATTCTTAGGTACTTGACTAATCTTTGTGTTTTCATCTTTTTAAACCTTCAATTACCTTGAGTTTTCTTCTTCTATATGTATGTGTATGTTTAGTGAAAGCTATTAAGTAGGATAGCTTCAAATCAAATCTAATCAAGTCTAATTGGAGATAAATGTGAACTAGTTTTCTATGATTCTAGTTTTTCACATGTTTGAGTGTTGTATTGTGATTATTTTGATATCTAGGGTTATTTGTGATTTGACTGATTCATTTTATGATTAATAACCATGGCATGTGCTTGAATGCTTTAATTGAACAAATCTAGGATTAGCACATTTGTTTGTGTGTTTAGAGCCTACTAGGATTTAATTGATTATTCATTATATCCTTGCTCTAAATGTTGGCTAGAATATTCATTGATCATATTTTGTGATTCTAGCCATTTTGGTGTATGTTTTTAATATCTTGAATATATGCTTCATGTATATGATTTATTCAAGCATTAGATTTGTGAACGAAACTAGGAGCCACATGTGCTAGGTGTTTTCACATGCTCTAGGTTTTAATTCAAGTTTTGTATCTAGACTATTTTGACTTGTGTGAACACATGATTAAGTCTAGTTTCCATGGAATGTATTGATCACATGTTCTATGTTGAATTGCTTGTTTGCATCGTTTGCATTCATTGATCACACTTAGGAAGTCCTTGTAAAAGGCATGAAGTCTTGGTTAGGACAAGAGGTCCGGATAACCAAGCAAGAAGTCTTGACTAGGACAAGAGGTCCGAATAGTCAAGCAAGGAAGTCTTGGTTAGGACAAGAGGTCCGGATAACCAAGTAAGAAGTCATGGCTAGGATCGAGAAGGTCCGGATAGCTATGCATGGGAGGCTCTCTATAGGAATGAGTGCCTTGGATAGGGAGTTGGCTATGACATTGGTAGGCCTGGGCGTTTGGATAGACATAGACTCCAATAGAGAGTGGTGCATGGGATGTGTAGTCACTTCTGAGGAATTTCTAATCTTCCAATGATGTGGTGTAGACATAGACTCTAATATAGAGTGGTTCAGCACTTTTGAGGAATTTCTAATCTACCAATAGGGATTAGGTAGACATAAACTCTAATAGGAAGTAGATCATAGGTTGGTCACTTTTGAAGAATTTATAAATTATCATCCAATATATATAGTACCCAATGGTTGTAGAGTAAGTCGCACAGTGGAAAAGAGTAGGTTTTTAAATTAATAAAAACAATAAGAACGATAGGTAACAAAAAATTTCTATCGTCTTCTTGGGACCTTTTGTATATACACGAATATGAGGAAGAGATTTGTTTTCATACCTTTGAAGAACACTCATTCGTTTTCTTTTCGATCCTTCTTTATGATCCAATACCACAAAGCCTTCCTAGCTATGTCCCGCAATCTAACAACTGTGTGTGTGGGCACGTCATGGATTCCGAGAGTGGTTGAATGGAGGCTTGAGAGAATCGGAAAACAACTGCCTCTTCCTCTTGATGAATTCGGCCACCCTATGAGAGAAAAAATATTTTTCTTTTTTCTTTTTCCTTACTTGTTGCCGCCACCTTAGTTCTCCTTAGGGTTCTGAATCGTTTCTTTTTCCTGACAAGTATATCTTATATACCAGAAACCTAAGGTTTAGTAATCCAAGTTAAAATAGGATTTTAAATCCCTTTTTAACTATTACTTCTTACTAGGGTTTAAACCTTTGACATATTTAGAGTAAATAAAAATAATCACTTATTATTTTATTGCTCTTGTCAAGGTTAGAAACTGAAACCTCCATACAACAATTTAATAATTCTTAATTATTAATATGTCAATTAAATAATCATATTATTTAATAATATTTAATTTAACAATAATATATTAATTAAATAATCATATCATTTAATTAATTCCCAAAATATATTTAAGTTACTTTCGTAACACAATTAATTGGACCATCCAATTCTCCATGAGTCTTTGTTATTATCAATCGTATAGGGCTTAGCAAGGGAACCTAACGGACCCACAGTTTTGAGCGCCAACAATTCTTAGAAAAAATTAATTAAACTCTTTAATTAATATTTCACAATTATTAACCTTGGAGTTATTCCACTAAAAACCCAAAGTTGTACTCTCGTAACTGTAGATGTTTTACACAACCAATTTTATCAGTGTCCATTAATATAGCTATTACATATGGCATGATCCTCCACAAGTAGTTCATAATTAGAGCTAGGTCATAAAATCTGTTTTACCTCTCTAATTATATCTTTTCCTTTAAGTACCATTGATTCTCTTGAATGATTGTATCCTTCATTCCTTTATGGAAGAAGGAGAGCGCTCTTAATTGTTCAAGCCCCAAATCAACCCTTAAGGGAACTACTTATCTACTTCTCGCAAGAAAAAGTGGATTCCACTATTGTGTGCATACCTTCCCAGCCACAAGCCAAACCGTGATTTTAAGATACGGAGTTATTGACCGAGAATGATATTCCGATCTCACCTATAGTAAATCAAAAACCACGATCTAACCTGAAGGAGTCAGTAAGACACTCAGGATTTAGATCACCCATATATAGCCATCATTAGTCAATATATATGAATCTTTTCAACTAAAGGATCTTAGTGACAAATTCATATAGATCGTGGCCCAGTCCTATATGATCACATCATATAAGGTGCCTCCATTCTCATAACACCATATGAGTAGTCTAGGAAAAGACCACCGTACAATACGGAATGGACCGCAACTGTAGATTAACCACAAATAAAGTTGAAAATGCCTACAAGGTTATACTAAACAACCTAGAGGGGGGGTGAATAGGTTGACACACTAGTTTTAAAAACTCTTTCGTGACTTATGTCAAAACCTTGGTGAGCATACAAATTAACCTTAAACATGATTGTTATGAGAAAACAATTAATACATGTATGCTCAATTCACCATCCTTAGTCTACAAAACATATACCAACAAACAATGTATCTCATATACAAGATATTCAATTAAGATCAAATTCCACAGGTTGTACATTGAATATTATAATGTAAGTACACTAAGTAAAACTACTACAACTTGCTAATGAAGGAAATATATTAAAACCAAAACAAAGAATACAAGTATTCATAATAATGTCCAATATGTACAAGTATTAAACTAAATACAACTATACAAAAGAATAAAAGAATAAGAGAATAGTATTTACACAAATGAATTGTATATACAAAAATGATCAAAAAGAATATTGATTACAAATCACACTTTCCACAATCTTGCTTCCAAATATATCACAAGTGAATATTGTACCACAAGATTAAAACATACACATAAACATATATAAAGAGAGATAGAAAGAATTGACACATGAGATTTTTTAACGTGGTAAAACCTCCAAGGAGGAAACATCCACGGGTTGAACTACAACCATTGGGGTACTTGCATATATTGGAAGATAAATAAGAAATTCCACAAGTGACCAATTTTTAGCTCACCCAACCCAACCCTATTGAAAAGTATGAAATCCCTTAATGATCCGGAGCCACCATATATTGGACAACATACAAAACCAACATCGATGGAAAATTAGAAATTCCTCAAGAGTGCATACACCTCCCGTGTACCCCGCTCTTTCGGAGTCTATGTCTATCCATACGCCTAGGCCTACCAACATACAAGCCAACTCCCTATCCAAGGCACTCATGCCTCTAAGGAGCCTCCCATGCATGACTATCTAGACCTTCCTGATCCTAGCCATGACTTCTTGCTTGGTTATCCGGACCTCAGGTCCTAACAAAGACCTCTTTGCTTGACTATCCGGACACCTTGTCCTAGTCAAGACTTCATGCCTTTTATAAGGACTTCCTAGTGTGATCATGTGAATGCAAATGATGCAAACAATCAATTCAACATAGAACATATGATCAAGACATTCTATGGAACAACTAGACCTAAACATGTGAGAACACAAGTAATATAGTCTAGATGCCAAAACATGAATTAAACCTAGAGCATGTGAAAAAAACCTAACACAAAAGCTCCCAGATTCATTCACACACATAACACTTGAATAAATCATATACATGAAGCACATATTTAAGATGTCATAAACATACACAAAAATGCTAGAATCACAAAATGTATTCAATAAATTTTCTAGCCAAAGATTTAGAGCATGAATATATTGATAAACATACACATACATATAGAAGAAGAAACCCCAAGCAAATTGAAGGTTAAAAAGGAAGAAATCCCAAAGATATGAACACTACCTTGGATTCACGAGCTGGTTCGGTTTTCTGAGTGGAATCACCAGACAAATCGATCAAATAACTGAAAAACCACTTGGAAAAGGTAGAGGACTCGATTATGAACAATCTCCAACTTGAATCACTCAATTCCGACTTCGTATGAGAAAGTTATGGTGTTTGGAAGGTGAGAAAATTGGAGAGAAAAATTCTGACGGGATTTTTTCAACTTTTCTTCTTAGAATTAAATAAAGGGAATTTGGGAATTTAAAAGGAAGGAGAGAGATGAGAGATTTTGGCCAACCAAAATGAGCCACATTAGCTCAGGCCCATGAGGGATGCGTGGGCCACACAGGACCAGAGACCTGGTCTGGCCGTGGGTCCCACGGCTCCCACATGGCTTGGCCTAGCTTGGCCACTTGGCCTCGCTAGCTCTCCCGCGCACCTCTCGCGTTCTTCAGTCGTACTCAGGCCTCCAAACTCTGATTTGAATCTATTTTCGGATTACGAATTGTGACTCCCTCACGCACAATGAAGACTATGAAACTTTGACAAAAGGTTGAGAATTCATCTCGGAAAGTGACGATGAACACAACTCAACGAATAAGAACAAAAAATAGCGTAACTACATCGTTTGGACTCGAAACTAAGTGAATGAGTAACCGAAACGACTAGAACTCAATAAGGAATCATAATAGAACATATTCAAGTCCAAATACAAAAATATGGAAACATACAAACACAAAGACACACACATATGCTATTTCCTAGACATAGTCCTAGAACATGCAATAAGCAAAGATTGTCAAGATAGTATAAATGCATGAGCATACATTATCAAGTGTGTGAAAGTGATATATAAATGATGTTTAACCATGAAGGAACACAAGGATGCCATGTGTGTGTGTGCCTAGCCTTGTAAGAGATATGAGGTCTTATATTACCTTTGAGGATCGATGAAGCACATATTTCTTTGAAGCCAGCATCTTGCATGAATTGTGGCCAAGACTTTCTTTGTCTTCTTAAATCTTCAACACATGGACCACTAAACATTACAAGAGAAACACATTTTGATATGGAATACATGCCAACACAAACTAAAAACCTAACAAAAGTACTCAGCTTTATTTGCTTTCTATGAGCTATTTAGATTGCATGTCTCAAACTGAATTCCTCTATATATGACATTCATATACTCAGTTTGAGATTACATCTAGCAATCTTGGATGTTTACATATATAATATAAGCGTATGAATTAATATATTTGAATGAAATAACTACTTCTTTTATTATTGTATTTATAACATTTACAAATTACAAGCTTTAGGGCATAAATCCCAACAATCTCCCACTTGTACTATAGCATGTGAGACATGTCTCGTAATCTTAGACCCTTTAAGTGACCTTCAAAAACTTTAGCCGTTAAGGTCATTGTAAATGGATCAGCATGATTATCTCTTTGCACTATCTTCTTAATGAGATAACACTTCCTTTCTATATGCTTTCCTCTTTTGTGGCTTCTTGGTTCTTTGGAATTAGCCACTACACCACTATTATCACAATAAAGTTTCATGGGCTTATCCAAGTTTGGAACAACTTCCAGATCACTCAAAAACTTACAGAGCCATACCGCTTCTTTAGTTGCTTCGCAAGCTGTTACATATTCGGCTTCCATGGTGGAATCAGCAATTCAAGATTGTTTGATACTTCTCCATACTACGGCTCCACCACTAAGGGTTAATACTGACCCAGACATGGATTTTCTAGAATCCCTATCTCCCTGAAAGTCAGAATCCGTATATCCTAACAGGATCAGATCCTGTTCTAAATATACTAGTATATAGTTTCTCGTTCTCCAAAGATACTTGAGAATAAGATTCACAGCCACCCAATGATCCAATCTTGGGTTAGACTGGAATCTACTAGCTACTCCCACTACGAAACAGATGTCAAGTCTCGTGCATAACATAGCATACATGAGACTACCTACTGTTAACGCATATGAAACTCGTCTCATATCCTCAATTTCTTGAGGTGTCTTAGGACACTGTTCCTTAGACAAGTGAACTCCATGCCTAAAAGGTAGATTACCTTTCTTGGAGTTCTCCATCGAGAATCGCATAAGAATCTTGTCGATATTCGATGCTTGAGATAATGCTAACAGTTTGTTCTTACGATCTCTTATTAATTGGATCCATAGAACATAACTCGCCTCTCCCAAATCTTTCATGAAATTCCCTTAAGCAATATAGTGTAATATATACCTAGAGGGGGGGCGAATAGGTATAGACCCAAATTCTTCCAATATACAAAAAAATATGCGGAATACAACAATTAAAAGCACACTTGATGAATCTTAACAATTGAATTGATTTAACCAACACATGTGAAAATCAATATACAAGTAATGCAATCAATACAAACATATGGAAGATAAAGAAACATAAAAACGAAACTTGACACAAGTATTTTTACGTGGTAAAACCTCAAAGAGGAAACATTCACGGGTTGATACCACAACCATCAGCAAAGCAATCCACTATATGAAAAGGACTTACACACTCAAGCTATCAACACATGATATCCGCTCAAGCTATCACCTCATAATCTACCCTCGGGCAAGTGAACTACCAAGCTTACTTCCTATCCGAGATGTGTCCTACACCTCTAGAAAGCAACTTCCTATCCAAGACACTCATGTCTCTAGGAAGATTTCTTGCTTGCCTATCCGGATCCTCCCGACCCTAGACAAGTCTTCTTGCTTGATTATCCGAGTCCTCCCAACTCTAATCAAGACTTTGCTCTATCCACAAAACTTTACTCACTTTGCTAGAGACTTCAACGTTATGCAAGGCAATGATCTAAGTGGTGCAAATGATGCAAATCACAACAAATAAAGTATGATGATTAATCAAACTCTATGAACATGCTTAGAGATATACTAGGATATGCTTTCAACACACAATCACAAAAAATACCTAGAAATCAATACATGCAAAATCAATAAGAACAAGATAAGAATATTCAATATATCACTCAAACAATCTTAGTTCTTAGATCATGAAATTAAACCTAGAAAATATCATGAAGCACATCATACAAGTTATTTCTAGAATCAATTTCAAGTAAATCAAGTTTAGCTAAAATATGTTCAAAAGTAATCACAAAACTAAAACTCGAAAATCAATAGATCAACCACCCCTAGAATAAGATCTAACAACATTCTAAACACATATCATCTATCAATTAGGAAGATTAAAAGAGATGATCAAAAGATGAAGTGAGAAGAAGAAGTTTCACATACAAAAGTTGAGTCACGGACTGAAATCAGCTCACTATGGAAAATCACGAACTCAAATGACTCTAAAAATGCTTGGGGTTTGTAGCTCTCTTCAAGACCAACAATTTTGGTATTTGAATCACTTAATTCGGAGTTGAAATGAGAGAGATATGATCAAAATAAGAAATCAAAAATTGTAAAGAATTCTGCACAAGATTTCGAATATAAATGGAGGGAAAAGAGATGGAGAAGAGAGAGGATGACGTGAGCCAATTGGAGGCTGCCATGTCAGCACCCCATGTGGGGCGCATGGGCCACATGGGACTAGAGGGCTGCTCTGGCCGTGGGTCCCATGGCCTCCACACGTGGTGGCCAATGCATGGCCTTTGGCCATGCTTGCCTCTCGCGTGCTCCCTCACGTTCTTCAGCCGTATCTTGGGCATCCGAACTCCGATTTCAAATCTGTTTTCGGATTACGAACCATGACTTCCTCACACACGACTATGACTATAAAACTTGAAAAATGGTTGAGAAATCAACTCGAAAAATGACGATGAAGTCAACTCAACGAATGAGAATGCAAGGTAGCGTAGCTACATCATTTGGACTCGAAACCTTATGAATGAGTAACCGAACAACCAGGACTTAATAAGGAATCATATAAGAACATGTTAAAGTCCAAAATACAAGACACACAAACAAATAAACACAAATTTACACAAGTATGTCATATCAAAGAGATAGTCATAAAACATGCAATTCTACAATGTTTGTCTATAAGAGACCAATGCATGTGCATACTAAGAAGTGTGTGAATGTGTTATACCAAATGTTTGCACAATGATGCAGGGACACACATGTATTAATTGTGTGTGTGTGCGCTTATGCCTTGTAAGAGGAAGAAGAATTTAGATACCTTGGCATCCGAGTACGCGATGTTCCTCTTGAAGACGATATTTGCAAGATACGTTGCTTTTAACCTTTGTAGCTTCTTCTCTCCAAGAAACACCTAAGCAACTAATCAATACAAATAAAGAGAGTTTTGCAATGGAATCAAGCCAACAAAGATCTAGGATCTTACAATCTCCCTCTTTGGCTATTCCATGGCAAAACCTCATCCTCACCATACATTGTCACTCCAATAAACTCAATGTTGATAGCATTCTCTCATCCTCACATTACAAAGAGATCCCTAGACTAAAAGGTCTTCAAGTCTTCTTGAGTCTTCAAGAATCCCTTCTTTGATCTTCAAAGTACCTATGAGCAACAAAGCAAACCAACAAGAGATCTTCTTCCAAAGAAGAATGGTGAGATATTATCATATAAACAAATACAAAACTTCCCTTATATCAAACAAAATGCATTATCTCAAGCAAATGAATGTTCACATTAAAGCTCATCCTAAGATCCTTAACCTTGTTAAGCAAGAATTCTTTCTCCCCCTCAAGACAAGAATTCTCCCCCTTAAGACAATGTCTCGATAAAGCACAAAGAGGAATTTCCCACACATTTGGAACATTTCTCCACAAATGGTGAGAGGTATACATTTTTCTCCCCTATATTAAACATGGATTCCCCCATATCAAACATGGTGAGGTATACATTTTCTCCCCATTTTTGTCAAAGAATAGACAAAGGACACAAGAGATAAAGAGCGAGATATTAAGCAAACAAATCATATAGAAAGCGAAGTTGAATAAACTAAGCTCCCCCTTAACATATGCTCCACATATTATCATCAAGTAGATTTGTTCACAAGGGACACACACATTCACACATTCAAGCAATAAAAGAAAATATTTCATCACTTTTCAAAGTCCAAAAGAGAATCATAGATTTTCATTATTCTCTCAAAAATATTCTCACATTGCTAATGAATCAAGCACATAAGCAAAATATGTGTGTGTGTGTGTGTGTGTGAATGCTTCTCACATATATAAAAGGAGTAATTGTGATATCAACATGCAAACTCTATCCACACCTATCCATCTAAAACTTTTCCAAAAATAGGTCAAACCGATATTCATCCGGGTTTTTGCTTTTAAAAAGAATAGATATCAACATATGAGCGTGTGTATGCATGTGGCTCGTTTTCCCATTTCTGTTTGACAACCCAAGCTTTTCACAATTTTCAACTATACACCATTAAGCCTTTTTTTTTTTCATTTCTTTTAGGCTTAGAATCAAAGAATTTTTTTTTTAATTATTCTTTTCAACACTTTTTTTTATTTTTCTAACATAAACATATACACCTCATGGCGGCTTTCACTCATCACAATGGTGTAGCCCTTTCCTACATTGGGCGGCTGCACAACCAAGGTGTGTAGCTCTTTCCATGAGGGTGCTCGTTGATTACTATGTAGTGCCGAAGCAAAATGGAGACATACCATAGGTCATCTATCATGTACTTAGCAATAAACTTCTAGATGCATCCATTATCTACACATATTCAACCATAAAAACTCAAAACTAAAACATATAAGAGAAGCATTAGTGCACTTTTCAAAAAAAATAAGATTTTCAAGCTCAAGTGCATGATCTAGAAACAATAAGAGTTATTTATTTAAGGTCATTACTTCTCAAATGAGTAGCTCTCAAAGATATTGATTTTCAATTAGAGTTTTGCTCATCAAGCCACTCACAATCACACATAGACAATAATCAACACAATCATGTCAATGGATCTTAGAAGAGTTTTAAACCTCTTTTTGTCCAAGGGCTTAGTAAACAAATCCATAAGTTGATTTTTAGTAGGCATATGCTCTAGAGAAACAATAGAATGTTCAATATGTTCTCTAATGAAATGATGCCTAATATCTATGTGCAATGATATCATGTATGTTAGGATTATGCTCAATAGCAAGAGTGTAATGTTGTAATTAACAATCTTTTTCATATTAATAAAGTGATTTCTGGTTTAACAAAGCGTATAGCATTTATAGTTTAATATTATAATTATCAAAGTAAATAATCATAAGGTCTAAAGACTATGAGAAAAGAAGAATTGTTCGTACATCTGGATATGTATGTGGTAGACACAATTCTTTAGTTAGTCTTGAATAATGTTCACAACTTAAGTTAAAGGTTGGGCACCTTTATCTTGTTAAAGTTGTAGAATTCTTTTGCTAGCATTTGAGTGGGATCAAATGAGATATGATGAGTCTAAAATCATCGGAGTGTCTTCGAGCAAAAGGATCTAGTGCACTGGGTGCATTGAACTGGATCACAATGAAAAGCTTTATCTAGAACCGTCAATAGATAATAGTCTTTTCATTATCAGGACAATCGGAGAGTCTATCTTAATCCTGAGATAAATGATGGACTTATGGTTGCAAGTGATATCATTTGAGTTATCAATGAGTACGATTATATCGCATAGTCTATCCTCGATAGTTTGGTGATATTCATTTGTTAATCGCTAGAGGACTTCATTTATAGATATGGACATTGTGGCTCCATTTATTAAATGAGAGTATAATATCATCATATGGATGTTTTGAGGTAATTGGATATTAAATCTCAACGTTGAGTTTTTGATAGTGTCTATTGAAAACATGGCTTCTGGACAAGTCAAAATATCCAAGTTCAAAATGTGGTCATATGAGTAAATATGGTAACTTGGAGAGTTATAGGCGGTCTATGAACTCTTGGCGATTACTGATATTAATCACGAGGATACACTATCTCCAATATGATTGTCTAGGGTATGAATGAGGAGCATCTTCCTTTTCTATCTTTATTTAAGAGTTCAGTTTTAGCTCTTTAGTGGAATGAGTTAAAATTAATGGATCGGACCTAAGTGAATCATTTGTTGATTGTGATTAGGTTATGTCTATTGAAGCTTAAATTTAGATGGCCCGCCAAGATCCTCAATCCACACGGACTTGCATGGATCACTTGATATATTCTACCGGACCAATTTAAGGGTCCATCTAGAATTGCATTTAATATATTAAGAATATAATTTGCACATTATTTAAGTAATGGGCTGCTCAATTATATTAATATATTAATGAAAGGCATGTGGGCTTGTTTCTTTTAGTAAGAATGGGTCTGGTTCACATGTGGGCTTTTTATTTAAAGTCCAATGGATTAAATGAAATAAGAAATAATATTTGGCCCATTTATTTTAAGTGGGGCGGCAAGGTGGTTTTTTAACCTAATATATTATTTTGTTTCATTGTTTTAATTAAATAAGAATTAATTAATTTATTAATTAATTGTTTAATTAAGAAACAAATCTTTTCTGAATAGGAAATATGATTCCTAGAGTTATACTATTGGTAGTAGTATACTAAAATTAAAAGACTTGTTTGATAAGAAAATAAATAATTAATTTTATTTATTTAATCAAATAAGAAGTTTTTTTTTATTTAGTCAAAAAAAAAAAAAGAATAAAATATCTATGAGTTGGATTAGGGTTTGAAGTCTTAAACTAGATGGAAATTAGGGTGCAACACAAACTCTTTTTGGCTTGTGTATTGCGGCAACCCTAGTTCTTTTTTTAGTGAAGAATTCGGCAACCCTAATAGGAAATAGGAAAGAAAATTTGGCCACCTATATATTCATATGTATAGAATTCGGCCACCCGAAGGCTTGGTGCTAGAGAGACAATTTTCTTCTTCTTCTTAATTCATAGAGAGCATTAATTTTATTCTACAAAACATAAAAGAGTGAATAAATTATTCTTTGATGGTACACTATTTGCTTGTTCATCAATAAGCTTGTGTGTACAACATCGATTTAGGTTCACGCGAGTTTCGATCATTAGATTGAGAACTCAAAAGTGACCGGAATAATTTTAGTCTTCTTTTGATTGTTTTTGTGACTAACAAAGAAAAGAAAAGTTTGTTTGTCCATTCACAGGTTTGCAATTCAAAGAAAAGGGAGACCACGCTCCTAGGTGATCCACGTTCGTGCTAGGATTGAAGATCTTGTGGATTACCATCGACGTAAGTCAATCGGATCACGCGACAAAAGGTATTCTTCTTTTGTTAGATAATATATATGTTTAATTGATTAAAGGGTTTAAGGTTCATAAAAAGGAAAATTTTTAAAAGTTACTAAATCTATTTTTAGTCTCGCTTCCGCTGCGTGTACTACGGTATTTTTCCCTACAATGTGTACATAGAGTTGAAAAGATGAAATAGAAAGCAAGCTTTTAGAGTAGAGAAATATCTTAGCAAGCTTTTTCACCAATGAAAGGTCTCCGCTCTTTTATGAGCTTTCTTGGCTTGTTTGTCCTCATGACAACAAGTTGTTGGTGTGTCATCCCAAGAAAATAAAGACCAAACACTTTCAACTCAAACAAACACATGAAAATGACTTTATCTAAAAGTCTTAACACAAACTTTCACCAAATAGATTTCAAAATTCAACTTCTTTAAAGTTAATCAACAAATTTTGACTATCATAGTGATTATGAGAATATTAAGTTCATGAATTGATTAGAGACACCAAGTTTGAATACTAGACCTAACACATTACAAATAGCTTAGTCAAGCATCAACTTAGAACTCTTATCAAACAAGAACAAAAATATTCTCATATGTGCTACTCAATCAAGTATGAGAGCACTCACCTTTAACCATATTGGTCTTAGGTGAACCAACACAAACAACATCATGATCATTACGTATGGCAATATGAAATCTAGAAGATAAATCATCAACTATCTTCTTCATAAAAACGTCACTCATATTAAAGTCATCATTTTTGCCACGTACAAATATTTCATCAAGACTCTTCAAATGATCATGGTTAACACTCTTCTTAACCAATTTTTTCTCAACATTTTTCTTAACATGATTATCATTAACTTGCATGTTATTCTTTTCAATCCAAATTTTCTTGATAGATTTCTTCACATGAATATGATCAATATGCACATTTCTCAAAGCATCAAAGCTATTGTCATGTTTAGAAACTTTCAAAGAAGATTTATCCATTTTACAAGTATGCACATTATTTTTCTTAACCCAAACTTTCCTTGTTGATTTCTTTTCATTAACATGTTCATCATACATAGTCTCTAATGCCTTAACATGTTTAGAAACAACCAAAGGAAGTCTTTTCATCTCTCTAGCATGCATCTCATTCCCTAGTTCGCATTGTCTAATATACTTGTAGCATTTAGGTTTGATATGCCCAACAACATTGCAAAACTGACAAACCGGGATAAACTTAGAGATGTTATGTCTAGCTCTAGACTTAAACTCATGCTTAGGAGAATAATTAGTGTAAGGATTCCCGTTTTGTTGATTGGCTTATTTCGTGGGCAAACCACAAGTTGGGGTTTGGTTGTAAGGGTAGTCTAAGTGATTTGTTGAAGATCAAAGACCATTTCCAAGACCTCAAGAGGACAAGCACCAAAGGTATATCTAGTGCTTACTTTGCCTTGAAGAGATATAGTTGCACACACACACAACATGCATAACTCTTATTCTTGAATGTTGTGTTTATATTTTGTGTGCATTGTGCTTTATTGATTATTCAATATCTCTTCTTGCATTTAATTGATTGCATCTTGTTCTATGAAATGCCATGACATGATAGGCATTATGATGCATTCAATACCCACATGTGCACTTCATGTATGTTAGTCTTAAGTGTGGTGTAATTCGTTTCCATTTGTGTGATCGGAAACGTCCGCGCTTGCACGATGGTGTGCTTGTCTTAGCGCGATGGTTGACCACTTGAGAAGATCTCATTCTTCTCTTGGATAAGTGGTAGCTTTAGTTTGGTTGGGTTGATTGGAGTAAGGTGTCTAGTTTCAAAAGATTGGATTTCAATGTTTTAAGTGTTTTCAAAACTGACCTTTGCATGGTCGTGTGACCATAGCTTTTTACACAAAGCTTCAAAATGAGTTTTGAAATTTTCTGTACAAACTAGACACCCATACCTTTCCAACGGTATATTACTCGTAATATTTCATGACCGTTTGGATTGGTTTTGAAATTTCCAAAGTGACCACTAAAACAGGGCATCACAGCTGTTATCCGAATCTGACCTTTTGTCACTCAAATGACCATAACTTTTTCTACAGTTATCCAAATCATGTTTTGTTAATTGGAGTAGAAAGTAGACTTCCATACCTTTCCAACGGTATATTATATGAAAGGTTTCGATGTCGTTTGGTCATGTTTTGAGTCGCTTGAAAATCAAGCTTTGTGCTGTGACGCCCGCCGCGGTTTCAGTGCCGCGGTTTTTGAAACCGCGGCAGTCGAGCCACAGAGCAACCGCGATAGTGTGATTCAGGAGCAAAATTGTCTTTTCACTTGCCCTATTCTTGATGTCTATAAATATCACACTTTCTCATTATCTGAACAAGTTCTTTTACTCTTAAGAACCCTAAACTTCAAAGATAGATTTTGAGAGAAAATCAAATCAAGAACTCACCTTTAACCACTCAAATCAAACCCCTTTTGCATCAAATTTCATATTGCATCTCCTATGTCTATATAGAGTGCATCCATGTATGGGTTTGCATCATCACAACTTGCTTGGTAAGATTTTGATTAATTTCATCTTATTTTAGTATTTTAAATACCAAGCCATCTCTTTTAAATTACTTGTATGTTTTAGATCATATGCTAAATACAAGAAAAGAGATTAATTGTGATGAATTGATTGAGTGTTGTTTTTGATAGATATCTAGGTTTTTATAATCTATGATTATCTATGCTATTTGACATGTCATTTAGCAATTGATATCTAGGGTTGATTTAATTTGAATATATCATCATCCTAGATAAGCATCTAAGGTTCCCTAGCCTTGTTTGTTAATTGAATATTCATACATATTCACATAGGGTTGTGCATCTCTTTTGAGAGATTGAAGTCTTGGTCTAGGGTTGCTATTACAGGCCTGCGGGTAGTAGTGGTGGGTTACAGACCGGGATTAGGCTGTAAACATCATTACAAGTAGTGACTGCGAGGATCGAGCAAATTGGAATAGGGTTGCTAATAAAGGCCCGCTGGGTAGAAGTGAGGGGTTACAGACCGGAGTGTTAGACGAGGTCTACATAGGTTGTAAACTTCATTTCAATTAGTGATTTCGAGTTCCGAGTGTGGCGTACTAAACAGCCCGTGGTTTTTTCCCAGTGGTTGGGTTTCCACGTAAACATCAAGTGTCATTTATTATTTCCGCATCTTATTACACTTGTATGTATATTTGACTTGCTAGGGGTATTTTCGTAAAATTGACATGCACGCGAAAATTGGGTAATAATTAGCTAAAATCTATTCACCCCCCCTCTAGCTTTATATATTAAACACGCCTTGAGTATTTAATTACTTACAATTAGGTAACTTTTTCACATTTTATCATGTTCCACATTTCCTAGTTTGCATTGCCTAGCATATTCATAACACTTAGGCCTAATGTGACCAACCACATTACAATAATGACAAACCGGAATGAATTTAGAAAATTTACCTTTTGGGTGTGCATGCTTTGGTTGAGAAGTCGGTTGAGAAGTTCTATAGCTCTTCTTGTCTTTGTATTTGATGTTGGAAGGAATAGTAGTTGAGTCTTTCTTCTTCTTGGACTTTCTTGACTTGTTCTTGGTTGTAGGAGTCTTCTTAACTTCTTCTACAAAGCCCAAGCCACTCATATCTCCATGATGCTTTCCAAGCTTTATTACTTCATCAAGCTTAATGGCTCCAATCTTCATGCCATTAATAGACTCTTTAAGAGATTTGACTTCATCTTTAAGCTCACACTCCTTTATCTTCATGATACTTAAAGAGTTCTCTTTTTGCTTAATCTCTCCTTCCATGGCAAACAACTTCATAGTAAAGTCTTCTTTTAAATCATCTAACTCTTGAGCACTTTCCTCCACCTTTGAGACACACTTTTCAATGGTCTTTTCATGCTCCTTGATGACTTCACTTTGCTTGCTCATCTTCTCCAAAGACATCTTCTTTTCATTGACGAGAGCTTTAAAGATCACCACTAAATTGGCATTGATCAACTTCAACTTGTTGTTTTCTTCATTCTTTTGTTGAAGGATCTTGTCATTTAAGCTTATATAATCTTGATTTGAGGAGGCTTCAAACTCTTCTTGATTGGAGGAGATTTCACTATCTTCACTACTTGAAGAGTTATCACTTTCCTCATTACTTGAGGAGTCTTCACTACTATCCTCAAATCTTCCTTCATATAAAGCCACATAAGCAATGTAATTGCTAGTAGATTCTCGATCATTCAAGGACTCCTTTTCCTCTACTACATCACTCACACTCATCCATGATTTATCATTGAATGCTCTAATGTAGGCTTTCATTGTATTTCTCCAAAAGGTGTAGTTACCACTATCCAAGAGTGGAGGTATAGCACTAGAAGCACCTTCCGGCATTGAATCACCCAAAGCTACAAAAATGAATAATACACAAAAAAAAAAACACAACAAAACAAAACACAAACACTATAATATGGATCTATCTAATTACTTCTAGACACCCGCTCTGATACCAATTGAAATTCCCTTAAGCAATATAGTGTAATATATACCTAGAGGGGGGGTGAATAGGTATAGGCCCAAATTCTTCCAATATACAAAAAAATATGCGGAATACAACAATTAAAAGCACACTTGATGAATCTTAACAATTGAATTGATTTAACCAACACATGTGAAAATCAATATACAAGTAATGCAATCAATACAAACATATGGAATATAAAGAAACATAAAAACGAAACTTGACACAAGTATTTTTACGTGGTAAAACCTCAAAGAGGAAACATCCACGGGTTGATACCACAACCACCGGCAAAGCAATCCACTATATGAAAAGGACTTACACACTCAAGCTATCAACACATGATATCAGCTCAAGCTATCACCTCCTAATCTACCCTCGGGCAAGTGAACTACCAAGCCTACTTCCTATCCGAGATGTGTCCTACACCTCTAGAAAGCAACTTCCTATACAAGATGCTCACGTCTCTAGGAAGATTTCTTTCTTGCCTATTCGGATCCTCCCGACCCTAGACAAGTCTTCTTGATTGATTATCCGAGTCCTCCCGACTCTATTCAAGACTTCTTTGCTCTATCCACAAAGCTTCACTCACTTTGCTAGAGACTTCAACCTTATGTAAGGCAATGATCTAAGTGATGCAAATGATGCAAATCACAACAAATAAAGTATGATGATCAATCAAACTCTATGAACATGCCTAGAGATATACTAGGATATGCTTTCAAAACACAATCACAAAAAACACCTAGAAATCAATACATGCAAAATCAATAAGAACAAGATAAGAATATTCAATATATCACTCAAACAATCTTAGTTCTTAGATCATGAAATTAAACCTAGAAAATATCATGAAGCACATCATACAAGTTATTTCTAGAATCAATTTCAAGTAAATCAAGTTTAGCTAAAATATGTTCAAAAGTAATCACAAAGCTAAAACTCAAAAATCAATAGATCAACCACCCCTAGAATATGATCTAACAACATTCTAAACACATATCGTCTATCAATTAGGAAGATTAAAAGAGATGATCAAAAGATGAAGTGAGAAGAAGAAGTTTCACATACAAAAGTTGAGTCACGGACTGAAATCAGCTCACTATGGAAAATCATGAACTCAAATGACTCTAAAACTGCTTGGGGTTTGTAGCTCTCTTCAAGACCAACAATTTTGGTTTTTGAATCACTCAATTCGGAGTTGAAATGAGAGAGATATGATCAAAATAAGAAATCAAAAATTATAAAGAATTCTGCACGGGATTTCGAATATAAATGGAGGGAAAAGAGAAGGAGAAGAGAGAGGATGACGTGAGCCAATTGGAGGCTGCCATGTCAGCACCCTGTGTGGGGTGCGTGGGCCACATGGGACCAGAGGGGTGCTCTGGCCATGGGTCCCACGGCCTCCACACGTGGTGGCCAATGCATGGCCTTTGGCCATGCTTGCCTCTCGCGCGCTCCCTCACGTTCTTCAGCCTTATCTTGGGCATCCGAACTCCATTTTTGGATTACGAATTGTGACTTCCTCACGCATGACTATAAGTATAAAACTTTAAAAAATGGTTGAGATATCATCTCAGAAAATGACGATGAAGTCAACTCAACGAATGAGAATGAAAAGTAGCGTAGCTACATCATTTGGACTCGAAACCTTATGAATGAGTAACCGAAACGACCGGGACTCAATAAGGAATCATATAAAAACATGTTCAAGTCCAAAATACAAGACACACAAACAAATAAACACTGTAAGGATTCCTATATCTTGATTGGCTTATTTCGTGGACAAACCACTTGTTGGGGATTGTATGTAAGGGTAGCTTAAGTGATTGATATTCAAGCTCAAGACCCTCTCATGTCCTCAAGGTTGATAAGCACCAAAGGTAAACTTCTATGTGCTTAATTTGCTTTGAAGAGATTAGTTGCACACACACACTCGCATCTCATGCTTAATTCATTTTCTTGTATGTTGTGTATGTGTTGTTATTATGTACTCATTAATGTTCATTAACATCTCTTCTTGCATGCCTTACATGATTGCATTTTGTATGTCCATTTCCATGTCATGCATAGGCTAAGGATTGCACTCTTGCAAAGGGCGCTATTGAAAGCACTCTACGAAGCGCTGTTCGAACAGCGCCCAGAAGACCTGATGCAAAAATGGTCTTTTAATTTCATCAGGTCTGATGCATTTTGATGTGGCGTTGTACAAAGCGCTGTACGTACAGCGCCCATCTCAGACCCGAGAGATCAGAGTGGGGGCGCAGTATAGGCGCTGTACAGAAGCGCTCTACGTACAGCGCCCAAGGCAAAAACAGGGCAACTTATTCAAAACGACCACACTTTGTTTTGGCCCCCTATATATATGCCACTTTGTCTTTAGGTCATTCAAGTGAGTTGATTTTCAGATTTCATACTTAGAATATTTTCAAGCAAAGAAAAATACAAAAGAACTCACCTTTAACCACTCAAATCAAATCCTTTGTGCATCAAATTTCATATTGCATCTTCTATGTCTATATAGAAAGCATCCATGTATGGGTTTGCATCATCACAACTTGCTTGGTAAGATTTTGATTAAGTTCATCTTATTTTAGTATTTTTACTATCAAGCTATTCTCTTTTAATTTACTTGTATGTTTTTATCATATGATAAATACAAGAATAGAGAATTAATCGTGATGAATTGATTGAGTGTTGTATTGTGATAGCTAATTAGGTTTTTGATTAATCTTGATTAGCTAAGCTATTTGACATATCATCTAGCTCTTGATATCTAGGGTTGATTTAATTGATTATACCATCATCCTAGATAAGCATCTAAGGTTCCCTAGCCTTGTTTGTTATTTGAATATTCATACATATTCATATAGGTTGCATAATCTCTTTATAGAGAATTAAGTCTTGAGGCTAAGATTACTTAGGCTTCAAGCAATTGGACTAGAGCCACTTTTAAAGGCCCGCGTGGTAGAAGTGGGGGGTTATTGACCGGAGTGTTAGACGAGGTCTACATAGGTTGTAAACTCCATTTCAATTAGTGGATTTCGAGGTTCGAATGTGGCGCACTAAACAGCCCGTGGTTTTTTCCCAGTGGTTGAGTTTCCACGTATACATCAAGTGTTATTTAAATTCCGCACTATATTACACTTGCTTGTATTTTTGACTAGTAGGGGTATTTTCGTAAAATTGACTTGCATACGAAAATTGGGTAATAATAGTTAAAATCTATTCACCCCCCGCACCCCCCCCCCCCCCCCCCCCCCCCCCCCCCCCCCCCCCCCCCCCCCCCCCCCCACCCCTCTAGATATATTTAGAACACACCAAGTATTTGTTTCAAACACAAATTCACACAAGTATGTCATATCAAAGAGATAGTCATAAAACATGCAATTCTACAATGTTTGTCTATAAGAGACCAATGCATATGCATACTAAGAAGTGTGTGAATGTGTTATACCAAATGTTTGCACAACGATGCAGGGACACACATGTATGAATTATGTGTGTGTGCGCTTACGCCTTGCAAGAGGAAGAAGAATCTAGATACTTTGGCATCCGAGTACGCGATGTTCCTCTTGAAGACGATATTTGCAAGATACGTTGCTTTTAACCTTTGTAGCTTCTTCTCTCCAAGAAACACTTAAGCAACTAATCAATACAAATAAAGAGAGTTTTGCAATGGAATCAAGCCAACAAAGATCTAGGATCTTACATTTCATTTTGAATTGGTTAGTAAGACAACCCTTTACTTCCGATAATACTCCCACATCATTCCCAATGAGTAGGATATCATCTACGTAAATGACCAGGAAAACTACTTTCTTGTCAATGATGCGCTTATAGACACAAGGCTCATCGACGTTTTGCTCGAAGCCATAGGTTTTGATAGCAGTATTAAACCTGATGTTCCAAGATCTAGATGCTTGCTTCAGTTCATAAATAGACCTTTGCAACTTGCAAACCTTTTGCTCTTGTTCTTGGGACACGAATCCCTCTGGTTGCTTCATGTAGATGCTAACGTTAAGATTGTCATTCAAGAATGCAGTCTTCACATCTATTTGCCAAATTTCATAATCAAAATGGGCAGCAATGGATAAGAGTATCCTAATAGACTTAAACATAGCCACTAGCAAGAAGGCCTCGTCAAAATTGATCCCTTTTTTTTGGTATAACCCTTTGCCATTAGCCTTGCTTTGAAGGTCTCTACCTTTCCGTATACTCATCTCTTTCTCTTGTAGATCCATTTACTCCCTATGGGTTTTATCCCATCAGGTAAGTCTACAAGTTTCCAGATTGAGTTAGAGTACATGGACTCCATCTCAAGATTTATGGCTTTAAGCCATTCCTCTTTGTTAGAGTCTTCCATTACATATTAAATGACAATGGATCATCCACACAATCATCAGAGGCAACACATTGTGCCTCTCCAATACCTAAATAGTGATTAGGCTGTTGTACAACCCTCTCACTATGTTTAGGTGGTAGTGTGATCTGACTAGGAACCGTCTGACTATCAGACGTTAATGGAATAACAACATCGTCAACAACTCTTGTTGATTTTTTACTGGTCGAACCAACTTTTAATTCATTTAATACAATCTTAGTTTGAGGCTTATGATCATGCATATAGTCTTCCTCAAGAAACGTTGCATTTGTACACAAACACTTGTTTTCTTATGGACTATAGAAGTATCCTCCTTTAGTCTCTTTTGAATATCCTACAAATTGGCGTACTTGTGAACGAGGCTCCAACTTTCCAGATTTGTTCTTCAGTACATGTACTGGACACTCCCATATGCGAAAATGTCAAACTAGCTTTACGACCATTCCATAACTCTAGAGAAGTATTAGGAACAGATTTGGATGGAACTACATTCAATATGTAGGCCGTAGTTTGTAGTGCATATCCCTAAAAAGAGTTCGGTAATGATGAGAAACTAATCATAGATCTCACCATTTCCATCAGGGTTCTATTTCTCCTCTCCGCTACACCATTCTGTTGTGGTGTTCCTGGAGTTGTGAGTTGGGACACAATCCCATGCTCAACCAAATAGTCCTCGAACTCTTAATCGAGATACTCACCTCCACAATCTGATCGTAGAGCTTTGATAGTTTTGCCTAATTGGTTCTCAACTTCAGCTCGGAATTCTTTAAACTTTTCAAATGTTTTCGACTTTCGTTGCATTAGGTAAACATATATGTATCTTGAGTAATCATCACTAAAAGTGGCATAATACTCATAACCACCCCTAGCTTTAACATTCATAAGTCCGCAGATGTCTGAATGTATAAGCTCCAGTGGTTGTGTAGCTCTAAGCCCTTTTCCACTAAAAGGTCTCTTGGTCATTTTACCTTTTAAACAAGACTCACAAACAGGTAAAGTGTCGATCTCCAACTGACTTAAAGATCCGCTTTTTACTAGTCTATATATCCTGTCAAGATTGATGTGGCCAAGTCTTAAATGCCATAGATACGTTTCATTATTTGGAGAAATCTTTTGTCACTTTGTTTTAGGTTTTTCAACTTTAAACAATTCAGTATTAAACAGTGATGTATGTGATGACAGTCTCAAAACATACAAGTTGTTTTCAATCAAACCAGAACAAATATTCAAACCGTTTCTAGAAACAATAATTGATTTATTATTAAAAGAAACTGAATATAAACGTTCCAATAATCTGGATACAGAAATCAAATTCCTTGTAAATCCAAGAATGTAATAAACATTGTCTAATGAAAGAAAACAATTATTATTAAAAGCTAGTCTAACTGCTCTTACTGCTCTTGCTGAAACGACATTCCCTGTTCCAACGCACATTGAGTAGGCCCCTCCTCAATCTCTGTCCAAGAATCAGTCCACTGTAAAGAAAAACAAACATGGTTAGTTGCCCCTGAATCAACTATCCAAGATGAAGACTCATCTTCCACTAAACACGATTCCATGACAAGCAAATCAAATTTACCTTTCACTTTCTTCTTCTTAGAGAACTCCTCAAGGTATTGCGAACAGTTCCTCTTCCAATGACTAACCTTGTTGCAATGGAAACATTTCCGTTTTGCTTTGTCAGTCGTGGTGCTATTCTTCTTATTTTGAACTTGTTTCTTCTTGGGCTTAGCCTTTGCCTTGCCAACAAACCTCTTCCTTTTCTTTAATCCAAAGGAAGATGGTTCAGCAACATTTGCCTCACCGATCTTACTTTTGTTGTCCTTAATCATGGACTCAAAAGTTGTGAGCTCATTAAACAACTGAGTCAGATTGAACTTCAACTTGTTCATCCTATAGTTGCTTTTGAACTGATCAAAGCTCTTTGGAAGAGTTGTCAATATGATGCTCACCTGGCAAGCCTCATCTATAGTCTCACCATTGACTTCATTAGTATTGAAATGGGACATCATACCCAGGACATGTTCCCAGACTGATGATCATTCCTTCATACGAGTAGGTCATTGCAGAACGATCAGCTTCGTGCCGCATTTGCTTATAACGTTGCCCAAACATGGCCTGCAATGACTCCATCATCTCATATGCTGTTATCATTGCTTCATGTTTTGATCAAAGCTCTTTGGAAGAGTTGTCAATATGATGCTCACCTAGCAAGCCTCATCTATAGTCCCACCATTGACTTCATTAGTATTGAAATGGACATCATACCCAGGACATGTTCCTAGACTGATGATCATTCCTTCATACGAGTAGGTCATTGCAGAACGATCAGCTTCGTGCCGCATTTGCTTATAAGGTTGCCCAAACATGGCCTGCAATGACTCCATCATCTCATATGCTGTTATCATTGCTTCATGTTTGTATAAAGCACTTATGTCATGCTAGCTAGCAAGTAAATGTAGGCCTTTTCATTTTTTGAAATCCATTTTTCGTAGGCCTCATGAACAGTTCATGCTACGTTGGCTGCAAGCTGTGGAGGACATTCCTCCGTAAGCACAAATTTTAGGTCTTTGGTGACCAGTATTGCATTAATGTTGTTTTTCCATTTAGTATAGTTATTCCGGTTAATTTGTCGTTGGCAAGTATTGAAAGTAAAACAGAAGACATTGCTGAAATAAACATAAATAAAAACTTATTCATTCATTCATTCATTCATACATTTAAATCATATATAAAATTATTCGGCATATAATTAAACATGATGCATGAAACATGTTTAATGAACAAGAAAAATCCTTTAAAAAGTTAATATGCCACGATAATCCAACATGCCACGAGCAAGTGCTGCCTTAGGGTAGGTCAAGTACTTATATGTCAAATCGAGACATTCTCAATTAAATGATACTCCATAATAACTCTTTATTCTTATATTATTTAATCATCGTTTATTTTAGTCAGGATTATAATTAACTATTTAATTAAATCCTTGTGAATGTAACCCATCATTTTAGATCTTTAAAACTTAACTTGAGAGTTGCTGACTTATGGTCAATCAATCCCAAAATACATCCAGAAATCCTATCCATTAGGAAATTAACCTTGGTTTGACTCTTATGGAGACCTTCCTTAGGAAGATGAAAACAAAGTTGTCTCTAGGCCCCACTTGAATCTCACAGTGTTCTACTAATAATGGAGACTGTAAGATATAGTGTTATATATCCCTCTCCCACTCACTATTTGTTGTTAGGGTTTTCTAGTGTTTTCTCGATGAACCTAGATTAAACGGCTAAGAAAAAATCTAGTTCTTTTAGGTTATGTTACTAGAATCTCATCCTATTAACATTAAATAATAAACCGGATTTTTAACTATTAAAAACTAATCTATTATTCGAATTTTAATCTATGTAAACTACTTTGAATAGACTAGAATTAAATGTGAGAATTACCAAGTTTTAACTATTAAAACTAAAACACATTATTCGGTCCAATTATTATTAAGGCCTTAATCATATTAATCTTAATAATGGATTGGGCTTTACTAATATATTTAATTAAACTCTTTAATGAAAGATCAGTAATTAATGAGTATTACCAAGTTTTTACTCCTAAAAACTAATCTCATTATTAATAGCCAATTTATGTGATTATTCTATTTTAATCATATTAAAAAAAATGAACATCATATAAAATAAATGAGCTATTAATCATGTATGATATATTATAATGCAAGTGTATATGGCTTAAGTATGCATGACAATGCTTTAATCATCTCGTAAATAAAACATGCATGAGTTGACCGGGTACGATGAGTTATTTAACTTTAAAAATAAAAAAAAATCTAATTACAAAATTTAATCCAAGGCATTCATTGGCCTTCTTGTAATCTCTTTTTCTTCAAGTCCATCTTTTGCATCTAATGGGCTTTTAACCAAGTCCAATTTGATTAACCTTAATATTTTTAATGGTGATCCATCTCATGAATCATAAACCACGGCCCATATGTTACACTTAACATTTATTGGAGGCCCAAGTTATTAATCAAAATATTTCGGCCCATTCACGCTTCCGAATACACAAACCCTAGTGTCATGAACACTCGGCCTTGCACTTTCACGTGTATCCGTCGTCCACATGAAAGGGTGGCTGTCCGCAACATTGCGCATAGCGCGCGGCTGCCAGCCCTTGCGCAAACATGCGCAGCACCCCTTGAGCACGCAGTGCGCGGGTGCCTTACGCCACGCAAGACTAGCGTACATGCGCTGCAGCCCAGATGCATGCGCACAGCGTGCGCTGCCAAGCTATGCTTGCGCGTATGCCTTGCGCACAACTCCCAGCTACGTGCGTTGCCAAACCTTGGCTTGCGGCAGCTACTATGCACGGCTGCCTTGTGCGTAGCAACCTTTGCGTTACGCACATCAGCCCTTTCGCGTAACAGCTATGTCTTCGTTCTTCGTTCGTTCTCAAATCTTCTTCTTCGTACAAGGTTACATAATGATATTACAAGATATCGATTTACATAGAATGATTACATCGAAAAAGAAAATTAATAACTAATTATTACAACCCGAAACAAATTTAACTAAACTCAACATACCATACAATTAACGATCAACCATGTTTATAAAAAAAATATATATACATCATACAACCCTAGATTGTGCCAACACATATCATACATACCGAAAGACTTTGAAAACAAATATAACATATTCGTGTATTACAAAATTGGCTTTGATACCAATTGTAAGTTGTGCAATGAAAAAGAGTAGGTTTTTAAATTAATAAAAACAATAAGAACGATAGGCTTCAAAAAATTTCTATCGTCTTCTTGGGACCTTTTGTATATACACA
Source organism: Acer saccharum (assembly GCA_030490815.1). Classification (NCBI taxonomy): domain Eukaryota; kingdom Viridiplantae; phylum Streptophyta; class Magnoliopsida; order Sapindales; family Sapindaceae; genus Acer; species Acer saccharum. The sequence goes on along the minus strand of CM059868.1, from coordinate 22,472,398 downwards.
AATATAAGGAAGATATTTGTTTTCATACCTTTGAAGAACACTCCTTCATTTTCTTTTTGATCCTTCTTTACGTCCAATACCACTAAGCCTTCCTAACTATGTCCCGCGATCTAGCAACTATGTGTGTGGGCACGTCACAGATTCCGAGAGCGGTTGAATGGAGGCTTGAGAGAACCGAAAGACAACTCCTTCTTCCTCTTGATGAATTCAGCCAACACCATGAGAGAAAAACATATTTTTCTTTTTTCTTTTTCCTCCCTTGTTGCCACCCACCTTAGTTCTCCTTAGGGTTCCGAATCGCTTCTTTTTCCTGACAAGTATATCTTATATACCAGGAACATAGGGTTTAGTAATCCAAATTAAAATAGGATTCTAAATCCCTTGTTAACTATTACTTCTTACTAGGGTTTAAACCTTTGACCTATTTAGAGTAAATAAAATAATCACTTATTATTTTATTGCTCTTGTCAAGGTTAGAAACTGAAACCTCCATATGACAATTTAATAATTCTTAATTATTAATATGTCAATTAAATAATCATATTATTTAATAATATTTAATTCAACAATAATATTAATTAAATAATCATATCATTTAATTAGTTCCCAAAATATTTAAGTTACTTTCGTAACACAATTAATTGGATCATCCAATTCTTCGTGAGTCTTTGTTACTATCAATCGTATAGGGCTAGCAAGGTGACCTAATGGACCTACTGTTTTGAGCTCCAATAATTCTTAGAAAAAATTAATTAAACTCTTTAATTAATATTTCACAATTATTAACCTGGATTTATTCCACTAAAAACCCAAGGTTGTACTCTTGCAACTGTAATGTTTTACACAACCAATTTTATCAATGTCTATTGATATAGCTATTACATATGGCATGATCCTTCACAAGTAGTTCATAATTAGAGCTAGGTCATAAAGTCCGTTTTACCTCTATAATTATATCTTTTCCTTTAAGTACCATTGATTCTCTTGAATGATTATATCCTTCATTCCTTTATGGAAGAAGGAGTGCTCTTAATCATTCATGCCCTGAATCAACCCTTAAGGGAACTACTTATCTACTTCTCGCAATAAGGATTGGATTCCATTATTGTGTGCATACCTTCCTAGCCACAAGTCAAGCCGTGATTCCAAGATACGGAGTTAATGACCAAGAATGATATTCTGATCTCACCCATGGTAAATCAAAACCACGATCTAACCTGAAGGAGTCAGTAAGACACTCAGGATTTAGATCACCCATATATAGCCATCATTATTCAATATATAGAATCTTTTCAACTAACGGATCTTAGTGACAAATTCATATAGATGATTTGCTAGTCCTATATGATCATATCATATAAGGTGCCTCCATTCTCAAACACCATATGAGAAGTCTAGGATAAGACCACCGTACAATATGGAATAGACCGCAGTTGTAGATTAACCACAAATAAAGTACCCAACTTTATTTGCTTTCTATGGACTATTTAGATTGAATGTCTGAAACTAAATTCCTCTTTATAGATATTCATATACTCAGTTTGAGATTACATCTAGCAATCTTGGATGTTTGCATATATAATATAAGCATATGAATTAATATTTGAATAAAATAACTACTTCTTTTATTATTGTATTTATAACATTTACAAATTACAAGCTTTAGGGCATAAATCCCAACATGTAGTTCAACCCGTGGATGTTTCCTCCTTGGAGGTTTTACCACGTTAAAAAATCTCTTGTGTCAATTCTTTCTATCTCTCTATTTCATATTTGTATATGTGTATGTTTTAATCTTGTTGCACTATCTTCACTTGTGATGTATTTTGAAACAAGATTTTGTTAAGTGTGAGATGTAAGCAAATCATATTGATCATAGTTGTATATATAATTCTTTTGTACATTGATACTTTTGTATATAGTTATATTTTGATTGATACTTGTAACACATTGGACATTATTGGAAATACAAGTATTCTTTGTTGTTGAGTTTTAATGTTATTCTTCCTCTTACAACTTGTTGATATATAGACAATGCTTTAATGAACATATACTTCTCTTGTCTATTCATGTATGTATGGTTTATGTGTTGTAATGTGTAAGGTTCATGATTTGTATTGGCTTGATCCCATTGCAAAACGCTCTATATTTGTAATAGTTGTTGCTTAGGATATTTTTGGAAGAAAAGAAGCTTCAAAGTTGAAGAGCAACGTCTAGTGCAAATGTCGTCTTCAAGAGGTGAAAGTGTCAAAGGTATACTCCGACTTCTATCCTCTTGCAAGGCGTTAGCGCACATACACACAATTCATACATGTGTGTCCCTGCATCATAGTTCAAACATTTGGTATAACACATTCACACACTTCTTAATATGCACATGCATTGGTCTCTAATAGACAAACATTGTGAATTGCATGCTTTGTGACTATCTCTTTGATATGGCATGCTTGTGTGAATTTATGTTTGTTTGTTTATGTATTTTGTATTTTGGACTTGAATATGTTCTTATTTGATTCCTTATTGAGTTCCGATCGTTTCGGTTACTCATTCATAAGGTTTCGAGTCCAAACGACTTAGCTAGGCTACTTTACGTTCTCATTCATTGAGTTGACTTCATCGTTGTTTTCCGAGATGATTTCTTAACCTTTTATCAAATTTTCTTAGTTTTCATCATGCATGAGGGAGTCACGGTTTGTAATCTAAAATAGATTCGAAATCGGTTCGGATGCCCAAGATACGGCTAAAGAACGTGAGGTGTGCGGGAGAGCAAGCGAGGCCAAGCGGCCAAGCTTGGCCAAGCCGTGTGGGAGCCGTGGGACCCATGGCCAGAGGACCTCTCTAGTCCCATGTGGCCCACGCACCCCCCATGGGCTTGGCTAAGGTGGCCTTTTTTGGTTGGCTGAAAATTCTCTCTCTCTCCTCCATTTAAACACCTCTCATTCCCTCCAAACATAAAACTTGAAGAAATCTTTCAAAGAAATTCTGCAGAAATTCTTCAACATTTTAGTTTTCGTATTTTGATCATAACTTTCTCATACGAACTCAAAATCGATTGATCCAAAAGCCAAAATTATTGGTCTTTATGAGAGCTACAAACCCCAAGCATCTCCAGAAGCAGTTGAATTCTTCATTTTTCCAAGTGGCCTGATTTTCAGTACGTGGTCAAGTTTGTATGTTCAACTTCTTCTTTTTCATTTCATCTTTGATCATCTCTTTTTTCTTACTATTTGATTGATGAAATATGTTGAGAAGGATGTTAGATCATATGCTAGGGTGTTTGATCATTTGTTAATTGAGTTTTAGCTTTGTGATTTCTCTTGAACATATATGTGCTAAACTTGATTCAACTTGAAATTGATTCTAGAAAATGTATATATGATGTGCCTCATGTTATTTTCTAGGTTTAATTTCATGATCTAAGAACTAGGTTTTTAGTGTGATATATTGAATATTCATACCTTGTTCTTATTGATTTACATGTCTTGATCTCTAGATACTCTTGTGATTGTTTGTTGAAAGCATATTATAGATTATCATTGAACATGTACATTTAGCTTGATTGATCATCTAGCTTTATTTGATTGTGTTTGCATCATTTGCATCACTTAGATCATAGTCTTGCATTAGGTTGAAGTCTCTAGCAAAGTGAGTGAAGCTTTGTGGATAGAGCAAAGAAGTCTTGATTAGAGTTGGGAGGACTCGGATAATCAAGCAAGGAGACTTGTCTAGGGTCGGGAGGATCCGGATAGGCAAGCAAGAAATCTTCCTAGAGACGTGAGCGTCTTGGATAGGAAGTTGCTTTCTAAAGGTGTAGGACACATCTCGGATAGGAAGTAGGCTTGGTGATTCACTAGCCCGAGGGTAGATTAGGAGTTGATAGCTTGAGCGGATATCATAAGTTGGTAGCTTGAGTGTGTAAGTCCTTTTTCACATAGTGGATTGCTTTGCCGGTGGTTGTGGTATCAACCCATGGATGTTTCCTCTTTGAGGTTTTACCACGTAAAAATACTTGTGTTCATTTTTGTTTTACTTTTCTTTATCTTCCATATCTTACATTGATTGCATATCTTGTAAATTGCTTAACTCTTGTATTAGTGAAATCAATTCATTTGTTAAATCTAATCAATGTGCATTTTCTTTGTTATATTCCACGTTATTTTTAATATTGGAAAATTTGAGTCTATACCTATTCACCCCCCCCCCCCCCCCCCACCCCTTAGGTATATTTACACTACTACTTAAGGGAAATTTCATAATGTAAGCTATCTTGAGGGACAAACTTTTGTTTGTTTCAAGGGATTGAAAAATGTGTAAAACCTATTCACCTCCCTCTAGGTATGATTTAGGCAATTTAATTTCGTTTGTATATTTCAAAGATATACTTATCAGGAAAAATAAACTAACCTAAACCTAATTGAGATAGAGGGTGCGGCAAGCTAGAGAGGGGGAAGAAAAAGAAATTGTTTTTCTCCTACCTTGGTCGAATTCATCATAGGAGACAAAGGGTTGTCTTCTGGATCTCTCAAGCCTCCATTCAAGTACTCTCGGAATCTATGACGTGCCCACACACACAATTTCTAGATCGCGAGACATAGCTCGGAAAACTTAGTGGTGAAGGATCAAAAAAGAAAACGAAAAAGTGTTCTTCAAATGTATGAAAACAAATCCCTTCCTCATGTTTGTGTATACAAAAAGGTGCAAAAGATGATAAAAATTTTAAAACCTATCGATCTTAACAAACTTTCTGCTGCGACACTTACAATTTGTATCAAAGCCAATTTTTTTATACACGAATATGTTAAATTTGTTTTCTAATGCTTTTCGATATGTATGATATGTGTAGGCACAATCTAGGGTTGTGTGATGTTTTTTTATTTATTTTATATATAAACATAGTTGATCATAATTGTATGGTACGATTAGTTTAGTTAAATTTTTTCCGGGTTGTAATAATTATTTTTATTCTTTTTTGGCTATAATCGTTCTATGTAAATCAATTTTTTGTAATATGTTAATGTAAATATTGTACGAAGAAGACGATTCGAGAAGATGAAGAAGTCGGGCATGTGTTGGACACACAAACGGCAGCCGTACGCGCAAGGCACGAACAGCTGCCGCACATGCGTGCAAAGAACAAGCAACAATGTTATTATGTGCACTTGGTGCAGCGCAAGGCAGTCATGCACGCAGCATGCGAATGGGCTGTGTTGCGCAAGGCATGCACACAGCTTGGCTGTCATGCGGGTCTTAGCGCAATAACTGCATTGGTTTGCGCAAAGGGTTGTAGCGCACATGCGCTGTTTTGCGCAAGGGTGGCAACAGCGCGCGAGCGTTGCGCATGGTTGCACATAGCCACTCTTCGTGCGGATGACGGCCATGCGAAAGCGCAAAGCTGAGTGTTCGCGACGTTAGGGTTACGTATTCGGAAGCGCGTATGGGCCGAAATTTTTTTTAGACACCGTAGGCCTTCAACAAGTGTTAGGGTAACATTTGGGCCTTAGGTTTTGATTCATGTGATGAATCACCTTTAAAAAAATAAAATAATAAATAAATAAATAAAAGGTTAATCAAGTTGGACTTGGTTAAAAGCCCAAAAGATGCAAAAGATAGACTTGAAGAAAGATGGATTACAAGAAGACCAATGAATGCTTTGGATTAATTTTTGCAATTAGATTTTTTTTTTTTTTTTTTTTTAAGTTAGATAGCTCATCGTACTCGGTCAACTCATGTATGTTTTTTTATGAGATGATTAAAGCATTGTCATGCATACTTATGCCATATGATTCGAAGTGCCTACACTTGCATTATAATTATCATACATGATGTTAGGATTATGCTCAATAGCAAGAGTGTAATGTTGTAATTAACAATCTCTTTTTCATATTAATAAAGTGATTTCTGTTTAACAAATCGTATAGCATTTATAGTTTATATTATAATTGTCAAAGTAAATAATCATAAGGTCTAAAGACTATGGGAAAAGAATTGTTCGTACATCTGGATATGTATGTGGTAGACACAATTCTTTAGTTAGTCTTGAATAATGTTCACAACTTAAGTTAAAGGTTGGGCACCTTTATCTTGTTAAAGTTGTAGAATTCTTTTGCTAGCATTTGAGTGGGATCAAATGAGATATGATGAGTCTAAAATCATCGGAGTGTCTTCGAGCAAAAGGATCTAGTGCACTGGGTGCATTGAACTGGATCACAATGAAAAGCTTTATCTAGAACCGTCAATAGATAATAGTCTTTTCATTATCAGGACAATCGGAGAGTCTATCTTAATCCTGAGATAAATGATGGACTTATGGTTGCAAGTGATATCATTTGAGTTATCAATGAGTACGATTATATCGCATAGTCTATCCTCGATAGTTTGGTGATATTCATTTGTTAATCGATAGAGGACTTCATTTATAGATATGGACATCGTGGCTCCATTTAATTAAATGAGAGTATAATATCATCATATGGATGTTTTGAGGTAATTGGATATTAAATCTCAACGTTGAGTTTTCAATAGTGTCTATTGAAAACATGGCTTCTGGACAAGTCAAAATATCCAAGTTCAAAACGTGGTCATATGAGTAAATATGGTAACTTGGAGAGTTATAGGCGGTCTATGAACTCTTGGCGATTACTGATATTAATCACGAGGATACACTATCTCCAATATGATTGTCTAGGGTATGAATGAGGAGCATCTTCCTTTTCTATCTTTATTTAAGAGTTCAGTTTTAGCTCTTTAGTGGAATGAGTTAAAATTAATGGATCGGACCTAAGTGAATCATTTGTTGATTGTGATTAGGTTATGTCTATTGAAGCTTAAATTTAGATGGCCCGCCAAGATCCCCAATCCACACGGACTTGCATGGATCACTTGATATATTCTACCGGACCAATTTAAGGGTCCATCTAGAATTGCATTTAATATATTAAGAATATAATTTGCACATTATTTAAGTAATGGGCTGCTCAATTATATTAATATATTAATGAAAGACATGTGGGCTTGTTTCTTTTAGTAAGAATGGGTCTGGTTCACATGTGGGCTTTTTATTTAAAGTCCAATGGATTAAATGAAATAAGAAAATAATATTTAGGCCCAATCTTATTAAGTGGGGCTGCAAGGTGGTTAAATTTTAACCTAATATATTATTTTGTTTCATTTGTTTTAATTAAATAAGAATTAATTAATTTATTGATTAATTGTTTAATTAAAGAAACAAATCTTTCCTAAAAGTAAAAGACTTGTTTGACAAGGAAATAAATAAATTAGTTTTATTTATTTAATCAAATAAGGAGTCTTTTTATTTAGTCAAAATAAAAGAATAAAAATCAAGGAGTTGGATTAGGGTTTGAAGTCTATAAAGTTGAAAAGAATTAGGGTTGAATTTTAGTCACCCTATATAAGTGACATGATGAAATTCGGCCAACCCTAATCTTAGACTACATAGAATTCGGCAACCCTAAAGGAAAAAGAAGAAAAAATTCGGCCAACCTATATAAGGGTCTTATAGGATTCGGCCACCACAAGTTTTGGTGCTTGAGTTTTTATTTCTTTCTTCTTCTTCTTAATTCTAAGAGAGTTTTTATTCTAGAAAGACAAAAGGAGTGTGAAATTATTCTTTGATAGTATACTATTGCTTAATCATCAGATAAGCTTGTGTATACGATATCGATCTAGGTTCACGCGAGTTTCGATCATAAGATTGAGAACTCAAAAGTGACCGGAATAATTTTTGACATTCTTTTGATTGTTTTGTGACTAACAAAGAAAAGAAAGTTTTTGTTTGGTCCATTCACAGGTTTGCAATTCAAAGAAAAGGGAGACCACGCTCCTAGGTGATCCACGTTCGTGCTCGGATTGAAGGTCTTGCGGATTACCATCGACGTAAGTCAATCGGATCACACGACAAAAGGTAATTTACTTTTGTTATATATATGCATGTTTATTGATTAAAAGGGTTTAAGGTTCATAAAGGAAAAATTTTAAAAGTCACTAAATCGTTTTAGTATCAGCTTCCGCTGCGTTTACCACTTTTGTTATTATTTTTCCCCTACAATTGGTATCAGAGCCTAGGTTGAACCCTTTTAATTAATTAACGTATATAGACGTGGATCTATTTCTTTTATTGTGATTATGCATGTTTAGAAAGAGATGGCACTCTAGGTATTCAAATATATAATTACATGTGATGTATGGATTTATATATGTTTTATGTGGTTTGTTATTGCTCGATTTTGGCCCTAGATTTTCAATGTAATTTTTGTTTCGGAGTTGTAACAAGAAGGGTGGTCTATTATCGCCATAATTCCTTCTTGGTAGATTGCTAGGTTTTATTTTTTATATATGTGCAGTATTTTTTTTAGGGTTACTGCAGATTTTTTATTTTTTTTGTATGTGCAGTTTTTTGTTTGTAAAAATACTGCAGTGAATAAAAAAAAAAAAAAAAATTAATACTGCAGTATTTATTATATATATACTGCCGTAATATGTTTAGGTCTTGAAGATTCGAAGACACGAAGCAAAACGAAGCTAACCGGAACCATGAACGAGCACCGTGGCGCACCCTAGGAGTGGATTGGGCTGCGCATGGCAAGCCCAAGCATGGTGGGCTGCGCACAGGCAGCCCTGGAGTCCTCATGGGCTGCGCACGGCAGCCCCTTAGTGGGGTTGTGAGTTGTGCTCGCCCGTGGGTTTGGGCCGAAGGATGAGCGTATGGTTGATGGGCCACCTGAAGATCTTGTATTCCTGACAAATTGTAATTTACTTGTTTTTCTAGGATGGGCCAAAAATTGTTGCTATTTAATTTATGCTTAATATTACAATATTTGTTATTGTATGATAACATGACATATAGAATAGGAGTGCCACGCATATATCTCTTTTGGTATGAACATGCATTGAATGATTTAGGTATCTAAATTGGCATCTAGATAACTCGGTAAATCATTCTATGGGATTTAATCACACGCCTTAAATAATTGAGTGGGAGAAGGTGTTTTTGTAACACCTATGGCCTCCAAGGTTAGTTGAGCTTTATTATTTATTGGTAATCCCCCCAAGGGGCGTCCATGAATGGAATTTAGCAACATACTTCCTTACAAGGATAGACTAGACAATGGACTCAAACGAGATCTACTCCCCAAGGAGGGATTTTCGTGAGAGAAAATTGAGGGTCGATATCTTGGTAACACACTCAATGTAATTTTATTGATATCCTCCCAAGAGTTCTTGTCAGTAAAATTGCAAGGCTAAAATTGAAAACGCTGGTTGTTATGTTAACAATTAGGTGGGACCTAGTCTAACTAGTAAATGGTGCGAACTCCCAAAGGAGGCGTAACATTTATGGGTGTTAGATCACCGTTGAATTTTATGATTGAGTTATTTATTTAATTCAAGATAAATATTTAAAAGTGCTTTATCATGATTATTTACTTATATATGTTTGTTTTATTCAGAAATCATGACCCCATCACTTATGAACATCCTGAAAGATAACACTTTAACTGGAGATAATTATGTCACATGGAAAAGGAAAATTGGGTTGTTGCTGCAAAGTGAAAAACATAAGTTTGTTCTAACTACTCCTAAACCACCTGCTCCTAATAATGAATCTAGCATAATGTATAGAGATGAGTATGAGCAGTGGAAGACTTCAGATGATATGGCAAAATGTTACATTATGGCCACTATCTCCGACGTGTTGCAACAGCAGCATGAAGGAATGGAGTCCGCTGCTGATATAATGATGTCTCTAGAGGAGATGTTGCTATGAAGTCTAGGACGACTAAGAGAGAGGCAGTGACTGCTTTTATGAATCTTAGGATGAAACCTGGACAGGCTGTGAAAGATCACATGATGAAAGTCATAGCACATCTCAACATTGCTGAACTGCATGGCGCTGAGATAGATGGTGAGACAAAGATTGATATGGTTGTCAATTCATTGTCAGATTCCTTTGATCAGTTCAAATTGGACTACACTTTGAACAAAAAGGAATACACCTTACAAGGCCTGATGCAAGATGTTCAAAGTGCTGAAAAGATCCTTGTGAAAGGCAAAGGTCAAGAGATTCATATGGTTGGTAAAGTTGCTACTGTTAAGGCCCGTCAAAAGGTCAAGAAACAACAGAAGAAAAAGCAACTTGGGCCTATCAAGAAGGAGACCAAGAAAGTAACCAAGATCAAAGGGAAATGCTTCCTTTGTGGTGAAAAGGGACATTGGAAGAGAAATTGCCCAAAGTCCCAGAACAAGAAGGAAGAAGGTAATTTGAATTATCTTGAAACATGTTTTTTGGCTGATTCTACAGATTCTTGGATCATAGACTCAGGAGCCACTAATCATGTTTGTTATTCCTTGCAGGGGTTTCAAGAAAGGAGAAAGCTGAGTAAGAATGAAATCAATTTGCGCTTGGGCAACGGAACGTTAGTGTCTGCAAGTGCAGTGGGAGATATTAGAGTTTATTTGGATTCTAGAAGGCATTTAGATTTAATAGACGTTTATTATGTACCTCAATTCAAGAGGAATTTAATTTCAGTTTCTTGTTTGAATAAATTTGGATATTCGGTTACTTTTAATAAAGTTTTTATTATTAGTAAGAATGACAAAATTATTTGCCAAGGTACATTGGAAAACGGTCTATACTTTTTGCATAGAAATATCTCTCACTCGTTAGACACAGAAATAACGGAACCTAATCATAAAAGAGTAAAATTATCAACAGATGAAACCTACCTTTGGCATTTACGCTTAGGTCATATTAACCTTAATAGGATTAAAAGATTGGTATGTGACGGACCTTTGAGTGACTTAAAGGTTGATGATCTACCAACTTGTGAATCTTGTTTGGAAGGTAAAATGACCAAAAGGACGTTCTCTGCCAAAGGTGCAAGAGCCACTGAATGTTTAGGATTGATACACACTGATGTATGTGGACCTATGAGCATTCAAGCTAGAGGTGGATATGAGTACTTCATCACCTTCACGGATGATTACTCGAGATTTGGTTATGTGTATCTCATGAGACATAAGTCGGATGCTTTTGACATGTTCAAAGCATTCAAAGCTGAAGTGGAAAATCAGCTTGAGAAACACATAAAAATCTTGAGATCTGATCGTGGTGGAGAATATCTATCTGGTGAGTTTCAGCAATATCTTATTGATAATGGGATAGTTTCTCAGTTTTCTGCACCAGGTACACCTCAACAAATGGGGTAGCAGAAAGGAGAAATAGAACTCTTTTGGATATGGTTAGGTCTATGTTGAGTTATTCAACGCTTCCTATTTCTTTTTGGGGATATGCTTTACAAACTGCTATATACATTCTAAACGATGTACCATCTAAGTCTGTTCCTAAAACACCGCATGAGTTGTGGACTGGGCGCAAGCCTAGTTTACAACACTTAAGGATATTTGGTTGTCCTGCGCATGTGTTAAAAGGAAAGACAGAAAAGATGGAGTCCCGTTCAGAAACATGTATATTTGTAGGGTATCCAAAAGAAACTAAAGGATATTATTTCTATAGTCCTTCAGATCTTAAAGTATTGTTTCGACAAATGCTAAATTTCTGGAAAAGGACTATATGAATGATTTTGTGCCTAGAAGTAGAATTGTCCTGAATGAGATGTCAGGAGATACAATTCCACGAGAGGTTACACAACCTAACCCAATTGTAAGTTCCGATCCAACACAAGATCAACAACCTACCATTCCTCGTCAGTAGTGGGAGGGTTAGAACACAACCCGAAAGATACATCGGTCTGGGAGAATCAGTGGAGAATCTCCCGGACGACGATGATCCCTATACGTACAAGGAAGCTATGGAGGATGTTGATAGTCGCCATTGGCAAAAGGCAATGCAATCCGAGATTGAATCTATGTTCGATAACAAAGTCTGGTCCCTTGTAGACTTGCCTAAAGGGATAAAACCCATTGGGTGCAAGTGGGTATACAAGAGGAAAAGAGGTATGGATGGAAAGGTGGAAACCTTTAAGGCTAGATTGTAGCTAAAGGGTATACACAGAAAGAAGGTATCGATTACGAGGAAACCTTCTCTCCTGTGGCCATGCTTAAATCCATTAGGATACTCTTATCCATTGCAGCATCTTTAGATCTAGAGATTTGGCAAATGGACGTCAAGACAGCTTTCCTAAATGGAAGTCTTGACGAAAGCATCTACATGATGCAACCAGAGGGATTCATTGAAAAGGGCCAAAGTGGATAAGGTATGCAAGTTGCAGAAATCCATATATGGATTAAAGCAAGCATCCAGATCCTGGAACATAAGGTTTGATCAAGCTGTCAAAGGGTTTGGATTTATTCAGAATCCTGACGAACCTTGTGTATACAAAGGATTAAAGGCGACAAGTTGGTTTTCCTGATTCTTTATGTTGATGATATACTACTCATTGGAAACGATGTAGGTGTATTGACATCAGTAAAAGAATGGTTAGCAAAACAATTTGATATGAAGGACTTAGGAGAAGCAAGTTTTATTCTAGGTATCCAAGTAATAAGGGATAGAAAGAATAGAACGATTGCATTATCCCAAGCTTCATACATAGACAAAATCTTGTCTAGGTTTTCCATGCAGGATTCCAAGAAAGGTATGTTACCTTTCAGACATGGAATCAAGCTTTCTAAGGAACAAGTTCCTAAGAATGAGCATGAAGAGCAATTCATGAGTAGAGTTCCATATGCCTCGGCAGTTGGAAGTCTCATGTATGCAATGCTCTGTACTAGACCAGATATTTGTTTTGCTGTTGGCATAGTTAGCAGGTTTCAATCGAAACCTGGTCCTGATCACTGGACGGCAGTCAAGCATATTTTCAAGTATCTTAAGAGAACGAGAGATAATATGCTTGTATACTCTGGAGGGGATTTGGTTCCCGTTGGGTATACAGATTCTGATTTCCAATCAGATTCTGACTCCAGAAAATCCACATCAGGGGCTGTGTTTACTATTGGAGGAGGAGCAGTTATATGGAGGAGTATCAAGCAATCTTGTATTGCTGATTCCACCATGGAAGCTGAGTATGTTGCTGCATGCGAAGCTGCCAAAGAGGCTGTTTGGCTCCGCCAATTCTTGATTGACTTAGAAGTGGTTCCTAGTGCGAATAAGCAGATCACTATCTACTGTGACAACAGTGGAGCAGTGGCTAATTCGAAAGAACCAAGAAGTCACAAGAGAGGTAAACACATTGAAAGAAAGTATCATCTTTTAAGGGAGATTGTTCAAAGAGGTGACGTGACGATTACCAAAATCGCGTCAGCAGAAAATCTAGCGGATCCCTTCACAAAGGCTCTACCTCAGAAGAGTTTCGATGGGCATCTAGAGAATATGGGCTTGAGAGATATGACACATTTGCTATAGCGCAAGTGGGAGATTGTTAGGATTATGCTCAATAGCAAGAGTGTAATGTTGTAATTAACAATCTTTTTCATATTAATAAAGTGATTTCTGGTTTAACAAATCGTATAGCATTTATAGTTTATATTATAATTGTCAAAGTAAATAATCATAAGGTCTAAAGACTATGGGAAAAGAAGAATTGTTCGTACATCTGGATATGTATGTGGTAGACACAATTCTTTAGTTAGTCTTGAATATGTTCACAACTTAAGTTAAAGGTTGGGCACCTTTATCTTGTTAAAGTTGTAGAATTCTTTTGCTAGCATTTGAGTGGGATCAAATGAGATATGATGAGTCTAAAATCATCGGAGTGTCTTCGAGCAAAAGGATCTAGTGCACTGGGTGCATTGAACTGGATCACAATGAAAAGCTTTATCTAGAACCGTCAATAGATAATAGTCTTTTCATTATCAGGACAATCGGAGAGTCTATCTTAATCCTGAGATAAATGATGGACTTATGGTTGCAAGTGATATCATTTGAGTTATCAATGAGTACGATTATATCGCATAGTCTATCCTCGATAGTTTGGTGATATTCATTTGTTAATCGATAGAGGACTTCATTTATAGATATGGACATCGTGGCTCCATTTAATTAAATGAGAGTATAATATCATCATATGGATGTTTTGAGGTAATTGGATATTAAATCTCAACGTTGAGTTTTCAATAGTGTCTATTGAAAACATGGCTTCTGGACAAGTCAAAATATCCAAGTTCAAAACGTGGTCATATGAGTAAATATGGTAACTTGGAGAGTTATAGGCGGTCTATGAACTCTTGGCGATTACTGATATTAATCACGAGGATACACTATCTCCAATATGATTGTCTAGGGTATGAATGAGGAGCATCTTCCTTTTCTATCTTTATTTAAGAGTTCAGTTTTAGCTCTTTAGTGGAATGAGTTAAAATTAATGGATCGGACCTAAGTGAATCATTTGTTGATTGTGATTAGGTTATGTCTATTGAAGCTTAAATTTAGATGGCCCGCCAAGATCCCCAATCCACACGGACTTGCATGGATCACTTGATATATTCTACCGGACCAATTTAAGGGTCCATCTAGAATTGCATTTAATATATTAAGAATATAATTTGCACATTATTTAAGTAATGGGCTGCTCAATTATATTAATATATTAATGAAAGACATGTGGGCTTGTTTCTTTTAGTAAGAATGGGTCTGGTTCACATGTGGGCTTTTTATTTAAAGTCCAATGGATTAAATGAAATAAGAAAATAATGTTAGGCCCAATCTTATACAAGTGGGGCGGCTAGGTTAATTTTAACCTAAAATATTATTTTGTTTCATTTGTTTTAATTAAATAAGAATTAATTATTTATTGATTAATTGTTTAATTAAAGAAACAAATCTTTCCTAAAAGTAAAAGACTTGTTTGAAGTAAATAAATAAATTAGTTTTATTTATTTAATCAAATAAGGAGTCTTTTTATTTAGTCAAAATAAAAGAATAAAAATCAAGGTTGGATTAGGGTTTGAAGTCTATAAAGTTGAAAAGAATTAGGGTTGAATTTTAGTCACCCTATATAAGTGACATGATGAAATTCGGCCAACCCTAATCTTAGACTACATAGAATTCGGCAACCCTAAAGGAAAAAGAAGAAAAAATTCGGCCAACCTATATATAGCTTATAGATTCGGCCACCACAAGTTTTTGGTGCTTGAGTTTTTATTTCTTTCTTCTTCTTCTTAATTCTAAGAGAGTTTTTATTCTAGAAAGACAAAAGGAGTGTGAAATTATTCTTTGATAGTATACTATTGCTTAATCATCGATAAGCTTGTGTATACGATATCGATCTAGGTTCACGCGAGTTTCGATCATAAGATTGAGAACTCAAAAGTGACCGGAATAATTTTGACATTCTTTTGATTGTTTTGTGACTAACAAAGAAAAGAAAGTTTTTGTTTGGTCCATTCACAGGTTTGCAATTCAAAGAAAAGAGACCACGCTCCTAGGTGATCCACGTTCGTGCTCAGATTGAAGGTCTTGCGGATTACCATCGACGTAAGTCAATCGGATCACGCGACAAAAGGTAATTTACTTTTGTTAATATATATGTGCATGTTTATTGATTAAAAGGGTTTAAGGTTCATAAAGGAAAAATTTTAAAAGACACTAAATCGCTTTTTAGTATCGCTTCCGCTGCGTTTACCACTTTTTTTTTATTTTTTTCCCCTACACATGATTAATAGCCCATTTATTTTATATGTTTTTTTATTTTTTTAATATGATTAAAATTGAATAATCACATAAATGGCTATTAATAATGAGATTAGTTTTTAGGAGTAAAAACTTGGTAATTCTCATTAATTACTAATCTTTCATTAAAATGTTTAATTAGTTAGATTAGTAAAGCCCAACTCATTATTAAGATTAATTTGATTTAAATGGTTTTAGACTAACTGAACGCATCATTTCCCTCACATTAGATAATGCATCATCAAACACGGCATTCATTAACTTGTTTTTAGCTAACAATGTCCCTCAAACTAGGGGTCCTCTCTTCCACCAACAGTGTGCATGTCACATCATAAATTTAATTGTGAAATCGGGTTTGAAGGTTGTAAGCAATCATATAGATTGCATCAGAGATGCCATTCTTATATATGTAGCTCTAATCAAATAGTGACAAAATTTTCCAAATACTGTAGAGCTAACGACAAACAATACCGTAGGTTCCAAACAGATATGTCGGTAAGATAGAACTCCACTTACTTAATGATGCAAAGTGCTATTGATTATTCTGTAGAAATTACAAGTAATTGTAATATGGAAATGACCCTAGTGGGCGGGCCAGATCATACCCCCTACCCTTAATAGGCTCGGGCCTTGGCACGACACATTAAAGGGTCGTGCATGCCTAAAAGGCACGGCCCGGTACGCCCTGTGCTGGGCCAGGCCGTAACGTGGTAGCCCATTTTGCCGCCATGAATTTCAAGGCAAACGAAGCAACCAAGAAAATCATGCAAAGTTATAATCAACAAAAGCAATTTCGTAGAAAAATTTCAATATCCGTCACTATTGAAAATTGAAATAAATTATAATTGTCAAACTAAATACCCATCTCACTATAAAATTATAAATTTAACAAAATTTTAATTTTATATCATGGATTATGCTAATATACATATAATGTATATGTTGTAGAAGTGTAGAACCCCAAGAGTATCTACTATCTTTTTACATTCTTTCACTTTTTCATTTTTAGAATTTTTGATTCTTTGAACCATGAAATTTCAGCAAATGAACATCAATAAACATATTGAATATGGATGATTGGTAGCATAACCCTAACTTTATTTCCCCCCCCCCCACACACATATATATATTAAAATGTCAAGATGAAGCACTACATGTATGGTCCAGATATCCACCATTGTAATAGAAAGTATTTGCTCCCACAACATCGAGCAGACCCCACATATGTTTGTAAAATGTTTAGAGTGACAATTGATGACATGACCCAATGTTCACGATATTTACTGGTTTTGGTTAAATCTTATTGGGTTCAGGTCATTAACGAGTCAACATGTTAAACCCATTAAGTAAATGGGTCGTATTTGGATTGAACCTCTTCTAATCCGCTAGCCCATTTAACACGATTAAGTATCAAAAATAAATATATAATTTATATTATATATAAATAACTATTATGTAATTGTTTCGATCAAATTTAAATTTTAAACATTTAAATTCCTTTAATAGTTTCATAATTTTGAATTTAACTCGAGAAACTCTAACGGTTACTTTAATAGATAAACCCTAAATACTTTATTACTTTATAGGTAAATAATGAATGGAATTGTGATTTATCATGTATTAAAATTGATATATAACTTATAAACTAACGGATTAAACGGATCTTATTGGGTAATCCGGTAATTTAATTGGTCATGTTTGAGATTCGACTTGTGACATGATAAGTTTATGTTATTTGAGTATACTTGTAATACATTGAACATATATTAAAATACAAGTATTCTTTGTTGTTAAGTTTATGTGTCCTTATACCTCATACAACTAATAGATATATAGACTATGCTTATATGATCATATGCTTATCTTGTCTATGTATGGATTTATGGTTTATGTGTTGTATGTAAGGCTACCTTGAGGGACAAACAAAAGTTTGTTCAATGGATTGAAAAAGGCATAAAAACTTATTCACCCCCATTTAGGTATGCTTTAAGCTATTTAACTACGTTTGTATACTTTCAATTGGTATCAGAGCAAGTCATCGAACGGCACTCGACGAGATCCAGGTTATACTTACGTGTGAATTGCTTAGGTTTTTAGTTATGGTTGTCCTCCTTTATTTGTGGAAAAGGTTCTTCTTATTTGTCATTACATTTGTCTACTAACAATTTTGTTGATGAGCTTTAAAAGAATGTTAGTTACAAAAGCAAGGAAGAAGAAATTTTTGTTCCCCAAAGGATGATCAAATTATACTTGATCACTTACTCATGCAACGAAATGAAGAGGTTTTGCAAAGAGTGATGATGACTCTAGTGATGAGGAGAGCTCAAGTGATGAGTCTTCTAGTGAAAAAGTTGTTGAGCAACTTTGTTGCATTCACGGCCTCTCACTCTATCCTAGAGGATGTATGTCAAGATTCATTGGATAAGGAAGATAATCTAAACATCAAGAATGATTAAGTGAAGATTCTACTATCATTGATCTTTTGGCTAAGATGAATTGTCTTGAAGAAAATTTGAAGATAAACCTAAGAAAGATTGATAAGAATGATGATTTGATCAAGATACAGGTGGATGAGTTTGTTTCAACTACTCAGAGGCTCTCGGGTGAAAGAATGCTCTTGCTACGAAGCTTAGAGAAGTTGAAGGGATTGTTCTTGAAAAGGATAGGATCATCTCTAGTTTGACTTTAGGAGGCTCAAGCGACGCGGTAGTTGAGGAAAAGCTCATAGAAGCATCACTTCCTATAAGCAAGGTTATTGTTGAAAAGAAAGCTCCTAAGAAGAGACGTTCCAAGAAAAAGAACAAGTTGAAGAACAAGGTACCCCTTGAAACTCTCATTTGTGCTTCTCCCATCCCGGAAGGTAAAATCTCTTCTTTTGTTCCCATATGTCATTTTGTAATACCGTAGGCCATATCAAACCCAAGTGCTTTAAATTCATTGAATATTGCAACATAGGAAATGCATCTAGGGATAGAGAGATTGGACTTCATTTTAAGCATGCTAAAGCTATTGAATTTGGAAAGCATGATAATGTCACAAAGCATGTTAAGAATGTACAGAATGTGAAGAATGGAAACCTTGCAAAATTTGACAATGCATATGTTGCTAATAATGTTGAAAAGAAGAGTATCAATGATATTATTGTGAATCAAGTTATGGAAGAACTTTACTCTAGATTCAACATTGTTGTCAAAGAGAATCTTGATAATGTTTGTGTAGGTTCACCCAAGACAAAATTTGTCAAGGGTGAGTGCTCTTACCAATAGTGTAAGTTACACATGTGTGTTAGCTTTAAGATTAATGTTTTGTTGTTAAGAAGCTTGGCTTGGTTGCTTTGTATCTCTACTACTTGACATGAACTTAGCTATCTCACATTATTGTTATGATAGTTGAAATCTATTGATTAACTTTTTGAGAAGTTGATTTTAGATATCTATATGGTGATAATCATGTTAAGACTTTTAAAGAAAGTCATTTTTTTGTTTGAGTTGAAATGCTTAGCTTTTAGTCTCTTGGGATCGACACACCTATAACTTGTAGTCATGAGGACTTACAAGCCAAGAGGACTAATAAAAAGGGTGAAGGCCTTGCATTTGATGAAAATAGCTTGCAAAGGTATCTCTATATCATTTTGCTTGCTTTGTTATCTTTTCATCTCTCAACTCATTGTGTGTATCACTTCATGAAGCATGTCATACTTGAGAACTAATATAGTGTTATATGGTCCTCGTTGACATTTGCTAGTCTAAAATCTTTTGGTGATAATTGTTCACATTGATCTTAATCATGATGTGTTTTGTTTGTATGATTGTTGAGTGACAAGTTTTTGAAAAATAGGCTTCATATCTTTGAAAGCTACTCTCTTGAGAAGTAGAGATCTTAAGTAAGTCTCTACTTCTAAAATGTGCTTTTAAGCCATAAAAACTTGGTTTCTAAAATGCACTTTGCTTCTCTTACATGCTTGGTTAAGTGTGTTGAATTTGATTAATGTAAGTATGGATACAACTTGAAGTCCTAAGGACTAGTACGTTTAAAAATGACCAATGGTTGGTATCCATTTGCTTTGGTAACATAGAACTCAATGGGCACCCTCATGGAAAAGGCTACACACCTTGGTTGTAAAGTCACCCAATGTAGGAAAGGGCTACACTATTGTGATGAGTGAAAGTCGCCATGAGGTGTATATGTTTATGTTTGTTAAAAGTCAAAGAAGTGTTGAAATAAATCATTAAAAAAAAAAAAAAAATCTTTGATTCAAGCCTAAAACAAAGCAAAAGGCTTATGGAGTATAGTTGAAAAATCAAATTAGCTCGAGTTGTCAAATAGAAATGGATTGACGAGCCACATGCACACATTTCGCTCACATATTGAGATCTATTCTTTTTAAAAGCAAAACTTCGGATGATGATCGGTTTGACCTTTTTACGGAAAGGCTTAAGATGAATAGATGTTGAAAATGTTTGCAAGTTTGATTTTCAAAATACTTCCTTTTATATACTTGAAGCAAAATCTTCACACACTCACATTTGCTTATTTGGTATATTGATACTTTAGCAATTTTTGAAGATATATGAGAGTGATTGAAAATCTTTGTGTAACTCTCAATGATTTATGAAGCTTATTTGAAAAATCTAATATAAATTGCTTGTGATGTGAATGTGTGGCGATACATGTGAACAATTGTCTATCTAGATGCTAAATGAGGCATTTATCAAGGGGGAACATTATATGCTATATTTTGTTCTCTTGTATGATTTGTTCACATAATTCTTCAAAATTGTTGTTTGTTAGCATTATTCTTATTTTTGTTAAATCTTGGAGATGCTATAATAATTTCTTATATGCATGTTGATTTGTTCAAAAATGATGTTTTTGCCTTTGTATATGTTTATTGGTCACTAACTTGTTTGATATTTCCATTCATATTTGTTTTTAGTGTTTTTGTGATACAAGATCATGGGAAAAGCCAAGAAAGTTGGTGGTAGCAATTCTTCTAATCCCGTTGACAAGTTTAAGTTTACATCTTCTTCCAAGAGTACCAAAGCTAACAAGATGAAGAGTTTGGGAATTTTTGGATGCAAAAAGATTATTCAAGAGAAAGGTATAGATTTGAATTCTTGTATTGGTTCTTATATTCATAAGGCTATCATGGATAGAAATTGGAGTTCTTGGATTAACATGCTAGGATTAGCTAATGAGACCATGGTTAGGGAATTCTATCATGTTTACAAGGATAGTACTAATGTGGAGAATGCTCTTATGGATATGAGAGGTATTATTTTTAGAGTTTGCTCTTGGAAATTGAATGAGTTTCTAGGATTGCCCGAAGATATTGAGTCGAATTTCCTTGATATTGATGTCTTAGAAAACCTTGATTTGATGGGTAAAACTCTTTGTGATGATGAGAATTTTGAGTGGGGCAAACGTGCCTTTATTAGGCAAAGTGAGTTGACCAAAATTAGTGATTTTTGACATTTATTTGTTTGTTTTAATCTTATTGTCTCTACTAATGCTACCGAACTTAATAGAGAAAAGATCAAGATTGTGTATGCTTTGGTGACAAACAAACCTATTATTCTTGGTGAATTGCTTATTGAACATATTGAGATTGCGGCTTGTTCAAGTCGTTTGGATAAGAAATTAGCATTTCCAGGGTTTATTTCTCAATTGTATTTAGCTAAAGGGTTGAAGAATTATGATGATGATGTGCTACTTCCTCCCTTAGAGAAGTAAGTAAGAAACGTGTGACAACCATGTCATACAAGGAAAAGGGAAAGCCTAGTGATACATTTAGGCTATTTGGTGAATCTCTTGATTCAAGCCATATACCTAGCACACCTATTCTTCCAAGTTGGGCTATACAATTGAAGAAAGAGGTTGAAGAGTCATGAAGGATGATTGAGGCGTCACAAAGGAAGATTGAAGATCTTAATGCTAAGATAGTTGTTCAAGATGAGAAGATCGAAGAATTGAAAGGAAAAGCAACTATTGCAAAGCATTATGTGAGATCATCACATTGCACTACTTTCCTTGGTGGCACAAGTGGCTAGAGAGTATCTTGAGGTATATTTTCTTACTCTTTCCTTTTGGCTTCATATCATGTCAAAAAGGGGGAGAAATATGAGATATATATATATATATATATATATATCTAGCTTACTTAGTCTCATGTTTTAGTTTTTATTTTAGTGTATTTTGGTATCGAGTTTGAACTTTATGGCATATAATATTTTTTTGGTATTTGTTGATCTTGGCTAGAACTTTTTGTTGGATAACACGTATTAAGGGGGAGCATACATGATCCATTTGAACTTAAATGTTTTATTTTCTTGCCTAAGAATAAATATTGCCATATGTGTTGTCTGTTGGATATTCTTGTGCTTTCAAGTTTATTTTAGGTGACATCAAGAGAAGACCAAGATAAAGTTCAAGACTTGTTGTTGAAAATTGTGTCTAGAAATGTGTAACTCATTGTGACCATATTTTCTTTGTAATTGTTTTAGTATATGTATAGGGGTTTTGATATGGAATTTGCCAAAGGGGGAGATTGTTAGGTTTTTGTTTTGTCTTGGATATATTCCATACCAAAACGATATTCTCTTGTAATGTTTAGTGGACTAAGTATTAAAGATTCAAAGCGTCAAGAAAGTCTTGGCCACAACTCATGCAAGATGCTGGCTTCAAAGAGAAATGTGTTTCATCGGTCTACAAAGATATATAAGACCTCATTTCTCTTACAAGGCTAGGCACACACACACATGGCATTCATTTGTGTCCCTGCATAGTTGAACAACATTTATATATCACTTTTACACACTTGGTAATGTATGCACATGCATTAGATTTAATTTGATAAACATTGTAATTTGCATGTTCTAGGACTATGTCTAGGAAATGGCATACGTGTGTGATTTTGTATTTATTTGTTTCCATATTTTTGTTATTGGACTTGAACACGATCTCTTATGATTCCTTATTGAGTCCCGGTCATTTCAATTACTCATTCATTAGGTTTCGAGTCCAAACGATGTAGCTACGCTACTTTTCGTTCTCATTCGTTGAGTTGTTTTCGTCGTCGTATTCCGAGATGATTTCTCAACCTTTTGTCAAAGTTTCATAGCCATCATTCTACGTGAGGGATTCAAAATCAGAGTTAGGAGGCCTAGATACGGCCGAAAAACGCGAGCGGAGCGCAGGAGAAGCAAACATGACCAAATGCCAAGCTTTGTGTCACGTGTGGAGGTCGTGTGCCACACGGCCAGAGCACCTCTCTGCCCACGTGTGGCACACGTGCCCCACACGGGGTGCTGACGTGGCAGCCCCTGATTGACTCACGTTTTCCCTCTCTCTCCTCCTTTTAAATATTTCCAATTCTCTCTCCTCTTAAATATTTCCAATTCCCTTCATTTCATTCCAAGAAGAAAAAGCTTGAAATCCAAATCTCTCAACTTTTTTTCTCACCTTCCAAACACCATAACTTTCTCATACGAAGTCGGAATTGAGTAATTCAAGTTGGAGATTGTTTGTAATCAAGTCCTCTACCTTTTTCAAGTGTTCTAGTAGCTGTTTGATCGATTTTTGTGGTGGTTCTACCTAGAAAACCGAACAGCTCCTGAACTTGAGGTATTGGTCATATCTTTGTGATTTCTTCTTTTATAACCTTCAATTTGACTGGGGCTTCTTCTTCTATATGTATGTATATGTATGGTGAATGCTAGTGAGAAATATAGCTTCATAATCAAACTTAATCAATAGTCTAATTAGAGACATGTGTGAACTAGTTCCTAGGATTCTAGGTTTTTTCACATGATTGAGAGTTGTATTGTGATTAGTTTGATATCTAGGATTATTTGTGACTTGATTGAATCATTTATGATTAATAATCCTTGAAATGTGCTTTGATCCTTTGATTGATAAAATCTAGGATTAATGCTTGTGTATGTGTTTTTAGAGACAAATAGGATTTAATTGATTATTCAATATATCCTTGCTCTAATTGTTGGCTAGAATATTCATTGAACACATTTTATGATTCTAGCATTTTTGTGTATGTTTGTAACATCTTGAATATGTGTTTCATGATTATGATTTATTCAAGTGTGTAAGGTTTATGATTTGTATTGGCTTGATTCCATTGCAAAACACTCCATATTATGTATTAGTTGTTGCTTAGGATATTCTTTGAAGAAAGGAAGCTTAAAAAGTGAAGAGCAACGTCTAGTGCAAAAGTCGTCTTCAAGAGGTGAAAAACGTCAAAGGTATATCTTGACTTCCATCCTCTTGCAAGGCGTTAGCGCACACACACAAAATTCATACATGTGTGTCCCTACATCGTGGTTCAAACATTTGGTATAACATATTCACACACTTCATAGTATGCTCATGCATTGATCTTGTATTGACAAACATTGTAGAATTGCATGCTTTGTAACTATCTCTTTGATATGGCATGCTTGTGTGAATATGTGTTTATTTGTTTGTGTATATTGTGTTTAGGACTTGAACATGTTCTTATTTAATACCTTATTGAGTTCCGGTCATTTCGGTTACTTATTCATAAGGTTTCGAGTCCAAACAATGTGACTATGCTACTTTGCGTTCTCATTCGTTGAGTTGACTTCATCGTCATTTTTCGAGATGATTTCTCAACCATTTTTCAAAGTTTTGTAGTCGTAGTCGTGTGTGAGGGAGTCACGGTTCGTAATCCAAAAATGGATTCGAAATCGGAGTTCGGATGCCCAAGATACGGCTAAAGAACGTGAGGGAGCGCGCGAGAGGCAAGCATGGCCAAAGGCCATGCATTGGCCACCACGTGTGGAGCCCGTGGGACCCACGGCCAGAGCACCCCTCTGGTCCCGTGTGGCCCACGTGCTCCCCATGGGGTGCTGACGTGGCAGCCTCTGATTGTGTTAAGTTGATAATTAGTGTTGGCATTAATTCCATATCAAAACGTGTTTTACTTGTAATGTTTAGTGGTTAGTAATTGAAGAATTTCGAAGACGAAGGACGTCTCAACCATTATTCGTTCAAGTTGCCGGCTTTTAAGAGTTTCGGACATTATCGGTCTACAAAGGTATTCAAAGACCTCTTATCTCTTACAAGGCTAGGCACACACTCACACATATCATTCTTGTGTGTCCCTTCATGATTTTATTTCATTTACATTTCACTTTCACACACTTGGCAAAATATGCTCATGCATTCACATTTAGTTAATAAACTTTGTGTTTTGCATTTTCTAGGACTATGTCCGGAAACAAGCATATGTGTGTGTATTTGTGTTTGTATGTTTCCGTATTTTGTGTTTAGGACTTGAACATGTTCTTATTCAATGCCTTATTGAGTTCCGGTCGTTTCGGTTACTCATTCATAAGGTTTCGAGTCCAAACATGTTGACTATGCCACTTTATGTTCTCTTACGTTGTGTTGACTTCATCGATGATTTCTGAGATAATTTCTCAACCATTTTTCAAATTTGTATAGTCTTCGTCGTGCGTTAGAGAGTCACGGTTCGTAATATGAAAACGGATTCAAATTCGGAGTTCGGACGCCCGAGATACGGGTCGACGAACCAAGGGAGCGCGCGAGAGTACAGCCCAGGCCGTGGGCCACAAGGGCTGGCCGTGGTTGAGGCCGTGGGCCCCACAGCCTGGAGCAGCCTCTGCTCCCGTGTGGGCCACGTGCCCCCACGGCCAGGGTGTGATGTGGCACCACCTGGTTGGCCGGAATCCTCTCTCTCTCTCTCTCCTATTTCTTCCCTCTCTCTCTCCATTTTGAATTTCCAAGAAGAAATATTTAGTTTTCCCGCATTGAGTTCTCTCCAATTTTTCCAAACTTCAAAACACCATATCTTCCTCATCCGGAGTCGGATTTGAGTGATTCAAGTTGGAGAGTGTCCGTATTTGAGTCCTCTAACATCTCCAAGTGGTTTGGTGGCTGTTTGATTGTGATTTCAAGTGGTTGGACACTGAATTTCGCACCAGCTGCAGAATCCGAGGTTTGAGTCTCATCTTTGGGATTTCTTGTTATTTGACCTTCCATTTGCTTGGGGTTTCTTCTTCTATATCTATGTTATTGTTTTATAAAAGCTATTTAGAAAGGTAGCTTGATTATCATTCTAATTGAAACTCAATTTGTGGACTTATGTTGACTAGATTTTATGATTCTAGTTTTTACATTTGTTTGTGAGTTGTATTGTGATTAGAATGGCATCTTAGGTTGTTTGATACTTAATTGAATTAATTTTGTGTTAAAATGACTTTGAGATTTGATTTGGTCCTTTGATTATTGAAATCTAGGATTTGTGTATTTTTATGTGATTTAGAGAATATAGGTTTTGATTGATGTAAATCTCAAAACCTTGCTCTATATTTTTGTCTAGTATATTGATTGATTTTAATCTCATATATCTAGCTTTTGATTGTATATTGATAGCATCTTGAATTTGTACTTAATGAACATTTGTGATTCAAGTGTTATGTGTGTGAATGAGACTTTTAGTGTATGTGTTAGGTGTTTCACATGCTTAGGTTTCTATTCATGTATTTTTGCATCTAGACTTGATTAATTGTGATATCACATGTTTAGGTCTATTTGTGCCATAGAATGTATTGATCACATGTTCGATGTTGTATTGAATGTTTGCATCATTTGCATTCACATGATCACACTAGGAAGTCCTTGTAAAAGGCATGAAGTCTTGGTTAGAGTCGGGATGACTCGGATAGCCAAGCAAGAAGTCTTGCCTAGAGTCGGGATGACTCGGATAGGTAAGCAAGGAGTCATGGCTAGAGTCGGGAGGACTCGGATAGTCATGCATGGGAGGCTCCCTAGAGGCAAGAGTGCCTTGGATAGGGAGTTGGCTATTGTATTGGTAGGCCTAGGCGTATGGTTAGACATAGAGTCTGATAGAGCAGGGTACACGGGAGGTGTATGCACTCTTGAGGAATTTCTAATCTACCATCGATGTTGGTTGAGTGTGTTGTCCAATATATGGTGGTTCCGCATCATTGAGGGATTTCATACTTTCCAATAGGGTTGGGTAGGCTTAGACTTCACTAGGTTGGGTGAGCTAAAGATTGGTCACTTTGTGAATGTTCTATGTTTACTTTCCAATAATATAGTACCCAATGGTTGTAGTTCAACCCGTGGATGTTTCCTCCTTGGAGGTTTTACCACGTTAAAAAATCCCTTGTGTTAATTATTTCTATCTCTTTCTCTTATATTTTAATTGTATATTTTATTGTCTTGATTCATAATATCCACATGTGATATATTGTGAAGCAAGTCTTTGTATAGTGTAATTAGTATATTCATTCTATAGATCAATTTGTATCTTTGATTCTTTTATATATTGTAATTTTTGTATAGTGACATTTTGATCACTCTTGTAACACATTGAACATCTTATGAAATACAAGCTTATTTTGTTGTTATGTTTATTTGCTATTTTACCTCACATGACTTGTTGATATACTTAGACATTTCTCTTATGATTGTAACATCGTATTGTCTATGTATGTCTTCCTTGGCTTATTGTGTTGTGTGGGCTACCTTGAGGGACAAACGAATGTTGTGTACATTCAAATTGGCTCCCGTCATCCTCTCTCTTCTCCATCTCTTTTCCCTCCATTTATATTCGAAATCCCGAGCAGAATTCTTTACAATTGTTGATTTCTTATTTTGATCATATCTCTTTCATTTCAACTCCGAATTGAGTGATTCAAAAGCCAAAATTGTTGGTCTTGAAGAGAGCTACAAACCCTAAGCATTTTTAGAGCCATTTGAGTTCATCATTTTTCCCAGTGATCTGATTTCAGTACGAGACTCAACTTTGTATGTGAAACTTCTTCTTCTCACTTCATCTTTTGATCATCTCTTTTAATCTTCCTAATTGATAGATGATATGTGTTTAGAATGTTGTTAGATAATATTCTAGGGGTGGTTGATCTATTGATTGTTGAGTTTTAGCCATTTGATCTCAATTGGACATATATTGCTAAACTTGACCTATCTTGATATTGATTCTAGAAATACTTTTGTTCTTGAACTTGATTGTTGATTTCTAGGTTTTTGTCACATGTTCATGAACTAGGATTTTTGATTGTGCTATCTATCATTTAAATCTAGTTCTTGTTTGGATTGAATATGTTGTGGATTTCAAGTGTTAACTTGTTCACTTGATTTCAAAGCTAGTTTTGTGATTTTTATTGAAAACTTGTTACTCTAGCTTTGATTGACATGTTTAGGTTTCTAGATATTTTTGTGAATGACTTTGAATGTCTAATCTAGACTTCTAATCACATGTTCATAAGAATTAGCTAAATTTGCTTGTGAGCTTGATTTGTGCAAATCTAATTCTTCATAGAGTGTGTTTGATCTACTTGCTCTATTTGCTTGTGTTTGCATCATTTGCATCACTTAGATCATTGCCTTGTGAAAGGTTGAAGTCTCTTGCAAAGTGAGTGAAGCTTTGTCTTGAGCAAGAAGTCTTGGCTAGGAAAGTGTTCCGGATAGCCAAGCAAGAAGCCTTGATTAGAATCGGGAGGACTCGGATAGTCAAGCAAGAAATCTTCCTAGAGACGTGAGCGTCTTGGATAGGAAGTTGCTTTCTAGAGGTGTAGGATACATCTTGGATAAGAAGTAGGCTTGGTAGTTCACTTGCCCGAGGGTAGATTAGGAGGTGATAGCTTGAGCGGATATCATGTGTTGATAGCTTGAGTGTGTAAGTCCTTTTCATATAGTGGATTGCTTTGCCGGTGGTTGTGGTATCAACCCGTGGATGTTTCCTCTTTGAGGTTTTACCACGTAAAAACATTTGTGTTTATTTTTGTTTTTACTTTTCTTTATCTTCCATATCTTACATTGATTGCATATCTTGTAAATTGATTAACTCTTGTATTAGTGAAATCAATTCATTTGCTAAATCTAATCAAGTGTGCATTTTCTTTGTTATATTCCGCATCATTTTTAATATTGGAAGAATTTGAGTAAATACCTATTCACCCCCCCCCCCCCCCCCCCCTCTAGGTATATTTTACACTATATTGTTTAAGGGAATTTCAAAGTATTATCTGTGTGAATGAAACTATGAGCTTTTGTGTTAGGTGTTTTTCACATGCTCTAGGTTTAATTCATGTTTTGGCATCTAGACTATATTACTTGTGTTCTCACACGTTTAGGTCTAGTTGTTCCATGGAATGTATTGATCACATGTTCTATGTTGAATTGATTATTTGCAACATTTGCATTCACATGATCACACTAGGAAGTCTTTGTAAAAGGCATGAAGTCTTGACTAGGTCGAGATGTCTAGATAGTCAAGCAAGGAAGTCTTGGTTAGGACATGAGGTCTGAATAACCAAGCAAGAAGCCTTAACTAGAGTTGGGATGACTTGGATAGTTAAGCAATAAGTCATGGCTAGGATCGGGAAGGTCCAGATAGTCATGCATGGGAGGCTCTCTAGAGGCATGAGTGCCTTGGATATGGAGTTAGCTATAATATTGGTAGGCCTAGGCGTATGGATAGACATAGACTCCAAAAAAGCGGGGTATATGGGATGTGTATGCACTCTTGAGGAATTTCTAATCTTCAATCGATGTTGGTTAGGTATGATCTCCAATATATGGTGGTTCCACATCATTGAGGGATTTCGTACTTTCCAATAGGGTTGGGTAGACATAGACTCTAATAGGAAGTAGATTAAGGTTGGTCACTTTTGAGGAATTTCTAATTTACCATCCAATATATAGAGTACCCAATGGTTGTAGTTCAACTCGTGGATGTTACCTCCTTGGAAGTTTTACCACGTTAAAAAATCTCTTGTGTTAATTCTTCCTATCTCTATCTCTTATATTTGTATATGTGTATGTTGTTATCTTATTGCATATTATTCACTTATGATGCATATTGTAACATGATTTTGTAAAGTGTGATTTGTGAACTTATTCATTTGATCTTATTTGTAAATATAATTCTTTTGTATATTGTAATTCTTGTGTATAATGTTATTTGAATATACTTGTAATACATGGAACATATATTGAAATACAAGTATTCTTTGTTGTTGAGTTTATGTGTCCTTATACCTCATACAACTAACAGATATATAGACTATGCTTATATGATCATATGCTTATCTTGTCTATGTATGGATTTATGGTTTATGTGTTGTATGTAAGGCTACCTTGAGGGACAAACAAAAGTTTGTTCAAGGGATTGAAAAAGGCGTAAAAACCGATTCACCCCCCTCTAGGTATGCTTTAAGCTATTTAACTACGTTTGTATACTTTCATAAAGTCATGCAAAGAAATCACACTCCAAAGTGGCGAAGAGTTTGGGAATGAAGAAGAGAAGAAGAGTGAAGCAAAAGAAGAAGATGAGGGTCACGAAAATTTTTCAGGAAGTCTCGCAACCCAAAACTTGATGCAAGGTTGCACTAAAGCCTTATTGATTGTACCCAACCCCAAATGTTTTCCAAGTTATGATGAGACCACCTCGAGGGCTATTGAAACCGTCCACATGGTTGAAGAAATTCCACCATTCCAAGTTAAGAGGGAGATGAATGAAAAGAGCAGTAAAGAGAAGATAACTTTCATTGACAAGATTCGCAATGAAGAAAAGGCAAATACATTTGAGGTGAATGATTTCAGCAAGGTTCCTAAGCCAGATTGAAGTGATGAGCTGAATGCGTCGAGCCGAGATGTTAAACCAAGCGCTAGGTGGGAGGCAACCCATCTAGATTTTTCTTTCCTTTTTGTTTTTGTTTTTGTTTTTGTTTTTATTTTTGTTGTGTAACTCCTCTCTCTTACCTTGTCTAACATTATACTATATTTCTTAATTAAACATTGAGGATGATGTTTAGATTAGGTTTGGGGGTGTGGGTTTATTTTTCGTTTCATTTTTGCGTGTTTTTGAGTTTTTGAGTTTTTGTGTTCTGCTAGACATATTTTTATGCAAACGTTTTCTTTAAAACTGTACCTTTTGGCAAGGAAACAAATTTTTTCGTCTACTTTGGTTCTTCAATTTTTCGATATGAATCCAATGATATAAAGAGCGTAAATTCTGGGCAGGATTTTGAAAGTTATGATCAATTCTTCGGCCAAAGGTCAGAAGCGAAGCTCTGCTTCGCGAATCCGCGAGTGAGCTGTTTTCATCGCTCGTTTTCACACTTTTCCAAATCAATTTTTGAAATACTTTCTAAATGAAAAGTGTTTTTTTTGCATGTCTAGTTTCTTGTGTCAAAATTTGAGAAAATATAGTTGAGTATTGTAAGAGATGCGCACTTGAATGTGGACATAGGTCAAATTTAAATTTCAGCAGAATTTTGCTTTTGAAAAATGAGTCAATTTTTGTTTTTGTGTCATTTTTGACAAGTTTGCTATTGATAGTCTAATTGTATGCTATGCACATGTATTCTTGACTTTAGGATTGCATTGATAGTTAGTGTATCATGTTTTGAGTTAAGGCCTGAATCTTGATGATTGGTAAGTGGATGCCATGCTTGTTTGTTAATGGAAGAATTGTGGAGACTACCCTAGATCACAACCTTACATTGTGTAAACTAAGAGGGTTTTTCTTTGTTTCTACTCATATACACTCTTCATGTTCTTTGTTTAGATTGATCTCTTTAGGCTTTTGCATTGGATACTAATGAACTAATCTCTCTTAAAGGTATCACATATTTTGCGTTTGTTCTTATGTTGGATGAACCTTAAGAAGTGATGTTAGGCAATGTGTACTAACCTACATAAAAGGCCTTAAATATCTCTACCCATGCGTGTGCTCCATTAGCCCTTTTGAAGCCAAACACTTAAAAGCTTTTTCTTTCATCACTCACATAACCCTTATCCCTTATACCCAATATATATTGGCCGTACCCTATAGCTTGGGATCATGTCGAGTGGAAGAAGATGAAGTTCAAGTTAAAGATAAAGAAAAGAAAAAGAGGAGCATGGGTAAGTTCTAAAGCATGTATGTACCAAGGCAAAGAAAGGAATCAAAAGTTCTTTAAAAAAGAAAAATAGAACAAAAGAAAAAAAAAAGCATTCAAAGAAAAAAAAAAAAAGCATTCAAAGAAAAAAAAAAAAGGGAAAAAGAAAAGAAGAGCAAGATTTGAGAAAGAGAAAAGCAATGAAAAGAATAAAGAAAGAATGATGGAAAAGAAGTTGAAT
This sequence comes from Acer saccharum, assembly GCA_030490815.1. Taxonomy (NCBI): domain Eukaryota; kingdom Viridiplantae; phylum Streptophyta; class Magnoliopsida; order Sapindales; family Sapindaceae; genus Acer; species Acer saccharum. The sequence goes on along the minus strand of CM059868.1, from coordinate 22,440,582 downwards.
TCAAGTTGAATATTTATTTGAAAAAGAAGTTGAAGAAATTGATGAAGAAGCCTAATTACAAAGAAGATTCAAAGGAGAGATGTCCACACATTAACATACCATGATACATCTCTTAGCATGATCTTAGGTTTTCTAATTTTCCTTTTTCCGTTCTTTCTATTAACTCTTCACCTAATGGCCCCATCAATACCAAAGAGAAAGACCTAACTGATCTTTTGGGGATTCTAGCTTGGGAGTTCAGGTAAGTATGTGCTCTATCTTATTCTTAGTATTTGATTCCATTCATGAGATCTATTTGTATAAATCTTAGCGTTCTTTCTACTATATACTCATATGCGATATATAAATTGAAATTTTCTTGTGTATAAATTCAATCGCATATGCTTGTTGAGAGTGTTGCCTAGGTTTCGAGTGAAAATTGAGTGACATCGTGTGAGGACTTAGAGTTGAGACGAATTCCCTCCTTAGCATTTGAGTATGTTATTTGCAAGCTGAGAATTTTGGTGAATGGCTGAGACATGAGATATGATGCATGCTTGATCGCATGATTTTACTTTTGAGTAAGTGTGTTGTGTGTGCTTTGATTCTTATTGGTGTGTGAATTTGTCTTGTCGTTTTTTTTTTTTTTTTTTTTTTGAGTTTCAAGTCTTTTTGATTTTGTTTTTGTTTCGATTTTGCTCGAGGACTAGCAAAAGCTAGGCTTAAGGGTATTTGTTAGGTCGATAAATGTTGATATTTGAGACCCCTAATTCCTATGTTTATGTTGTATTCTTGAGTATAATTGAATGTTTTAACATATTTGTTGAGTTTGTGTAGAAGATAGCTCTTAGAGTGAGTTTGATGACAAAAAGGTGATTTTTAGTGAAGTTTGGAGAAATGCCTCTACAGTACATCTAACTTGTGAAGACCATATCTCCCTCCTCAGATCGAACCAAGTTGAGATCTACATGTTTTCGGAAAGCTCCGGAAGTCTAGTTTCTGGTGCATTTTACGGTTTGTCGATCCAAGTTTTCTGGAGGAAGTTATGGCCGATTTGTAACCGAAGGTCAGAGCTGGAAAAGCCTACCACAACCAAACCACAATTCATGCACAATTGCATGTGGATCAGCCTGGGCAGCGGTACATAGTAAAGGAACTTCATGGTCCGGACCGCGATTGAACTTCGGAGCGGTCTAGGCAGCGATATTACGTATTTTTGGCGTATTTCCACTTCAAATTGGGCTAGATTCGTCCCAAAGCTTTCCAAATCAAATCCTAATAACTTTAGAAGATCAAGACATGTTTGGGAAACTTCCTAAACTCAAATTAGAAGTCAATCATCAAAAGAGGAAATCCAAGTTAGGAATGGATTATCATTCCTTGTTTAAATCGTCTTCCTACTTGGTGTGTTTCTTACATCAAAGCAATTGAGAATCTACAAGGAGAATCACATATAAATACCAAGAGTTTTCTATAAGAGTCATGTGTGCAGAGTTGAAGATTGAAGATTGAAGACTCCATCAACATTCTCTTTCTTCTACCTTTCTTTAGTTTAGATGTTAATTTTTCTAGTTTTTATTTCTAGCTAATTTCTTTGTTAATTCAATTCCATAGATAAGTTTTTTTTTAATGAAGTATTATTTTCCATGCATGATGATTTCAATTTCTCCATAAGAATTGTTTTCTATTATCTTTATTTCTTTGATTGACCATCTTAGGAGCATTATTTTAGGATCTATGTTGTAGGATAAAGTTCGAATACCTGACGAACATATTCTTGCATGCAACAATTAATTGGAATAAGACCTAATTAAGGGAAATTGATTCATGAATAACCTAGAATAAATACCATGTTTTAGGGTTTATGTGATAATCATATTCTCTTGGTTCTTAATGGGTTCCAATTATTAAATCTAGTAAATACCCTTGCTAGGTTATAATTTGGAATACAAGTATTTATGCAAATACCATGCAATCTACATACTAACTAAGAGAGAATCGATACAACTTGTGTGGAATACCCACCGCCTTGTTATGGATATCTTCATCATGTTTGACATCTTTACCTTCATTATTGTCTATGGATTGGATGATTGTTTAGTGGTGGATAGAAGGTCCTAACTAGTGTTTTCCATATATTTTTCCTCATTATATTTTATGCTGCGTTTAATTTATTGTTATTTAATTTTCTTTAGTTTTATTAATCAATTCAAAAACCCCACATTTGTTTGTGTGAGTTATTGTTTAGTTATTTTCAGTTAGAATAGAGTTCTAGAGTGTCTTAGATATAAACTCATTATTTTAGTAGGTAATTAATTCATTGTGGGAACGATCCTTGCTTAACCGTTGTACTATTGTTTACGACTTGTGCACTTGCAATGTTTTTATTATTTTTGTTTGCCTATTTGGCAACCACCAAGACTATATATATATATTATTATTTTTTGAAAAAAAACTCAACTTCCTCTTTATCTTTACTTTTTGTCAAATCCATCTTTTATAAATGTAGATAAAGCATTTGATCAATTTGTTAGGATTATGCTCAATAGCAAGAGTGTAATATTGTAATTGACAATCTTTTTCATATTAATAAAGTAATTTTTGGTTTAACAAATCTTATAGCATTTATAGTTTAATATTATAATTGTCAAAGTAAATAATCATAAGGTCTAAAGACTATGAGAAAAGAAGAATAGTTCATACATCTGGATATGTATGAGGTAGACACAATTCTTTAGTTAGTCTTGAATAATGTTCACAACTTAAGTTAAAGGTTGGGCACCTTTACCTTGTTAAAGTTGTAGAATTCTTTTGCTAGCATTTGAGTGGGATCAAATGAGATATAATGAGTCTAAAATCATCGGAGGGTCTTCGAGCAAAAGAATCTAGTGCACTGGGTGCATTGAACTGGATCACAATGAAAAGCTTTATCTAGAACCGTCAATAGATAATAGCCTTTTCATTATCAGGACAATCGGAGAGTCTATCTTAATCCTGAGATAAATGATGGACTTATGGTTGCAAGTGGTATCATTTGAGTTATCAATGAGTACGATTATATAGCATAGTCTATCCTCAATAGTTTGGTTATATTCATTTGTTAATCGATAGAGGACTTCATTTATAGATATGGACATCGTGGCTCCATTTATTAAATGAGAGTATAATATCATCATATGGATGTTTTGAGGTAATTGGATATTAAATCTTAACGTTGAGTTTTCAATAGTGACTATTGAAAACATGGCTTCTGGACAAGTCAAAATATCCAAGTTCAAAACGTGGTCATATGAGTAAATATGGTAACTTGGAGAGTTATAGGCGGTCTATGAACTCTTGGCGATTACTGATATTAATCACGAGGATACACTATCTCCAATATGATTGTCTAGGGTATGAATAAGGAACATCTTCTTATTCTATCTTTGTTTAAGAGTTCAATTTTAGCTCTTTAGTGGAATGAGTTAAAATTAATGGATCGGACCTAAGTGAATCATTTGTTGATTGTGATTAGGTTATGTCTATTGAGGCTTAAATTTAGATAGCCCGCCAAGATCCTCAATCCACACGGACTTGCATGGATCACTTAATATATTCTACCGGACCAATTTATGGGTCAATCTAGAATTGCATTTAATATATTAAAAATATAATTTGCACATTATTTATTTAATGGGCTGATCAATTATATTAATATATTAATGAAAGGCATGTGGGCTTGTTTCTTTTAGTAAGAATGGGTTTGGTTCACATGTGGGCTTTTTAATTAAAGTCTAATGGATTAAATAAAATAAGAAAATAATATTAAGCCCATATATATATGATGTGGGCGGCAAGGCTAAATAATTAGTCAAAAATATTATTTTATTTTATTGTTTGATTAAATGAGAATTAATTAATTTATTAATTAATTATTTAATTAAGAAACAAAATCTTTTTCTGATCAGGAAATATGTTTCCTAGAATTATACTATTTGTAGTAGTATACTAAAAGTAAAAGACTTGTTTGGTAAGAAAATAAATAATTAGGTTTATTTATTTAATCAAATAGGAAGTCTTTTAATTTAGTCATAATTTAATACTACACTATAGAGTTGGATTAGGGTTTGGATTCTCAAGAGTGTAAGAGTTTTGGTAAAACCTAAATCCTTTTGAGTGAGGATTTCGGTCACCTACAACCTCCTACACTAGAGAATGCGGCAACCCTAAAAGAAATAGGTGTGGGATTTCAGTCACCCTATATATGGGAAGAGATGAAATTCGGCCACACCACTTGCTTGGCTTGAGAATTATTTCTTTTGCTTTGAAAATAAATCCTACTCTAGTGATTAGTGTGTGTTAAATTCGGCCAAGACAAAAAGAGAGAAGAAATTATTCTATTTTTGATAGTACACTAATTGCTTATACATCAATAGGCTTGTGTGTACAACTTCGAATAAGGTTCACGCGAGTTTCGATCATTAGATTGAGAACTCAAAAGTGACCGGAATAATCTTTGTAGTCTTTTGGATGTTTTGTGACTAACATTAAGAAAAAGAGATTTTGTTTGTCCATTCTCAGGTACGCAATTCAAAGAAAAGGGAGACCACGCTCCTAGGTGATTCACGTTCGTGCTAGGATTGAAGATCTTGCGGATTACCATCGACGTAAGTCAATTGGATCACGCGACAAAAGGTATTCTACTTTTGTTAGTTTATATATATGTGTTTAATTAATTTAAAGGGTTAAGGTTCATCAAAGGAAAAATTTTAAAATATACTAAACTTGTTTTTAGTCTCGCTTCCACTGCTTTGACCGTATTTTTCCCTACACAATTTTTATCAGTGGTCCTAAAGATTTTAGATACTGGTGGTAGTGGTGGGATCATGGAAATCTAGCATAAAACTATTTTTAACTCACGGAGGCATTTTATCAATCATTTGGTACTCGACTTTCAAGTGTAATTATGTTGTCTTTTGCATGTTTGGCCACCACATTTATTATATACCAATACACCCACCAAATATTTGAAATCAAATAAAAAGTCTAGAAAGTATTGAGGGAGAGGGCAAGACAATTTTGGGTTCAAGCTATTTATACATATCACTAAAAAGTTTGGAAAATCTATTTTGTCATGAAATCCTAAAATCTTGATCTCAATCTAATACCAGTAGACAATTTGTTGTCTCTTGAAAGTCTAGATCCAATACCACAAGACAATATGGACTTTTTAAAAAAAATCTTAAAAGTCTAAATTCAATACCACAAGACAATATGGACTTTTTAAAAAAAAATCTTAAAAGTCTTGATCGAATACCACCAGACTTATTTAACTTGTTAAAAAGTCTCAATCCAATACCAACTGTTGATGGTGAAATTTGGATTATCACGTAGCTAATAATTATATCAAAATAAATAATAAACAATAAGAAAACAATGCATGCAAGAGACAGATTTTACGTGGAAAAACCCTTGAATGGGAAAAAACCACGGCGCCCCAGAGGGCAGAAAGATAATACTATGATTCGCTGTTTGATTACACACTCAAGTCTCTCGAATAATTATTTTTCTCTCTCTAGATTTTCGAACCCCTTCCTCGTGGGATAGATGGTTCTATTTATACATGATAATTAGGGTTTCCCCTTGATTTTAGCTATGTTGGTGGTAGGATTTCCTCTTTGATTTGTACTAGGAATCCCACGTTGCAACGGATTAGGATATGTTTCCTATCCTTTCCTTCTATGATTCTTCGTTGTCAGGGGTCTTCCGGGAGTTAGGGTTTATTTCTGTGTTTCTGCCGAGCCGGTTTGTACTTAGTAAGCTGACGTGGCGAGTACCTTCACCTCTGGGTATCACCCTTCGGCGACCACGTTTTTATCCCTGGCGAGTACATATCCTGATCTGGCGACCACATCTTTGACTTATTGACTTGGGACTTGTTGACACGCTGTCTGGTCCACTTTTCTCCTTTGACTTGGTCAGCGAGTGACATGGTAACGTCTTCCCCAGCATTTGTTGATTCCTTTGATGACGTGTCTGCTTGGCGAAATCACACATACAACAATAACCCCGTAAATACTTCGAGCTGAGCGAATATTTTGGTCTTCCAATTCGTTTGTCTCCGCAAGCAGTATTTATATCCATACTTAGGCTTTCCGGTGTGCTTTGTAAATAATTTCCCTCCTTTTTATTTTCACCACGTGTTGAATTTTGCTAGTTGACTCTTCCGGTGCAAGCCTTTATTTCTAGCCACACAATTTCTGACGCTCCAACTTACTTGACACGGTGAAAATGTGTTTTGACTGCTTGGTGATCCCCGAGGCGCCAAATGTATGTTACTTGGTGGATGATGTTGCGGCTGTTCACTGTGACTGTCATTCACTTTATCAATATCCTATTTTCTGGTTTTTGAATTTTAAAACTCCCCATTTTGATGCTTAGACGTTTCTTCTTCCTCTCGATCTTTTCATATTTCTATTAATTCCTTTGTTTTCTCATAACATAGCTCCTTCATTGTTTTTCGTTCGTCTCATTTTTTCACTTCCTTAAAGGTTTGCCGCAACTTTCTTCCCCTATCTCTCATTGTCAGACGGCTCACTGAACTCAATCGTGCTTGGCATCTCCAAACCTTCTGCGTACTCTCCGAATCTAGAGTTTTCTAGTGAGTTCCCATGGACCCTTCCTTGCGTTCTTCTCTTTTTAATCAAATGATGTAAGCTTTAGAACTTGGTGACAAGCGTACTGCGGATCGAATTGAATCTTTGATTCGTAACTTTCGTCCAGATTCTCCGATTCTAATTTATGTTTACGTTCCTGCTACTGAGGAAAATTGTTAGGTTTATAGTTTGTGTTGGCATAAATTCCATATCAAAACGTGTTTCTCTTGTAATGTTTAGTTGTTCATATATTGAAGATTTAAGAAGACGAAGAATGTCTCGACCACAATTCATGCAAGAAGCCGGCTTTAAAGAGATTTGTACATCATTGATCATCAAAGGTAATATAAGTCCTCATATCTCTTACAAGGCTAGGCACACACACACACATGGCATTCTTGTGTGTTCATTCATGATTAAACATCATTTAGGTATCACTTGCACACACTTGACAAAATATGCTCATGCATTCATACTATGTTGGTAAAACTTTGTTTATTGCATTTTCTAGGAATATGTCTAGAAATTAGCATATTTGTGTGTATTTGTGCTTGTATGTTTTCGTATTTTTGTACTTGGACTTGAACATGTTCTTATTTGATATCTTATTGAGTTTTGGTCATTTCAGTTACTCATTCATTTAGTTTCGAGTCCAAACGATGTAGCTACGCTACTTTTCGTTCTCATTCATTATGTTGACTTCATCGTCGTTTTCCGAGATGATTTCTTAACCATTTTTCAAAGTTGTGTAGTCGTCGTCGTGCGTAAGAGAGTCACGGTTTGTAATCCGAAAATGAATTCGAAATGAATGCCCAAGATACGGCTGAAGAACCGAGGGAGCGCGCGAGAGAAGTGGGTGGCCATAAGGCCACTTGGCCCACGCCGTGAGGGAGGCCGTGGGCCCCACGGCCAAAGGAGCTCTCTGCCCCCGTGAGGCCCACGCGCCCCCCACGGCCTGGGGTGACGTGGCCTCATATGATTGGCCCGGAAACCTTCTTCTCTCTCCTCCTTTAAGTTCCCTCCTCTCTCTCCATTTGATTTTCAAGAAGAAAAATTACAAATATTCCCGTCAGTCTTCTCCTCTCAATTTTCTCATCTTCCAAACATCATATCTCCCTCATCCGGAGTCGGATTTGAGTGATTTGAATTGGAGAACATTCGTAATTGAGTCCTCTATCATTTCCAAGTGGTTTGGTAGCTGTTTGATTGATTTTTCTGGTGGTTCCACATAGAAATCTGAACCAGCTCGTGAATCCAAGGTATTGGTCTTATCTATGGGGTTTCTTTCTTTTTAACCTTCAATTTGCTTGGGGTTTCTTCTTGTATATGTATGTTTATGTTTGGTGAAAGCTATTGTGAAAGGTAGCTTCATAAGCATTCTAATCAAAAGTCTATTTAGAGACAAATGTGGATTAGTTTCTATGATTCTAGGTTTTTCACATGTTTGTGAGTTGTATTGTGATTAGAATGGCATCTTAGGTTGTTTGTGACTTGATTGAATCAATTTTGTGATAAATGACCTTGAGATTTGATTTGATCCTTTGATTGATAAAATCTAGGATTATTGAATTTGTATGTGTTTTAGAGCAATCTAGGATTTGATTGATTTATATCTTGAATCCTTGCTCTATATTTTTTGCTAGAATATTGATTGATTTAAATCTCATATATCTAGCATTTTATTGTATATTGATAGCATCTTGAACTTGTACTTCATGAATATATTTTGTTCAAGTATTGTATGTGTGAATGAGACTTTGAGCTTATGTGTTTGGTGTTTACACATGCTTTAGGTTTTATTCTTGTATTTTGCATCTAGACTTTTATTACTTGTGATATCACATGTTTAGGTCTATTTGTACCATAGAATGTATTGATCACATGTTCTATGTTGAATTGATTGTTTGCATCATTTGCATTCACATGATCACACTAGGAAGTCCTTGTAAAAGGCATGAAGTCTTGGTTAGAGCCGGGATGACTCGGATAGCCAAGCAAGAAGACTTGCCTAGAGTCGGGATGACTCGGATAGGTAAGCAAGAAGTCATGGCTAGAGTCGGGAGGACTCGGATAGTCATGCATGGGAGGCTCCCTAGAGGCAAGAGTGCCTTGGATAGGGAGTTGGCTATTATATTGGTAGGCCTAGGCGTATGGTTAGACATAGACTCCAAAAGAGCGGGGTACACGGGAGGTGTATGCACTCTTGAGGAATTTCTAATCTTCCATCGATGTTGGTTTTGTGTGTTGTCCAATATATGGTGGTTTCGCATCATTGAGGGATCTCATACTTTCCAATAGGGTTGGGTAGACTTAGACTCTACTAGGTTGGGTGAGCTAAAGATTGGTCACTTTGTGGATTCTCTATTTTTATCATCCAATATATATAGTACCCTAATGGTTGTATTTCAACCCGTGGATGTTTCCTCCTTAGAGGTTTTACCACGTTAAAAATTCTCTTGTGTTAATTCTTCCTGTCTCTATCTTTTATATTTTATTTGTGTATGTTATTATCGTGTTTCATATTACTCACTTGTGATGTATAGTGAAGCAAGTATTTGTAAAGTGTGATTTGTGAATTCATTCTTTAGATCATTTTTGTATATTTGATTCTTTTGTATATTGTAATTTTTGTATAGTGATATTTGATCACTCTTGTAACTCGTTGAACATCTATTGAAATACAAGCTTTATTTGTTGTTGTGGTTATTTGTTTTTTATACCTCACACAATTAGGTGATATACTTAGTCCTTGTGCACATGATTATATTCTCATATTGTCTATGTATGTCTTTCTTGGTTTATTTTGTTGTGTGTAAGGCTACCTTAAGGGACAAACGAGAGTTTGTTTAAGGGATTGGAAAAAGGTGTAAAAAAATGTTCACCCCCCCCCCCCCCCCCCTTCTAGGTATGCCTTAAGCAATTTAACTACGTTTGTATACTTTCAAAAATTATGTCCCTGATATTTCTTCTCCTTCGTCTTATGATAGTGATTCTCCGGTGATGACGAGGTCTTCTAAATCTAGTGGCAGTAGACGATGGGCTTTTAAGGTTCCACGAGGGTCTTTGCTGGATGCTCAAACAACCGTCGACTCAGATGTTGATGATCACCAGCGAGATAGACTGCACTTCTCATTTGATCGTCCGTGTTCCTTTGACTGTGAAATCAATGTGGTTGGCGAGGAAGAACTTCGCAAATATAAAAGTCGCTTTGACATCCCAGATGCAGTGACTTTGATGCTACCCGGTGATCGAGCAGCGTGGAATCCTCCTGAAAATGCGGTCGCCATTTATGGCGCAATGCTCAGATGTGGGGTAACCCTTCCTCTTCAACCTTTCATCGCCAGATTCCTTGCAAAGGCCCAGATTGCACCTGCCCAACTCACCCCCAATAATTATAGGATTTTGATGTGTTTGTGTTTGATGTGGAAGCTTAAAGGTTACGGACCCCCTACTCCCCGTGAGATTCGTCATTTTTATACTTTGAGGCAAGTGGGTAATAGTGGCACATATTTTCTTCTTTCTTCATGAAATTCCCTTAAGCAATATAGTGTAAAATATACCTAGAGGGGGGGTGAATAGGTATTTACTCAAATTCTTCCAATATTAAAAATGATGCGGAATATAGCAAAGAAAAAGCACACTTGATTAGTTTTAGCAAATGAATTGATTTCACTAATACAAGAGTTAATCAAATTATAAGATATGCAATCAATGTAAGATATGGAAAATAAAGAAAAATAAAAACAAAAATGAACACAAGTGTTTTTACGTGGTAAAACCTCAAAGAGGAAACATCCACGGGTTGATACCACAACCACCGGCAAAGCAATCCACTATGTGAAAAAGGACTTACACACTCAAGCTATCACTCATGATATCTGCTCAAGCTATCAACTCCTAATCTACCCTCGGGCTAGTGAATCACCAAGCCTACTTCCTATCCGAGATGTATCCTACACCTCTAGAAAGTAACTTCCTATCCAAGACGCTCACGTCTCTAGAAGATTTCTTGCTTGCCTATCCGGATCCTCCCGACCCTAGACAAGACTTCCTTGCTCTATCCACAAAGCTTCACTCACTTTGCTAGAGACTTCAACCTAATGCAAGGCTATGATCTAAAGTGATGCAAGTGATGCAAACACAAACAAATTAAGCTAGATGATCAATCAAGCAAAATGTACATGTTCAATGACAATCTAGAATATGCTTCCAACACACAATCACAAGATTATCTAGAAATCAAGACATGTAAATCAATAAGAACAAAGGTATGAATATTCAATATATCACACTAAAAACCTAGTTCTTAGATCATGAAATTAAACATAGAAAATAACATGAAGCACATCACACATACATTTTCTAGAATCAATTTCATGATAAATCAAGTTTAGCACATATATGTTCAAAACAAATCACAAAGCTAAAACTCAATTAACAAATGATCAAACACCCCTAGCATATGATCTAACATACTTCTTAACAAATTTCATCAATCAAATAGTAAGAATCAAGAGATGATCAAAGATGAAATTGAAAAAAAAAAGAAGTTGAAACAAACAACCTGACCACGTACTGAAAATGAGACTTCTGGGAAAAATGTCGAAGTCAAATGCCTCTAAAAATGCTTGGGGTTTGTAGCTCTCTTCAAGACCAACAATTTTGGTTTTTGAATCGATTGAGTTCGAGTTCGTATGAGAAAGTTATGATCAAAATAAGAAAATGAAAATTTGAAGAAAATGTGCAGAATTTTGTGAAAATCACTTCAAGTTCTTCAACATGTGTGGAGGGAAGGAGAGGAGTTTAAAAGGAAGAGAGAGAGATTTTTCAAGCGAATCGGAGCGTGCCATGTCACCTCCCCGTGGGGGACGCGTGGGCCACACGGGAGCAGAGGGCTCCCCTGGCCGTAGGGCCCACGGCCTCCCACACGGGCAGGCCTTGTGGCCACACGTGCTCCCGACTTCTCTCGCGCGCTCCTTCGGTTCGTCAGCCCATATCTTGGGCATCTGAACTCCTATTTCAAATCCGTTTTTGGATTACGAACTATGACTCCCTCACGCACGACTACGACTATACAACTTTGAAAAATGGTTGAGAAATCATCTCGGAATCTGACGATGGAGTCAACACAACAAATGAGAACGAAAAGTAGCATAGTCAACTTGTTTGGACTCGAAACCTTATGAATGAGTAACCGAAACGACCAGAACTCAATAAGGCATTAAATAAGAACATGTTCAAGTCCTAAACACAAAATACACAAATAAATAAACACATATTCACACAAGCATGCCATATCAAAGAGATAGTCACAAAGCATGCAATTTTACAATGTTTGTCAATACAAGATCAATGCATGAGCATACTATGAAGTGTGTGAATGTGTTATACCAAATGTTTGAACTACGATGCAGGGACACACATGTATGAATTGTGTGTGTGTGCGCTAACGCCTTGCAAGAGAATGGAAGTCAAGATTTACCTTTAACGTTTTTCACCTCTTGAAGACGACTTTTGCACTAGACGTTGCTCTTCACTTCTTAAGCTTCCTTTCTTCAAATAATGTCCTAAGCAACCACTAATACAAACATAGAGTGTTTTGCAATGGAATCAAGCCAATACAAATCATAAACCTTACACTTCAGCCGTGGAGAACTGGATTCCTGAGGGTGTGGCGAACCCTGGGCAGGTGGAGGTTTCCAATGACGAGAAGAAGAAAGGCTTCATTTGGGATTTTCCTACCTCGAATAAACGGTGGAAGAACAGTTGGTTCTTCGTTGGTGGTGAATGGGGCAGAGATGTGCTTGCCAATGATCGCCATAATCTTTCGGCGAGGAAAGTTCCCAAACACTTCACTTCTCCTGAAGCTTGGTCGAAGGGGATCCTCGTTCTACTAGATGTAGAGATATCTCATCTCGTTGCGGTCGCTGTCCTCCATTTGGATGAGAGGGCCGATCATTCCTCTTGGATGAGGAGAAGATGATTACTAAGCAAATTTTCCCACGCTTGCCTGCCAGACTTCCTTGCCGTAAGATTCACATACTTTACTTCAGTATTATTGTTTTGTTTCTTCTGTTACTAACGTCTGGTTGCTCTTTTACAATGTGCGATTTTGACACAGTTTGCAATTTACAAGCCCGGGCAGTGAAGAACTCTGAGGCCGCTAGCAAAAGGCACGATGCTGGCTTGGCCAAGGAAGGGGTCGCCAGTCCAAATTGTGGTGATCCTTCCGATGGCAAAGATGTTGGTGATGTTCATGGGGGAGGTGTCGAAACGGGTCAGGCCCCCATTCGTTAGGAAATGGCTGCGAGTACCCCCAGTCGCAAGGGCAAGGAGAAAGTGGGTGCTTCAAGGGTACACAATGACATTCCCGTTTTTGATGCAAATGTCCCCGAAACTCCTCCCGATCCTGCAAGTGATTTGAACCCTAGGACTGGCAGGGGAAAGCGTCCCGCCAAGAGTACCCCCGATCATGTTGTTCGACCCCCAAGCAAGCATCAAGGGTTGTGTAGTATGTAATTTCTTCAGATGAGGAAGGTGCCGGTGAGCCTATGTTTGCCGAGGCTGCCCCTGTTCAAAAAACTGCTCATGAGGTTTCTATTGAAGGGGTGAACCCGGTGGTGCCTCTGCCTTCTAAGGGGGCTAATGACTTGAATGATCCTACTCTTGCCCCGCCCAGAGTGGCTTCTCCTCCGGCGGCCGCAACTGAGCCGAATGTTTCTTCCGCTGGTCAGCCTAGGCTGTCTGGTCGGTCAGGGTTAGCTGGTCAGCCAGGACCGTCGAAACTGATCGGGGTGTTTGCATCTGCGTCTGGTTCGGGTGTTGTCCATAAAGCTCCTCCCGTTGGCCCGATCGAAGCTGATGAAGGATCCGGTTATGTTTCCCTTTCGGACTTCTCAGCTGCGGAAATTTGCTCACATCTAATCAACAACGATGTCTATGTTAGTGAAGGTTGGCAGCATGTGAAGGGCAAGTCTTGTAATAGGAAAATGGAGTTTTTCTTCAACTGTCATTCTCTGGTAGGTTTCTTGCAGCACTTCTGTTATATCTCCGTTTATGCATACTTTCTGACTCGTATGTTTTCTTTTCAGATGATGTCTGAGTTGGCTGACAACTATAGGCACGGGAACTTACTTTCCAAAGAGAATAAATGTCTGCGAGAGCAGGCTTCCATCTTGGCAGTCGAGAAGCTTTCCGCTCAAGAGTCCTACGCTCAACAACTTGCTCAGCTGAGTGAATCCACGGACGGATACCTGTCTACTCGGCTCGCCGCTGAGGAAAAACTATCTACGGCTGAGGAAGAAATTTGTTCACTGAAAGAGCAATTGTCTGCTAGTCAGGATTCACTCGTAGCGCACTTGGAAACTGAGCGGCTAGCCGAAGAAGCTAGAGAGAAAGCCGAGCAAGAAGTGCAAGATTTGCACAACCAGTTATCCTCGAGGGATGCCATCTTCAGTGATTTAAAGGCTGTATTGGAGGTTAAAGTAGTCGACCGTTTTAAAAGATCCCCTACCTATGATGCGTTTTTGTTGCGCGAATTTGAAAAAGGCATGAGGTAGTCGAAGAGATTCTTTGCAATGAAGGATCATTCGAATGACAAGGCTTTAAGGTGCTTCGACAAATCCCTTCAGTTGCACATGGACAATGTAGTGGGCTCAATTAAGGAGCAGATAAAGCGCTGGAAAGCCCACTGCCGCTATACGAGGACTGACCCTCACCCGATGCACTTAGAAGTCCCCACCAAGCGTGCCTTTAACACTTATTATTCTAGTCGGAAAGGCATCTTTTCTGGTTCCGGTGTCGAACCTAATTTAGGCCCTGTTGCTGGTAGGGATTATGGACCTTTTATGCCAGACGGGGATGAAGTGGTAGTTTGGCCATCAGAAGATAAGGTTGAGGAGGATGATGAAGATGGTGGCGATGCCCCGGCTGATACTTAGTTTTTTTGTTTATGTATTCACCTATAAATGATATTTTATTTATGCAATACATATTTTTACCTGTTGCGTTTTTCTTTATGATTCGGTTTTCTTTTAGATTTATTCGCATTTCTCCAACCTCCGCCGAGTATCTTTATCCGTTGTTTTTTATTCAGCTGCCATTGCTGAGTTTCTGGCTTTATTATTTTTTGTTCAGCTGCCTTTGCTGGGTTTTGGCTTTACTATTTTTGTTCAGCTGTCATTGCTGAGTTTTTGGGTTTATCAGTGTTTGTCAGGACGTGTCTGACCATACACCAAGTTTATTTTAGCATATTATTGGGACGTCTCCCACTTTTGCTTTTGACTTAAGTCATTTTGTTCATAGCTAGCTTTATCGACCCCCAGCCTTTTTCATTGAGATGTCTCATGTATGCTTTTGATTTGATGCTTCTCGTGTCTTTCCAGGGGCCTTGCTTTATCATCGGTGGCGGTCACCAATCGGTTTTATAATAGGTTCAGGCTGTGGTGATGTATTCGCATTTAGCCCGCTATAATTTTGGGGTCATCCTGCTCACTTTTGTCGCTGCGAGTATTAAACTCGTCTTTACGCAACGGCGAGTAACTTATAATGTACGACGGCGAGTAACTTTTATAAACTGATTACTTCTAGTGGCGAGCCAAATCATGAGTTCACAGTAACAAGTTACTCTTTATTGAATATCTTCTGCAACCTTTTAACAAAATGAAAAGGGAAAGAAAGAATGCTAAAAAAGGGAAAATGCCTAAAAAGAAAATATCAAAGTAAATTTTGAAAAGAGGTGACGCAGTCAAAGGTAGTATATTTTCAGGTACTGCGCATTGCATGGTCGAGGTAGTTCGCCAAAGCCCTCTCGAGTAATGCGATATGCTCCTTGACCAGCTATGCCCGTAATTTGATAAAGCCCTTCCCATTTATCTACGAGTGATCTTGCAGCTTTGTCTCTGGTTCCCGGATTCACCCTTTTCAGCACTAAGTCACCGAGTATGAACTTTTTTTCACGCACATGTGAGTTGTAGTACCTGGCTGCCCTTTGCTGGTAGGCAGCGTTTCTTATTTGTGCGCGTTCTTTCCTTTCTTCTAGCTCGTCAAGACCACATTTTAGCATATCAATGTTGAGTTCTGGTTGGAAGAGTTATACCCTTGGTGAAGAGAAAGAGTATATTTTCAGGTACTGCGCATTGCATGGTCGAGGTAGTTCGCCAAAGCCCTCTCGAGTAATGCGATATGCTCCGTGACCAGCTATGCCCGTAATTTGATAAGGCCCTTCCCATTTATCTACGAGTGATCTTGTAGCTTTGTCTCTGGTTCTCGGATTCACCCTTTTCAGCACTAAGTCACCGAGTACGAACTTTCTTTCACGCACATGTGAGTTGTAGTACTTGGCTGCCCTTTGCTGGTAGGCAGCATTTCTTATTTGTATGCATTCTCTCCTTTCTTCTAGCTCGTCAAGACCACATTTTAGCATATCAATGTTAAGTTCTGGTTGGAAAAGTTGTACCCTTGGTAAAGAGAAAGATGTTTCCACGGGGATGACAGCTTCAGCTCCAAAAGTCAATGAATATGGGGTCTCACCTGTTGAGCTTCTTTCTGTGGTTCAATACGCCCATAGCACCTGTGGCAACTTCTCTGCCCAGCTACCCTTCTTCGCAGCCAGCTTGGCTTTCAGATTATGTTTTATGATCTTGTTCATTGCTTCAGTTTGACCATTTGTCTGTGGATGTGCTGGAGTTGCGTAATAGTTGTTGATTCCATACTTGTCACACAGCTCCCTGAATTTCTTACCGTCGAATTGGGTTCCATTGTCAGTGATAATGGTGTTTGGTATCCCAAATCTGTACAGGATATTTTTCTTCACAAAGCTTGTAGTGTTTTCTTCTGTTATGTGCACCAATGACTCGGCTTTTATCCATTTTGTAAAATAATCCACGGCCACAATAGCATGTTTTGCTCCTTCGGGTGCTATTGGCATTGGGCCGATCAAGTCAATTCCCCACATGGCGAATGGCCAAGGCGAGGTGATGCTCTGGAAGAGTTCAAGTGGTTGGTGAATGTTGTTTGCAATTCTCTGACATGCCTCACACCTTGATGCTATCCTTTTTGCATCAGCGAACAACGTTGGCCAGTAAAAACCCTATCTTAACGTTTTGTGGGCTAGACTGACACCCCTAGCATGGTTCCCACAATTTCCACTATGTATGCTTTTTAGGATCCCTTCTGCTTCTTTAGGTCCGACACATCTCTACAACGCCCTTAAGTATCCCCTCTTGTATAGTTCTTCATTGAGGACTGAATATCTTGTAGCCTTGTACTTCATTCAGTCGTTTTGCCTCCAATGGATCACTTGGGAGTACGTCATTGACGAGGTACTCTTTGATTGGTGTTATATCGGTTTCTAGATTCCCTCTTCTTGTCTCACCAGTACAGAACTTGTGGCTGCTTCAGAGACAGATAGATACATGTATAGTCTTTCTCCGGCTGCTGGTTTTGACAGTAGTGGTGCTCGCCCGAGGTATTCTTTCAGGGCTTGAAAGGCCTTCTCACAATCTTCGTTCCACTCAACCCCTTTGCCTTTCTTGAGAGCTTTAAAGAATGGTAGGCACCGGTCTGTTGATTTTGCTATGAACCTGCTTAATGATGCCAAGCACCTTGTGAGTCTTTGGACATCCTTCAAGGTCTTCGGGGAAACCATTTTAGCCAATGCCTGGATCTTTTCAGGGTTCACCTCTATTCCTCTCTGATGCACTTGATATCCGAGGAACCTTCCAGACGGTACGCTGAATACACATTTTACAGGGTTCAGCTTCATTCCGTATCTAGTTAACACATCGAATGTCTCTCTCAGGTCATCTACATGCTTGTCAGCTGTGATGCTCTTCGTTAGCATGTCGTCAACATATACCTCCATATTCTTCCCTATTTGTCTGGTGAACATCTTGTTGACTAGGCGCTGGTAAGTCGCTCCAGCGTTTTTCAGGCCGAATGGCATGACTATATAGTAGTATAACCCTTGATCCATGGTGAATGCTGTTTTCTCTTCGTCTGGCTTGTGCATCTTGATTTGGTTATATCTTGAGTATGCATCCATGAAGCTCAACGTCTCGTGTCCGGCTGTTGCATCGACCAACTGGTCGATTCTTGGTAGTGGGAAGCTATCCTTGGGACAAGCCCTATTTAGATCGGTGAAGTCTACACACATCCTCCACTAATTGTTCTTTTTTTTTACAAGGACTACGTTCGCCACCCATTCCGGATATTTAACCTCTCTGATTGATCCTGCAGTGAGCAATTTAGAGACTTCCTTTTTTATTGCTGCGCTCCTCTCCAGGTTAAAGCTTCTCCTTTTCTGTACCACCGGTTTGCTTTTTTCGTCTACGGCCAGGTTGTGTGAGATCATGCTTCTACTAATTCCTAGCATGTCTTCATGGCTCCATGCAAAAATTTCCTTGTACTCTATCAACAAGTTCGATACTGTAAGGATTCCCGTTGTTGTTAATTGGCTTATTTCGTGATCAAACCATATGTGGGGATTTTTTGTAAGGGTAGTTTAGATGTTGTTGTTATTGCATTAGGCCCTTTGAAGACCTCATTATTGATAAGCACCAAAGGTAATTCTCTAAGTGCTTACTTGTCTTGAAGAGATAGTTGCACACACTCACAACTCATGCATATGTTTAATCTTTGTATGTTGTGTTTCTTTTTGTTGTGCATCAATGCCTATTTACATCTCTTCTTGCTTGTTATTATGATTGCATCTTGTGTTTATAACATCATAGCATTTAGGCTTTTAGGATGCATCTTAGTTTACCTTTGTTCCCCTTGCATGATTGCTTGTGGGGTTCAAAGTTGTGGGCTGTGTGCTGGTCCACCAGCGCCGGTCGTCTAGCACAGCTCACCGGCGTAAAACGCCCAGTGGCGTGCCGCTGGTCGTGCGCTGGTCCACACCAGCGCAAGGCCACCAGCGCTGATCGCCCAGTATGTTTCCGCTGGTCTAGCGCCTGTGTGTGCGCGTGACGTCCAGCGCCCAAGCAAAAATGTGCTTGTGCGCTGGTCCTGCGCCTGTCGTCCAGCGCAGGTCCACCAGTGCACAGAGCAATTTTCTGGCGCGTTTTCAAAACGACCTCACTTCACTTATGGCCTCTATATATATGCTAACTTGATTTTAGGTCACTCAAGAGAGTTCATATTCAAGCTTCATACTTAGGATATTTTTCAAGAGAAGAAAAATACACAAAGAACTCATTTTTAATTACTCAAACACTTTCTCATGATCATCAATCATCATCTAGCATCATCTTAGATCATCTAGATGTCATCTTGCATGGAATCTTCATCATACTTTGCTTGGTAAGCTTTTCACTAATATCTTACATATTTTGTGTTTCTCTTATCTAGCAATCTCAATTAATTACTTGATTGTTATTTTGTATGTTTTGGATACAAGATTGAGATTAGTATGATATATGTTTGAGAAGTTGTATTGTGCTAGCATATTAGGTTTTGTGCTTAATATTGATTAGCTAAACAAATTGACATGTCATTTAGTTTTGATATCTAGGATTGTTCTTAATTGCATATTAATCATCTTACATAAGCATATAGGGTTTCCCTTGCTCTATGTTGCATTATGGATATTCACATATATTCACTTAGGGTTGTATTCTCTTCTAGAGAAAGTAAGTCTTGTGTGTAGCAACCGGGATTAGGTTGCTTAGATCGCAAGCAAATTAGATTAGGTTCACTCATACCGGGATTAGGTAGGTGTGTGATTACTTCCGGGATTAGGTTGTAATCGTTTGCACATTTAGTGGATTCGAGGTTCGAGTGTGGCTTACTTACATAGCCCGTGGTTTTTCCCGTGAGGGTTTCCACGTAAAAATCAAGTGTTGATTTAATTTCCGCACCATATTACACTTGCTTGTTTATATTATCTTGAGGGTAAATTCGTAATTTTGACTAACTCGAAAAATTGGGTAAAAAGCGTAAAATCTATTCACCCCCCCTCTAGATAGTTTTATACACACCGTGCTATAATTAGTTTCAGATACATCTCTCTTGACTTGTTCGGCCAGCCTTACACCAATCTTGACTATTTTATCAGGTTCTGTCTGGTCTAGAACAATAGACTCAGTGGGCTCTTCTTTTTCTCTGCTTGCTTTATCCCTTGGATCCAATTCAAAAGTTTCTGGATTTTCTTCTTGCATTTCCTTATTTACCTCGAATATGCTTAAGGTTTCCACTCCTGTCTTGTCTTTGAAAATTGAGAGATTAGCGCGGCAGGCCATCTCCTGTGATCCCTTTAATTCCCCAACTCCAAACTCTATAGGAAATTTTACTTTCAATGCGTGGGTTGAAGTGACTGCTCGGGCTTTGTTGAGGAATGGTCGGCCGAGTAAAGCATTATACGGCTAGTTGTGAATGTCGACCACAACAAAATCCAGTAGGATTGTTCGCCGGCACGGTGTTGTCCCAAACCTCACCGGTAGCTTCACGGTCCCCAACAATCTCACTTCTACGCCCCCGAAACCTTTCAATGGCACATGGAAGTGCTCCAGATCTTTCCTGTCCAGTCGCAGCTCATCGTATACTCTAGCACTCAAAATGTCAGCTGAACTCCCATTGTCTATCATTACTCGGAGAACATCTATGTGTGCTATTTGAATCCCCACTACAATTGCGTCATTGGGCTTAGCATCAATCCCGTCTGAGTCTTCTGCTGTAAATGTTATGGAGTCATGTCCTTCTCTTCCTTTATTAGGGTTTCTCTGCACAGAGTTTATCTCCATATTTCTGCTCTCCTACATTACTTCTCGGATTTCTGACATCCTCTCTCAGTTGTTTATGCCGGTATGGGGTCTACCGAAAATGGTGTTTATTGTAGCGCTGGGGCTGCTTCTCCTTGGGCTTTTCCTTTCCTGCCCACTTCCTTGGCGACCACCATGCTTGTCTCCTTTCAGAGTAAAATCTTTCAGGTGCCAATCTCTGATTAAGCTCTCAATATGGTCACGCAGTTGGAAGCATTTTGAAGTGTCATGCCTATGATCTTTGTAAAATTGGCAGTATTTGGTTGTGTCCCTTCGGGCATTAGATGACTGTTGCTGAGGATACTTGGCGAGTCCTTTGTCTTCTACTACAGAAAGTATCTCCTCCTGATCACCTGTTAGAGGGGTGTAGTGGCTATACCTTCCCTAGAACCTACTGGTTCGGTTGTTTCCTCTGCTTTCCCTAGGTTGCCCTTTTTGGTTCTTTTCATCTTTCTGACGATCACGTGACTACGTTTTCTTGTCATCCTTGTGCTCTGATTTTGAGTCGGGCTTGTGGCCATGCACGTAGCTATCCCCTTGTGCTACTTCTTCTTCCTCCGCCAGTGCATAGTCGCTAGCTATTTCCATCATCTCTTTATAAGTTTTTGGCCGATCTCTACGCAGGTCAAAAGACAGTCGACCACTTTGCAACCCATTGGTGAAGGCGGTGATGACAGCTACATCACTGGCGTCTTCGATTTGAGCGACCTCCTTTCCGAATCTTGCTAGATATTTTTTGATCGACTCATTACGTTCTTGCTTCAGGTTTGATAGATGGGCGAGCGATTTTCTTCTCTGCACACTTCCCATGAACTGTCTTATGAATGCTTTGCTGAGACTCGAAAAACTGTTAATGCTCCCGGGCGGAAGTCGCCCGAACCACCTGGAGGCGAGGTTGCCGAATGTTTGAGGGAACGTTAGGCACAGCAGTCCATCATTGGATGAATATTGGGCCATGACATTGCGGAATCGGCGGACATGCTCTTTTGGATCTCTGTTTTCCTTATACTGCTTGATGGTTGGCATTCTGAATCTATCTAGAAATTGGGTGCAAGCAATATATTCAACGAATGGGCTGTCTGACTCATCATCCGAAGATATGTTGTGGCCATATCTCCGTGCCATCTCTGAAACTTTCCTCGACAGTTCCTATAAGGTGACATCTCGCTGACCAGTTAGCTCTCCCGCCGGGTCAAGTCTGCTATTGATTGTCATTCTTCCATAGTCGCCTCTATCACTCAGGCTCCTACCAATTCTTCGATCTTCCGTACTTTCAGATCTTCTTCGTCGTGCTCTTTTTGATCGTAATTCCCTTCTCGGGCGAGGACTCTTGTCTTCAGATGAGATAGAACTGTGTCTCCACCGGCTCATTTGGTATGTGTCATTGGAATTAGCCCCATGTATTCGCCCCTGGTCTCGCCCCTCCAAAGATTCTTCATTCAACACACATTTTCCCTTCCTTTGTTTTCTTCCTTCAAAACTCTCAGGGTGGTCCTAGGGAGTCTCTTCAATGGATGGTCTTGCTTGAGCATCGGGGATTGCAATGTGAACTTCCGATCGCAGTCTCCTAGACGGTTGGATTCCAGGAGTAGTTAATTCATAGGGAGAAGAGACTCCCAGGCCTATGGGAAGCGAAAGCCCTATTTTGCTAGCCTCGCTGATTAAGTTTATCAATGCAGATTAGAAGTGCTGCAGAGTTCCTAGGTTGGCTGTCCTAATTCCTAGCGTTGCTGCCGATTGTTCCCCGATCGTCACTGCCCCATCTCCTGTCGGTGCGGCTGCTTCAATGATTTGATCTCCGCTGGAGTTACCATCCTTGTCGCTGTCGTTATTCATGTCTTTCAATTCGCAAGGGTTCTTCGAAAATTCTGTTCAAACCCCCCTTCTTCTAGCGCCAATTGTTGACGGTGAAATTTGGATTATCACGTAGCCAATAATTATATCAAAATGAATAATAAACAATAAAAAAAACAATGCATGCAAGAGACAGATTTTAAGTGGAAAAACCCTTGAATGGGAAAAAACCACGACGCCCCAGAGGGCAGAAAGATAATACTATTATTCGCTGTTTGATTACACACTCAAGTCTCTCGAATAATTGCTTTTCTCTCTCTAGATTTTCGAACCCCTTCCTCGTGGAATATATGGTTCTATTTATACATGATAATTAGGGTTTCCCTTTGATTTTAGCTGTGTTGGTGGTAGGATTTCCTCTTTGATTTGTACTAGGAATCCCACGTTGCAACGGATTAGGATATGTTTACTATCCTTTCCTTCTATGATTCTTTGTTGTCAGGGGTCTTCCGGGAGTTAGGGTTTATTTCTGTGTTTCTGCCGAGCCAGTTTATACTTAGTAAGCTGACGTGGCGAGTACCTTCACCTCTGGGTATCACCCTTCGGCGACCACGTTTTTATCCCTGGTGAGTACATATCCTGACCTGGCGACCACATCTTTGACTTATTGACTTGGGACTGGTTGACACGCTGTCTGGTCCACTTTTCTCCTTTGACTTGGTCAACGAGTGACGTGGCAACGTCTTCCCCAGTATTTGTTGATTCCTTTGATGACATATCTGCTTGGTGAAATCACACATACAACACCAACAAACTTTTACTTCCCCAACTTGTCTAATAAAATCTTGAACCAATACACCCCCTTTAATGACATAGATTATTTCAAATCACTAAATGTTTACTATTTTTGTTTATATTTTCTTTCAGATTTCGATATCATGTTTCCCATGTTTAGTATTTATTGATTTATTACTATTTTATATATATATATATTTTCTTTCAGATCTCGATCTCATGTTTCCTATGTTTAGTATTTATTGATTTTATTGTTTCATATGTTTATTTTATTTTATTTTTCTTCTCAAATTCCAGATCCATGTTTACTATTTTTTTTTTAAATTTTCTTTCAGATCTTCCAAGCATATTATAATTTGTATCAATTCTTTTGTAGATTTTATTCTAGATCTTCCAAAGTTAGTTTAATGTTATTTACACAACAAAAAAAAAAAAAAAAAAAAAACAACAACAACAACAACAACAATGAAATTGCACCAAGAATTGCAACCAAGAAAACCTAATATTTGAGGAAACGAAACCACACCAAAACTCTAACGCAATTGCTCAAAAAAAAAATCATCAGACGATTAATATCACACTCACAATTTACCACCAACAATCTAATCGACTACAGGAAAAAATAATCGCATCTGATAAAGATAGTTTTACCATGAAATAAGAAGAAAAAATAAGTCATGTGAATGGATGTGAAAAAACTATATATAAATATTAGGGATGAAGTGTATTTTTATTTTTATTTTTATTTTTATTAAAAAAGATACAAGGTGTATTAATTTTGAAAAATAAGTAAAAGGATAGTCCTGGAAATAAATCAAAAAAATTAATAAAACCATTTAATTTTACATAATTAAATCAAAATTTTAAAAAGTAGGGCATAAATAGTTCAATAGTGGGGGTGCCAATAGCACAACTCTTGAAATAAAATTACCAAATATACGTATACTGCTTTTGAGCTATACAGTAGTTTTAAAAGTATAATTAACCAAACATTTAATTTCACGGCTGATTATTTCTTCAACATAATTAACAATAATTATTATAAAAGTTATAGACTTGTAGTAATACCAAATTGATCCTCAAACCCTTTACCGGTAACATGGAGGAGGAGGTGTACAACATTGTTATTTCCACATATGAAGGTTATAAGTCACACAGATAAAACTTTTTGATCAAACCCGGAGAAATGCATGATTGACCATCCAAGGAAAATGAAGCAACCTAGAAAGTCATGCAAAACTGCAAAAGTTTAACGATCATAAGTAGTTTCTTAGAAAAATATCACCATTCACTTCTAATCACCCACCGAAGTCCAAAAATAGCCCATAAACATACAAAGGCCCAAACCTCCATCACCCAAGATTCTTGTCATTTTGTGAATTTAGGGTTTCCGAAGCCTTCCACCACAAGATTTTGGCAAACCTCCATCACCCACCAAGGCACCAAAACCCCCATGTCACCCTTCTAATTAAAAAGACCAAAACGCATCACAGCCACTCACAAAGTGACACGTGTCAATACCTACCAATGAGAACGCGTGTATGAGATCATAAAATGACCCGCAGGTGAGAGACCAAAGAAGGATCTTGTGGTGCTATTTGAATCAACGCTTTTGGATTGACAAAACCCTCTCTTTTTTGCTACTCTCTCTCTCTCTCTCTCTCGCTAAACCCAAACCCTTGGCGGCTGTGGTGAGACAGAGAACTACTACTTACTAGGGTTCTCATTATCAATCAAATTCCTCAAAACCCACCAAAAAGTTTTGATTTTATCTTTAAATTTTGTTTTTTTTTTAGGGTTTTGTAAGAGAAGGATTTATATACAAGCGCATAGATCGAGATCTGTTGTTGCGTCGGTATACATGGCTACTACAGTTGCTGCTCCAGTGGATCGTATCCTTAATACTCGATTCAAAGATCTGGGTATACTTCAATTTCTCGTTGTTCTGTCTGGATCGAACTGGGTTCTTGTCGGTTTTGATTTCTGTGTATGTTTGAGTTGCAGATCCGACTAAAGATCTGTTTTTGTGATGTGATTAGGGTTTTTCTTGGTGGATTTTATTGAAGGGATGCTTAGATTTGTCTGAATATTTGCTATGCTTGTCTGGTTCGTTCATGGTTTCTTTTGCATGAATTCTTTCATGTTTATTCTCATATCAATCATGAGGTTGCTTTTCATGTTAATTTTGTGGCCTGTGTTGTTTATTGTGTGTTAGTGAATTGGTTTTTCGTATAGGATCTGAATTTCTCTGTTCAATATTTGAATTCAGAATCGACTGTTTGATGTTATCTTGTATAGTTTGAATACCGTGGCTTGTAGGCTATGAATCAATTGTTTGTTGTAGTGGAATATGAATTAGTTGTTTGTTGTATTGGAATTTTTGTAATTGAAGCATGTAGTTTCGATATTTGTTTTTGGATGTGTCTTTGAGGAAAAAATTTTGTTTCCTTTACTTTTGCTTTCTATAGAAGCTGCAGAAATTCTGCAGAAATTGACATTAGATTCACAGGCCAAGACCCTTGAAATACCTGAGCCTACAAAGAAGGTACAGTAAAGACACCTTCTTTTATGTTATTTTTATACGGAGTGACATGGTAGGACTTTTTTTTTTATGAATGAAAACTAAAGTCTATATTTTTTTTCCATGCAGCTGTCAGCTAGTCAGTTTGGGACTGTGGATTCGGGCAACACTGCCAATGGTCAGATCCCATTGGAGCGGTCTGTCACACCAATTATGAATGATTACAACATGGACCCAGCAGCTTTCTATCTTCCTAATGGGTATTCTGCACCAACATACTATTATGGCAGTAAGTCAAAATGTGAACTTAACCTATGTGATTTATTAATATTGAATTTACACAAATTTTGAAGTAATTCGAATGTGCCTTTTACCATGAAATGTTAGGTCATGGATGAATATTATAATGTTGAAGGGGTAGAGGTATATATGTAGTACTGACTCTGTAACTTCTCATAGGTTATGAAGGAAATCCAACTGAGTGGGAGGACTATGGAAGATATGTTGGTCAAGATGGAGTTGAACTGACTTCTGTAAGTTGTTATGCTTCTACAATGATTTGATGAGTTCTGTTTGATCCTAAGATGGAATTCATTGTGTTGTTGCATATAATTTTATTCAATAATGATTTGTGTATTTTGTGGAATATTTTTAGGGTGTTTATGGGGAAAATGGGTCTGTTGTGTATCACCACGGTTATGGGTATGCACCTTATGCGCCATATTCACCGGCAACTTCACCAGTCCCAACCATGGGAAATGATGGTCAACTGTATGGACCTCAGCACTACCAGTATCCACAATACTTTCAGCCACTTACTCCAACCAGTGGTCCATACTCCCCTAGCCCTGTTGCTCCTCCGCCAGGGGATATTTCCACCTCTACAGCTGCTGACCAGAAGCCATTGACTGTTGAAACAACTAACGTGAAATCTAATGGTGTTGCAAATGGTGGAAGCATGAAGGGGACTAATGGTGCAGCACCCTTTAAACCAACATATCAAAATTCTTCATTTAATTCAAATAACACATATGGAAGGGGTGCTTTGACTAGTCGTGTTCCTGCCTCTGGTTATCAAGATCCAAGATTTAATTTTGATGGAATGCGTTCTCCCGTTCCATGGTTAGATGGCTCGATGATTTCAGATGCTCAGCATAGGCCTGTCACTAGCACCGCATTCAATTCTTCAATTTCAAATGGCAACAATGTTGCATCTTCAAGAAATCAAAATTACCGTCCTAATTCTCATTTCATGGTATGTTGGATTCACCTTAACTTTCAGTTTTTGTTTCCATTGCATATGAATTGAAATATGCTTCTAGAGATTTCAAATTTTCCATGTACTGATGTTGGTGGAACATTGTGTTAATGATATGGTTTGTTCAGCCTAGCTCTTATTCCTACAGTTGTTTGAATGTCATGAGTTGATGGATATTATTTGAAATCTCACCTGCCAACCTGAATTATCATCTTGTTAGTCAAGGATTTTAATATTTATTTTTAAAGAATATACTTTGTTGTAAGAATTTTTGATCTGCTGGATTATTTTATTTTATGAGATCATTGTTTTTGGTTGCCTCTGAAAAGACCTTATTTTATGATGATACAGGGGTTGCACCAACCGAGGCCAATGTCTGGCATGGGCACTGCACAAGGTTATATGAACATGAATAGGATGTATCCAAACAAGTTATATGGTCAGTATGGCAACACATTCAGATCTGGAATGGGCTATGGGTCTAATGGTTATGATTTGCGAACTAATGGGCGTGGATGGCTGGCTGTTGATGGCAAGTATAAAACCAGAGGTCGCGGCAATGGTTACTTTGGGTATGGTAATGAGAACATGGATGGTTTGAATGAGCTTAATAGGGGACCTAGAGCCAAGGGCTCCAAGACCCTAAAGGGTTCTGCACCCATTGCATTAGCAGTCAAAGAGCAGAATGTACCGACAATTGGGATCACTGATGAAGAGAAAGAGTTGACTGTGACTCCAGACCGAGAACAATACAACAAAGTAGATTTTCCAGAGGAGTATGCTGAGGCTAAATTCTTTGTTATCAAGTCATATAGTGAGGATGATGTTCATAAGAGCATCAAGTATAATGTTTGGGCCAGCACCCCAAATGGCAACAAGAAGCTTGATGCTGCATATCAGGAGGCTCAGCAGAAGTCTGGCTGCTGCCCTGTATTTCTTTTTTTCTCGGTAAGAATTTGATTGCAAATAATCCAACTTATGTGACTTGTCATCTTCTCTATTTTTAGAAGGATTTACCTTTAAACTTTGAAATTCTATCTCAGGTCAACACAAGTGGTCAGTTTGTTGGGCTTGCGGAGATGTCAGGGTCGGTTGATTTTAACAAGAATGTGGAGTATTGGCAACAAGACAAGTGGACTGGCTGTTTCCCAGTGAAGTGGCACGTTGTCAAGGATGTGCCAAATAGTCTGTTGAAGCACATTACTCTTGAAAATAATGAGAACAAACCTGTCACTAACAGCAGGGACACTCAGGAGGTAATTATACTCTTTAAATCTTGTGTTTAGGTTGTTACTGTGTTTTCTTTTCTTTCTAAACAACGAACTTTGATGGGGTTATGTAGGTTAAGATAGAGCAGGGGCTTAAAATGGTCAAAATTTTCAAGGAACATGCCAGCAAAACGTGCATTCTTGATGATTTTGTGTTTTATGAGGCTCGACAGAAGACCATTCAGGAGAAGAAAGCTAAGCAACAGCAGTTTCAGAAACAGGCAAGATGAATACCATTCCTATTAGACTTAGTTGAATGCCTGGGTTTATTTTGTCTGTACTGGCCTTACCCATTTTGGTTTGCCATGAAAACTCATATATTTCTTTGCATTTTGCAATGCAGGTATGGGAAGGAAAGGTGACTGATGAGAAGAAAGAAATGGCAAATGGGGAACTGAAGCCACAGAAGTCATTGGAGGTTGCCTCGGATGCAAGCAAAGAAACCACTATTACTGTTCCTCACAGTAACGGGGACCTGAAACATTCTGAGAATGGATCAGTTGGGAAAACTGGAGATGCCCTTAAGGGTGCTAAACCTGTCTCAGACAAGATGTTGGGAAATGGAGTAGTTGCTAATGGTTGCTAGCCTCTCTAGTGGAGCAGAAAGGCGGTCTGTGATTTATCTCATCTAGTTTTGCTGGTTTCAGACTAGTACAGAACCAACTTCTGTCCAGTTTCTCTCTTCTGTATAACTCAGGCCGCCGAATGTACTTGAAAGAGTCGTCAATAATTCATTGAAGGATGGAATCTGATATGTTGAAGAATATTGTGGCAGGCTCTCAGAATCCAAGTAGCATGGCTCTATTTCTCTTGATGATGAGCTCCGTCTTTCTTTTATTATTAATCTTTCTCTACACAGTGGTGGGTTTCTAACAAGAAGCTAGGATTTTGGGTTTAGGGAGATGCTATTTTAGTGGGCTTTTTTTTCTTCTGTCTCCATTATGTTTTTTTTTTTTTTTTTTTTACTTAATTTGATTTTATTATGAGTTTGGGACTTTCCTGTCTTGTAAGACTACAGCTTTGGAATTATAGTTTTGGTAATTTGTAAGAGAGAGAGCTAGAGTCAAGCTGGGAAATATATTGGTAATGTAATAGAGAGAGTATTTCATTTTATTAGTCAGCACCAAAGAAATAGAGTTTTTTTTTCTTTTTCTATTGATGATGATGCCTAGTTGATGATGATAAGCATTGAATGACAATGATTAGTGATGTTGTTTGTGAATTTTGTGTGGCTACGTTTTGATTGAGATTGATCGTTAAAAGATTAAAAGCTTTTAATTTTGTCAATGGTAACCGACAACAGGTTTATTAGCTCTTAATGCTTTTTCGCGACTTTCACAATCTTAGCTTCTTCATTTAATGATGATAAAAAAAAATTATGTAATGTTAAATATCACAACTATTTTAACACAATAATTGTGGCACATGAGGTGTCAATTGGTGAGTGGATGTATATTAATAATGATTTAACTTATCTATTTATGTATTCATTCACCAATTGACACCTCATGTGCCACATGTGTTATGTTAGAATAGTTATGATTTTAGTTGTGATATCTAACAATTCAGCATTACTTAAAAAATTTAGGAACTCTTCTATAATATTTTTATTTTCGTCTTTTGTTCTATCCATTTTTATTTAAAATTAAAAATGATTTTCATGTTTTTAAAATTATGATAGGACATTTATATTATTAATTTTAAAATTAAATTTAAGTATATTTTATTAAATTTAAGTACATTTTATATCAGTTTAAATCGTTAATAGAAAGATTATATATATATATATATATATATATATATATATATTTGATATAGATGAGAGGGTGATGTGGCAATAATAGGAAAAGTATTGACAGCTCAGATCCTATCGGTTTAGAGTTTGGGATTTGCACGTTCAAGTGTGTCTGAATCTACATTAAAATAATTCCCATCACAATCACACTTGGTGATACATGAAACTCGAGGAGGAGTTGTAGAAAAGTAGAAACTCAGACATCAGACATGGGCACTGGTTTGATGAGGTTTGGGAGGAGAATGGGATGGGTTCCTTCTGTTTCTGTTTGCAATGGAAGACAGTTTTCAACTTCTGTTTGTGACAACAACCCACCTGCCAAATCTTTCAACTTGTACACTGCCATCAATCAAGCTCTCCATATCGCCTTGGAAACCGATCCACGGTGTGTACCCAGATCCCCTCTATTTTTCTTGTTTGTAGGGATGATTATTATCCTTTTATGTGTGAAATCTTTTGCGTTGTTTTTGAATTATTATCCTGTCATTTTCATTTGTCATATAACTAAAATTGATGAGTGCCTGGTACTGGCTTTGCTATGGATAATTACCTTTCTTCACAGTGCTTATGTATTTGGAGAAGATGTTGGCTTTGGTGGGGTCTTCCGTTGCACGACGGGATTGGCTGATCGATTTGGTAAAACTAGGGTCTTCAACACCCCTCTTTGTGAACAGGTACAGTTTAATAGTTTATACTTCTTGCTAATGTTCATCTTCTTTTCGTGTTGAGAAACTCACTATTTTAAATCCATTTTTCATTAAACAGTAAGATTTCACACATATGTTTGTTGTTTCATAAATTCCATGCTGGTTTTTCTTGTATGCAGGGAATTGTTGGATTTGCAATCGGTCTGGCAGCCATGGTGTGTTTTGGAATTTTCTCTATGATTGTAAAACCTCCGAAATCATTCTCAGTACAGTTTCTTTTTCTACTCTTTTGACCCTTGCTTTCATTTCACATGATAGGGAAATCGAGCCATAGCGGAGATTCAATTTGCAGATTACATTTTTCCTGCTTTTGATCAGGTAGAGCTTTCTTCTAGATACCTACTTATTAAATCCCCATAATTCACCTTTAGTTGACATGAAGTTTTTTGGTAGCTTGTCAACGAAGCTGCCAAGTTCAGATACAGGAGTGGGAATCAATTTAATTGTGGAGGTAAACGGTTTTTTCTGCTTTTATAGACCACAAAGTTTCTCTACAATTATCTCTCGTTCCCCTTTGTGGGTACTAGCTAGTTCAGTTGGTAAGGCTTCTTGTTGTCGTTGGATTAGTAGAACATTCAATATGATATGATATGATAAAATGCTTTTGTTGTCATTGGTTGGTTTATATTCAATATGATAAAAAAAATATCTACATTTTCACTATTTGTGTTGATGAGGTCTGATTTGATTCCCCAGGATTAACGGTAAGAGCCCCTTATGGAGCTGTGGGTCATGGCGCACTCTATCACTCACAATCCCCTGAAGCTTTCTTTTGTCATGTTCCGGGTCTCAAAGTAAATCTCTTTCTTTCTTCAGCTAGTTTTATTTTAAAGATTTTGTTTCTCTTTGTGTGGAATGATTTTGCACATGCAAACTGCTGGGACTTCTTGTGTGAATATCATTTAGGTTGAGGTTGTGGAGCAATTTCCTTGAGACCGATTTATGTAGGCAACATGTTGATAAACAAATTAGAAACTGCATAATTAGTAATTCAAATCTATCATATAGGTTGAGGTTGTGGAGCATTTTTCTTGATGTAGCCAACATGTAGATAAACAAATTATAAACTGCATAATTAGTAATTCAAATCTATAGCTTGCCATATTTATTGACTTGCTTTTTAGATTGTACTTTTATTTTATCTACTTTTCCTTCCAAAAATGTGAAGTCATTAAGTTATAAGTAAGGTGATGGCAGCCACTTGGCATGAGATGATTGATATTGGTCAGTCCATCTCCGAACCAGCTATGTTTACAGGTCGACTAGAGATTTTGGAAATTTTGCACATTATATTGGTTCATAGATCCTTTTGCAAGGGAGCTGTTTTCACTTATATGATGTTGTATATTGTTTCCAACATTTGAAAAGTGAATTTATAGGTGGTCATCCCTCGAAGTCCACGAGAAGCAAAAGGATTGCTGTTGTCATCCATTCGTGATC
Organism: Acer saccharum; assembly: GCA_030490815.1. Taxonomy (NCBI): domain Eukaryota; kingdom Viridiplantae; phylum Streptophyta; class Magnoliopsida; order Sapindales; family Sapindaceae; genus Acer; species Acer saccharum. The sequence goes on along the minus strand of CM059868.1, from coordinate 22,408,630 downwards.
CAAACCCCGTTGTCTTTTTTGAGCCAAAGGTACTGTAGCCATCCACCTCAAATTAAGATAGTTATTGATACCAATTTCTCAATTGTTAATTTTTGTAACTAAAATCCTATGCTTGTCTCGGATCTTCAGTGGCTTTACCGTTTGTCAGTAGAAGAGGTTCCTGAGCATGACTATATGTTGCCTTTATCAGAAGCACAGGTATGCTAACCACTTGTTTTATCTGTCATGGAGAATTCTAAAAGCTAATGAAAACTTCAAATGTAAACACTAAGGTGATTCGAGAAGGCAGTGATATCACGCTTGTTGGCTGGGGAGCACAACTATCTGTCATGGAGCAGGCCTGTATTGATGCTGAAAAGGTGTGTGCATTGCTACAAAATGTTCTTCGGTCACAAATAATGTATATAGCTTGAACCCATCTATAATTTTTCTTGAACAAATTCCAATTAATTCCTAAATTCCTAGTGTCTCCTGCATCAAGTAGTTAATGTGAAGCCGTCAAGGTTTGATTTGGTACTATTATAGCACAGGAGAAAAACTTTATGCTTTGTTGAGGATTTGCTTCGATTGTTTTATTCATTGAAACATCCATATAGTTGGTTGATCGTCGATATTTTGCAGGAAGGAATTTCGTGTGAACTGATAGACCTGAAAACTCTAATACCCTGGGACAAAGAAACTGTGGAGGCATCTGTCAGGAAAACCGGCAGACTTCTTGTAAGAATAGAACCTTGACTCAAACATGCTTCCTACCAAGTGGTTGATGCTGGAATAGGTTATCAGTTTGTTGTCATCTTTGCAGATTAGTCATGAAGCTCCAGTAACCGGAGGCTTTGGAGCTGAAATCGCTGCTTCTATCGTTGAACGTTGCTTCTTAAGGGTAAATCACCTTGTACACACTTGTGTTTGCTTGTTTGTATCTTGATATCTAGAGACACTAAGTGCCCTGGATTCTTAGGCATATATGTAAGAATGCTAGTTTATCAGCATGGAAATTACTGCAAGTGACAAGAAATCTATCCGCAATTAGTAGAATGCAGACTGATATCTTTTTTGATAACTTAATTCTGTAGATTGTATCGATCTATAAGTTGAAGTAGAATATTTTTTGCAGTTAGAAGCTCCCATAGCTAGAGTTTGTGGCCTGGACACTCCCTTCCCCCTTGTTTTCGAACCCTTATACATGCCCACCAAGAACAAAGTAAGTTGTGTGATAATTATGTTGTTACATTATTCTTGGTAGTTGCTCTACTTATACGAATCTGATTTGTGTCTTTGGATGCAGGTACTGGATTCGATAAAATCAACTGTAAATTACTAGCACACAACAAACTCTGGTTGTTACTTGTTAGTGTTGTGATGGAAATGTGAATTTATAGCATGTTTGTTAATGTTGAATGGAAGTGAGATTTGAGACGGTTGATTGAAATGTGAAAAATAAAGTAGCAATAAGTGGTTTTACAGCCGCAGCTGAGCAAGCATTGTATTATCTAATTCTAATTGAATGTTATCATTTAGAAGAAACCTTACATAACATAAATATATCAAGTTAAAATGATCATTAAGAGGTCAATATTTCCTCCCATAACAAGTAACAACTACAGCAATCATGGTCCCAATAAAAAACAAAATGTTCAACATTAACATTACTCATATACATGCTCTCTCTTGGTCCTAATAACACATTTCCTTGCTGCCCACAAGCAAATTTACATTCATTCTTCATGTTTTCTTCTTTTACAGATAGAAGAAGCTCTTCTGAGGCCTGTGGCTTTTCGTTATAATATTAGCAGGAATGGCCTAAACTACTATCAACTTTCTTTTTAGTGTTCATACTTCAACTGACACTTGCTTTTTTGACTCGGCCGTATGAGCTCCTTCGAGATCCTTCACAAAGGTCCTAAGACACCCATTGATTATCCGTGGTGCTGCTCCGTCACAGAACCTTTTTGTAAGATCAACAGCCTTCAAACATATACAATATGTTAACACCCAAAATTGTAAAGAATGACAAGAAAAAAGTCAGCAGTAAAGAAATTTGGGGAGCAGGAGATATACCTCATTTATCACAATCTGGTGCCGTGTTCCTATAACTGTTATCTCAGACATGGCCAGGTGGAGAATACTCAGCTCCAAAATTCTTCCGGATGGCTGATCCTGAAGTATAGCAATGATGACAGGGTAAAATACTTGTATGCAGTAAAAATTTGAACAGTAATCAGGTAATATGTATGGTCAGAACCATTTATCCTGACCTTCCAATTCGGTGGGACAACTTTGTCAATGACACGGGCATGGCTATCCCACTTTTCCACGACTGCAACCAAAAGCTTCCTCGTGAAACTGCATTAAAGCATAAAAAATTAGGCACAGCACTTATCCACTCTCTTTCACTCACAAAGACATATAAAGGCACTACTTGAAGCAAATAATTAAAGATACATAATGAAAATTAGAAAAGTTACATCATTAGGAAGCTTACCGTAAAAGTAGTTTACTGTATACCAACTTCGGAGGGGCTGAAAGGATTTCTGCTTCTGCAATACAAAAGATGCAACATATATTTTTAGGTTTATAGAAGGAACTAGAGTAATAGATGGGAAACGGTACTTAATCTGAGCAGGGGATATTTATATAGATCCAAATGTACAGGTTGGTGAAACCCATGAAACAATTTATGCATAGCATAGATGAAACGTAGAAAAACTAAATACTAGGCTTTTATTACTACACCAGAGCATCATGCTTCTGACTGCCAAACATCTACATCTTTTTTATTTTCCTGCTAATCCAAAAATCCCCTGAACCCACTTGACAATCCCGAGTTCGAAACTAGAGCCCCTGCCAAACCCGACAATCTTTGGGAAACAAGAAACTATGGGCTTTGGTCATGTAGGCACCCGTAAGGGGATTTGAAGCCCGGACCTTGTGGGAGCAAACCACAGGCTTGACCATTATACTAATCCCTCATTAGTGCCAAACCTCTACATCTCATGCACTCACTAAGCTATTACACCACCAACAATGCCTCCTGTAGAGCTACCAGTTTAACTGACTAATATAGCCAGCATTTGCTTGAAGATTCTGAATGCTTCTGCAATATGATTCTAGAAGAAACAAATCATCCCAAATTCGGTGTACCTTTCTAACAAACAAAATAATGCAATTTATCATAGAAAAAAAAAAGGGGGGCTTAATAAAATTGATTTCAAATGCTTGATTACCAATTGTAGACACCTTCTCATCATTGCGCAGAAGCTCATCTGCTTCTTCAGCTGTTTCTGTTGTCACAGGTGGGCCTCCAAAGCTCATGTGATTATATTCCAACAATGAAGCCTTGTCAAATCCATAACCGGGTTCTGAACATGCGAATTTCAAAGAAGCTAATTAGATATTCAAATATGTCAAAATAACAAGTGATTCTAAAAAACTCAAAATTGCTTTACCTCTTCTACTATTCACCCGCTTTTCAAAAAGCCGAATTGGGTCAGACCCTTCTAAACATGAAGCGTAAATTATTAACCTGCCAATGAAACCAAAAAAGATGACATGGGAAATCACTGATTCAGCATATTTACATTACATACAAACATAAAATATGAAACAGAAACGAATAATCAAGATTATCAGAAACACATAATTGTCTAAAGCCTACCCTCTACTTTCTAGTCAAAATTAAAATATTAGAATATAGTACTGACAGTAAAAGAAAGGAGTATGATATTCATACAGAGCTAGCTCTCGGGCGGCTCTGGGGCTGCAAAACCTGCCGCTCTTGTCAATCTTGGGCATGGAAGTGGTGGCGACAGAAACCGACTCCAGAGCTTCCTGGACGGCAAGAGAGCTCCGTGTGGTGCAGGAGACTCGGTGGCGGGTTGTGGTTCTGGGCGTGAAGCTCACCAAGTGTTTGTACAGAGTAGAAGGTGGAGATGAGAGTTGGAGATTCAACGTGAAATGGGTCTTCGAAGAGCAGCTCAGAACCGAACTTGCTTCCATTCTTGTTCTAAAACCCTTGTGTTTTTGGATAACCATATCTCTCTCTTTTTATTATTTAATGCTTGCAATTTGCAAAACCTTTCTCTTCTTTAAACGACGCCGTTCCATTTTTACCGCAATCCATTTTCTTTTTTCTTTTAGAACGGAGTGTATTTAGAAAATGAGTATGAAAAAGATAAAATTGGATTGTAAGGAGAAAATGTCTTCTTTTCTTTCGGTCCATACTCAGAAATTACGAAAATATACCTATAACATTTTTATTTTTATTATTGTGGAATTCCCTCTTGTAGTGTGATTTGTATTTCAGAGGAAGCTAGTAGTGACTAATCTTACTGACTCTCGAGAGACCCTAGACCCCATTGATGTTAGATAATATATATAGGTTAGAGGAGGTTGGAGGGGAATGACTTGAACGTCCTTCCCTTCCAACCTCGTGATGTAGGTGTGAAAGGTATACCACCGAACCAACCTCATATACGATAAATAATTAAAGTTTATTACTTTAGTTTTACTTGGGAGAAATGAGATTTGAACTTGGTACCTCAATTTCGTCAAGAAGCATGGAGCACGGTTAAAGATTATTATTATAATTATTTTAAAATCGGACTGACTTAGAAGGAAAAGCATCATATACGATCATATACTAAAAAAAACCCAAGACAGCACCATATATAGATGAATAAAAAGGAAACAAAAGAAAAAACAAGAAAGGGAAAAGAAAAGCAAAAGTAGAGGGCCGCACAGACCCTAAAACAATTTAAACAACCTTTTCGGATTTTGATTGTTGTATAAACAAACTATCAAAGCACTCTTCAAAACAAACACCAAAAAGCTTTATAAGATGGTTAGTAGTAACAAGTATAACAAATATAGCAATATAGAGTAACTACTAAAATGTAAAGTAAATGGATTCAATAAAAGAAGAAATCAACACAAATATTTTTTAACATGTAAAACCTCACAAATGAGGAAATATCCACGAGTTGCTCTACAACCTTTAGCGACACCACTTCTCATGAGTTGGAATAATGTACACCCTAAAAAACGACCAATCCACATGATTGTCTACAAGGAATGTCCCACTAATTCCTACCATTGGGCCTGTTTACTAATAGAAGCTCGCTCACTCAATTCTTAGATTTCTGATTGAAATCCTAATCGAGATTCCTTTACAACCTTTCATAAGGCAATGATCTAAGTGAAGTGCAAACATGCAAACATGATGCAAACACAAAAAAATAGAGTATATAGATCAAGTACACTTTATGAAGAATTAGTTATTACAATACAAGCTCACAAACAAATGAAACTAATCATTATGAACATGTAATAGGCAATTCAATTCATACACAAATATATCTAGAAACCTAAACATGTCAATCAAAGCTAGAATAATATATTTACAACAAAAGGGCACAAATCTAGCTTTGAAATCCACAACATATTCACTCAAAGAAGAATTAGATTTAAACAATTGAAATCACAATCAAAATATTCTAGCTCTAGAATATGTGACTAAAAAACCTAGAAATCAACAATTAAGAACAAACAATTTTTTTTTCTAGATTCAAGTTTATGTTTATCAAAATTAGTTAGAAAGTTATTCAATTAAAAATCAACAAAGTTAATTTCGAAAATTACTCAAACAAGTCCAAAAATAGAATCCAAATCATCCTCAACACATTTCATATTCAAATCAAGAGATTCGAGAAATTAATCACAAGAAAAGTGTAGAGAATATGATTTACTTACAAAATGATTAACATTTGATGAAGATCAAAGTAAATAAAAAATCTAGACCCCAATAAGCTCTCTAAACACATGGGACTTGTTCTCCTTTGAAAAACAAAAATTTTGGTTTTTGATTTACCAAATTCGGATATAAAATGAGTGAGATATCAGAAAAACAAAAACCTAAAAACTTATGAAAATTTCTGCACGAAATTCAATTTAAAGAGGAGGGAAATAACGTGGCGTGGAGGGGACAACGGGAAAGGGTAAGAGGAACGCCACCTCAAACACCCAGTGGAGGCACGGGCAAAGGGATGCCTTTCCCTTGGAGGCCATGCACCTCCACGAGATAGGGGTGGTTTTGGCAATTTGCCACCCCTCTTCCCCTTTTTTCCCTTTCGCACTCCTCATGAGTTCTTCGACCATTCTCCGACCTCAGAATTCGGAATTCGAATCCATTTTCGAATTACAAACCCTAACTCACTCACGAACATGGAAGTCTATGAAACTTTAATCAAAAACTTGAAAATCAACTCGATATACAAGGATGAAAACCATGCACGATAAGCACATGGAAAGTTTTATAAAATCCAACTCAGAACTCGAAAACCTATGAATGAGTATCTGAAATGTTCGAAACTCAATAAGGAACAATATGAGAACATGTTCAAGTCCGATATAATTAAAATACAAACAAATAAACACAAGAACATACAAGTATGCCATTTCCTAGAAATAGTCCTAAAACATGCAATTTCATAAAAGTTGTCAAAATAAATCTAATGCATGTGTATAAAACAATATGTGTGTATGTGTTATACCAATAGAGCATAACGATGCAAGGACACAAATATATGCAATGTGTGTGTGTGCATCTATGTCTTGCAAGAAGATAAAAAAACTCAATACCTAAGCATTCAATTAAGCATTGTCCTCTTGAAGACGATACTTGCATGTGAAATTGCTTTCCTTCTTTAAAGTTCGATCTAATCATGAACCACCTAAGCAGCTAAGCAATACAAACAAAGAGCATTTTGTTATGGAATTAAGCCAACACAAATCTAAAACCTAACAATCTCTACAAACCTGCACCGAGGAACTAACTGATTTAGAAATATCATCATCAATCGAAACCCCTGATCATTCAAATCTCAATAATCAATCAGATCCTGTCCAAGAATAGAACTCGTCCCCTTAACTGGACCCTTTCGAGAATAAGTTACCATAGTAACTATATGAGAGGAACAGAAGTAACCTGAATCAAAGGACTAACCAGTCTCCTCAATTGGCCTATAATCCATAGAAGAATGAACCACAACCAAATCTTGGATTTCAATATCCTAACAAATAGCAAGGAAAACATTAGAAACCGGAACCAAATACTAAATCTTAGAAACCAGTTGATATTCCAGTCTGGAATTCGAATGACCACGAGGGATCTGAAATCCATTCCTAATACCTTGTTTGGGCTTATTAGTGCTTAGAATTGGATCCTCACGCTTATGTAAATTCTTTCTTGGGACATAGGAGTATGAAATTCCCTTAAGCAATATAGTGTAATATATACCTAAAAAGGGGGGGAGGGGTGAATAGGTATAGGCCCAAATTCTTCCAATATACAAAAAATATGCGGAATACAACAATTAAAAGCACACTTGATGAATATTAACAATTGAATTGATTTAACCAACACATGTGAAAATCAATATACAAGTAATGCAATCAATACAAACATATGGAAGATAAAGAAACATAAAAACGAAACTTGACACAAGTATTTTTACGTGGTAAAACCTCAAAGAGGAAACATCCACGGGTTGATACCACAACCACCGGCAAAGCAATCCACTATATGAAAATGACTTACACACTCAAGCTATCAACACATGATATTCGCTCAAGCTATCACCTCCTAATCTACCCTCAGGCCTAGTGAACTACCAAGCCTACTTCCTATCCAAGATGTGTCCTACACCTCTAGGAAGCAACTTCCTATCCAAGACGCTCACGTCTCTAGGAAGATTTCTTGCTTGTCTATCCGGATCGTCCCGACCTTAGACAAGTCTCCTTGTTTGACTATCCGAGTCCTCCTGACTCTAGTCAAGGCTTCTTGCTCAAGACAAAGCTTCACTCACTTTGCAACAGACTTCCACCTATTACAAGGCAATGATCTAGGTGATGCAAATAATGCAAACACAATCAAATAAAGCAAGATGATCAATCAAGCTCTATGAACATGCTTAGTGATAATCTAGAATATGCTTTCAACAAACAATCACAAATGTATCTAGAAATCAAAGCATGTGAATCAATAAGAACAAGATACGAATATTCAATATATCACACAAAAATCTTTGTTCTTAGATGATGAAATTAAACCTAGAAAATAACATGAGGCACATCATATACAACATTTCTAGAATCAATTTCAAGATAGGTCAAGTTTAGCAATATATGTTCAATTGAAATCAAATGGCTAAAACTTAACAATCAATAGATCAACCACCCCTAGAATATGATCTAACAACATTCTCAACACATATCATCTATCAATTAGGAAGATTAAAAGAGATGATCAAAAGATGAAGTGAGAAGAAGAAGTTTCACATACAAAAGTTGAGTCTCGTACTGAAATCAGATCACTGGGAAAAATTACAAACTCAAATGGCTCTGAAAATGCTTGGGGTTTGTAGCTCTCTTCAAGACCAACAATTTTGGTTTTTGAATCATTCTATTCGGAGTTGAAATGAGAGAGATATGATTAAAATAAGAAATCAAAAATTGTAAGGAATTCTGCACGGGATTTCGAATATAAATGGAGGGAAAAGAGATGGAGAAGAGAGAGGAAGACGTGAGCCAATCAGAGGCTGCCACGTCAGCACCCCGTGTGGGGCGCGTGGGCCACACGGGACCAGAGGGGTGCTCTGGCCGTGGGTCTCACGGCCTCCACACGTGGTGGCCAATGCATGGCCTTTGGCCATGCTTGCTTCTCGCGCGCTCCCTCAAGTTCTTCAGCCGTATCAATCCCCTGGCTTGTTCCATCTGCAATTGTTAGGGGGATGACCAATGGAAGAGCATGTAATACAAAAATACGGGAAATTTTCCTACTCAACTGAGACGAACAAGCTATGGGAATCATTTTTCCCTAAAAGTAAATAATTCGGAGGAAGAGAAGAAACATCAATATCAATCAACACTCGAGCAAAATACACAAAATCCCCATCAATAGTGGCCCTATCAATCCCTAAAAGCACCACAATCCCTCTAGCCAGATAAGAAATAATTTTAGGATGCCAATATTCCCTAGATAAATCATAAAAGCAAACCTAAATCTGAACATTAGTTGATTTCTACGAAACCAAATTAAAGTTCGGAGTCCAAGGTTGAAGACGCAAAATACCTGTCTTCAAGTTAAGAGACCTCATTGTCACGTCCCGCTAAGTCCAAGATCCGGATTCCAGGCAAAGGGCTCGACATGTCCGCAACCAAGCCTAGCTCCTGGAAGACTCTAGAGATTTCCACACACTTAGGGAAGTCTCTAGTTGGCGGAAGATTCTAGAGATCTCCGGAGAAGCCTAGCAATGGATGGTTCCGGAAGACTCTAGCGACACAACCATTCTAGGTTGTTCTTGTACACAAGACTAGATGTATGTAGAATAATCTAGAATGATGTAGATATTTGTATAGGATTCTTGAGGCATGTAAATATGTGTAGAGAATTCTAGAAAGGTAGGGATATTTCTGGAGGCCAATCCTCCACCATTGGATCAAATTGATCCTAACCGTCCATTGAGGAGGTGGACAACTATAAATAGCTAGCTCCTCTCATTTGTAAGGCATCCAAGCCTATCCAAGCATTTTGTACTAAAAGCCTTGTAAAGTTTTCTTGTTAGCAATACAAGTTTCTTTACACCCTAACCAAGCTCTTCCAACCCTTTCCTCTAGTCTCTCTTGTGAATTTGAGAGTGATAAGCAACACTTTAAGGCTTACTTAGCAACATTCACCAAAGTTGCCTAAGTGCCGCACGGGATTTCCGCTGCCAAATTCTAAGCCCGTGACAGTTGGTATCAGAGCCTTGTCAAAGCAACCACAGCTAGTTCGCGAAGCAATGGCATCCGACAGCGAAGTTGCTGCTAGAGTGGAGGAGCAAGCGCGAGGTCGTGGCGAGCAACGCACCCACACCAAGCGAAGCAAGTCCAAGGGTCCGTCCAAGGATGCTTTGGAAGAAAGGATAGCCGGCTTAGAGGACACCCTCTCCGGAGTACAAGCCAGCTTATGTGATGCCGTCTACCGTCTTGATGGCCTAGAGGCGGATTATGGCGAAATCACTCAAGCAACCAAGGCCACCATCCGCGAGTTCCAAAAGGGTATCAAGGAGGACGCATGCTTCCTCACCCAAGAGCTCCGCAACCTCCGCACATTCGTGGAGCACGAGTTGCGAGCAATACGTGCGGAAGTTGACGAAATCCGCACCGAATGGGCTTCACATCGGAATAGCCCATCCATCAGCCTTGGTGCCACCACAAGCACCAACACCATTCAAGTCCCTAAGCCATCCACTTACAGCGGCAACTGGAAAGCCATGGAGGTGGAAAACTTTCTCTTCGGCCTAGAACAGTATTTCGAAGCCAAGGGAGTCAGGGACGACGCAACCCGGATCGCCAATGCTCCCGCCTTTCTTAGGGAATCCGCCCAACTATGGTGGCGACGCAAGCATGGCGACACCATCAATCCCATCCGCACATGGGATGACTTCAAGAGGGAACTCAAGAAGCAGTTCTCTCCCACCAATGCCGAGAAGGAGGCCCGTGGCCGCCTCCGTCGCCTTAAACAGTCGGGATCCATCTCCGACTACGTCAAGGAATTCACAACCTTGACCCTTGAGATCGAGGATATGTCCGACAAAGACCAGCTCTTCTTCTTCATGGACGGCCTCAAAGATTGGGCAAGGGTGGAGTTAGAAAGGCGGAACGTGCAAGACATTGGCACCGCTATTGCTGCTGCCGAGTCACTCGCCGACTACAGCCGACCCAAGGACAGAAGTGACAACCATGAGGAAGAACGGGACAAGCCGAAAGACCACGATCGCAAGGAAAAAGGGCGCTCCAAGCCCGATAATGGCGACAATCGGCAAGACCAATCCAGCGGAGGCAAGCCCGAAAAGATCAAGCCAAAGAGTCCATGCTTCATTTGCAATGGGCCACATTGGGTACGCGACTGCCCACAGCGGAAAATGCTTAGTGCCATGGTCACCCAGCTCGAGGAGTCCAAGGCAACCGAAGGCCAAGCAAGCATGGGTTCCATCCAATAGATCTATGCAATCGATGGGCAAGCCAAGCCTCCAACGCTTGCCAAGAAAGGCCTTATGTTCGTAAAGGCCACCATCAGAGGCAAGCAAGTTCGTGCGATGCTGGACACCGGAGCAACGCACAACTTCATCTCGGTGTACGAAGCCAAACGACTTGGCATTCGTATCACCAATGACGAAGGTGCCATCAAAGCCGCCAACTCTCCGGTCAAGCTAATTGATGGCACAACGAAGGGCGTCACTGTCCACCTGGGGCCATGGAGCGGAAAGCTTGACTTCTCGGTAGTGCCTTTGGATGACTACCAAATGGTCCTAGGCATGGCGTTCTTCCAACAAGCCAACGCTTTTCCCTAACCCGCCGCTAACACACTTAGCATCCTTGATGGGGACAAAGCATACACCGTCCCGGCGGAACGCTTGACCACATCCGAGTTCAAGACGCTATCCGCCATCCAACTTGTGGAGAAACCAAGTTCTCCCACCTCTCCAAGGAACATCAACACGGCCAAAGGTGTCCCAAAGAAGAGGAGTCGTGCAAGACATGGGAAGCAACGATCAAAGGCAACGGAGGGAGGCGCCACCAATGCCAAACTCCCTTTCCAACAACGCAGGCCCACTTGCACCAAGCCGAAGGAGTCGACGCCCCGCAGCACACGTCCGACTCCTGAAATGAAGGCAACCCCTCACGAGAGGCTTCCTAATCCAAAGTCCACTCGTCCGAAGGGGCCAATCCGTGGCAAACTCCAGCAGACATGGCACCCACGCGACGAGGACGTCGTGAAATCAGGTGGGGGAGGATGTCACGTCCCGCTAAGTCCAAGATCCGGATTCCAGGCAAAGGGCTCGACATGTCCGCAACCAAGCCTAGCTCCTGGAAGACTCTAGAGATTTCCACACACTTAGGGAAGTCTCTAGTTGGCGGAAGATTCTAGAGATCTCCGGAGAAGCCTAGCAATGGATGGTTCCGGAAGACTCTAGCTACACAACCATTCTAGGTTGTTCTTGTACACAAGACTAGATGTATGTAGAATAATCTAGAATGATGTAGATACTTGTATAGGATTCTTGAGGCATGTAAATATGTGTAGAGAATTCTAGAAAGGTAGGGATATTTCTGGAGGCCAATCCTCCACCATTGGATCAAATTGATCCTAACCGTCCATTGAGGAGGTGGACAACTATAAATAGCTAGCTCCTCTCATTTGTAAGGCATCCAAGCCTATCCAAGCATTTTGTACTAAAAGCCTTGTAAAGTTTTCTTGTTAGCAATACAAGTTTCTTTACACCCTAACCAAGCTCTTCCAACCCTTTCCTCTAGTCTCTCTTGTGAATTTGAGAGTGACAAGCAACACTTTAAGGCTTACTTAGCAACATTCACCAAAGTTGCCTAAGTGCCGCACGGGATTTTCGCTGCCAAATTCTAAGCCCGTGACATCATGCTCCAAACCTTGTTTTTGTTGGTTGCAGATGCCAAGACAATCTAAAATAACCACAACCTAAAAAGATGAGCCGCCCAGGTGAAATTAACTTCCAAAAATTTTGTAGTTTCGCTTGAAGATCAACCAACTTCCAAGGTTTATCACCTTTTGAGTGGACCACTCTACCAATGAGAGAATGTTTACACATATCCAAATGAGATTGGTAAGCAATGTGATCCACTTTGATGGCGATAAAGCCACCTTTTTTTGTGGGCACCGCACTAATAGTTTAAGATTCTTCTTTCATAATCGTAGATTTCAAAAGATCAGTGTAAGACTTAGCTTATTTAGCAACCATTGGTGTGGGTATCGAAAGAGTTGTGTCCACCTTGCGAGGAACCGAATCAACCACATTTCGGGACAAATAATTCCCAAGACTATCGAAAATCGATGGCTTACCATGCATAAAAGATGGATCAATGACAACTGAAGGAGACTTCAATTTCTTCGGATAGGAGAAGAGGGCAGAATGCTCTACGTAGCACTCAAGTGCCATTGAAATTCAAACAACACTCACCAAACTACAACAAACACACCAAATCGATAGAATAATAACACTAAATAGAAAAATAAGAGCAAAAAAATAAACTATCGGAATCTGGGTTGGAACCGAAAAAGCATTGGCAACCGTGGCCGCAAATCAAACCGGAAACGCACCAACAACCCTAGCCGCGAATTGGAAACCCTAGAATCGAAATGATGGGCGTACCTGAAGAAACCTTAGAATCAACCGAAACCCATTTGAAAATCGTGAGAAATCTGACAAGAAATCAGCCTAGAGCCGTCAAAGAACCACTGTGAAACAAACCATAACCCTAAACGGAAAACCCCATGCAAAAACATAAAACTTAGAGAGAAGGGAGAGCTTCTCTCTCTAAACTCCTTCACCTTCAAATGCAAAATTTACTTTCCTTTTACTTGACAAATGATCAAAACCATCAATGACTCACTTAAACTCGATTTTCATTTTTTTGAATTGAATTGACCCGTCACTCAGAACACGTATTTTTAGTTTGGTTTGGTTAACCACGGATCATAAAACCGTCGGCATGGTTAAAGATTATTAATGATCCCCAAACATGCTCTTATTATATTTCCATTTTGACCGTGTGTGAATGAAACAACGTCGTTTATTCACTTGTCTTGGTTCTCCCCATCTCTCTCGAACTGACGCGCACACTCTCTCTCTCTTTCTCTCTCTCTCTCTCTCCGTCTCTCTCTGCGTCCAGAAGATGAGAGTAACAGACATTAGATTCATCTCTGCTGTTGTATTGGTTACACTATGTGTTTCTTCTTCAATTGTATGCAGATCAGTTGCCTCCTCTCCGCTTCCTTTTTATGGAATCTCTCCTCAAGGTCAGCCCTTTTATTTATTTATTTATTATTATCATGGGTTCATCACTCTTGTTATGTTTCATTTTCATTGATTTGGCTATCTGGGGTTGTGACTTTATGCGGTTTTTTGGAATACCCAGATGAGAATTATTATAGGACTTCATCAGATACCATTAAATGCAAAGATGGATCCAAGAAATTCACCAAAACTCAGCTGAATGACGATTTCTGTGATTGCTCTGATGGCACTGATGAACCAGGTTACCTTCTTTTTTTCCCTTAATTTTTCTTCATTTTTTCTCTCCCTTGTCTACCATGAGCTTTAGATATGCATGCAAATTTCTCATTGACTTGTTATTGCTCATCAAATTTAACTACTTTGTTGCATATGCAATTGCATATGATTTCACTGTCTTTTAAAGGACTTTTTTTTTTCTTTCTTTTTCGAGAGCTTTTAGTCCCCTAGTAGTCTGAATTCAGTTGAGTTGGAGTTTGTTTTGATTATATAGTGATATATTTTGTAGTTTTGGTTTTGTATTATTTTCTTAGGAAACCCATGCTTCATTTAGATTGTTTATTGATCCATTGTCATCATATAGAGTCTCGCCTGTTGTTGGGGTTAAAGGTAGTTTCTTTTTACTTTAGAGTTATCTCTTCGCTTATATTGACGTTATATTTTGCGGGTTCTAGGTACATCGGCGTGTCCGAATGGAAAATTCTACTGTCGAAATGCAGGGCATGCTCCTCTTTTGATTTTCTCTTCCAGAGTGAATGATGGCATTTGTGGTAAGTACTATTTTACAGCTTTGTGTTATGTGTTACCGTTGTTCTCTTGTATCTCTTATCCTGTCTCTGGTTTTCTCAACCTCTACACAAATAAACTAGATGAATGATCATAAAGTATAGTAATCAAAGTGTTTGGTTCTTTAGGGAGTAGGGTAATAGTTCTTCAGGGATCTGTTTTAATTGTCCATAATCTGCAGATTGCTGTGATGGGAGTGATGAGTATGATGGTAAAATAAAGTGCCCAAACACTTGCTGGGAGGCTGGTAAAGTGGCTAGAGAAAAATTGACGAAAAAAATAGCTACATTTAAAGAGGGGGTTCTTATACGAAAGCAGAAAGTTGAACAAGCAAAATTAAGTTTGGCCAATGAAGAGGCAGAGCTATCAAAATTGAAAGATGAGGAGAAAATACTAAAAGGGCTCGTTGAACAGCTTAAAGGTATGGTTTTTTCTGTCTTATGCCTGACCTTTATGAATATCTATGTTCTTCAACTTTATTTATTCCTGATTATTTAAAGGTTGCAGCCCTACTAATAAAAGTTTTTCACTCTGTTGAATCCATTCTGATTATGTTTTCTTTTCTCACCTTTTCCCTTTATATGCTCCTTATTTTTTTATCTTGTATTTAATTACTCTACCTTCCTGCTGCAATCCTAGGCCTATGGTGCGCATAGCTAAATCAAGTATGACATTTTCCCTAATATTATCTTAAATCCATCTTGACCTTCTTGCAGTTTCATTCTCATTTATTAGTATGTTTGTCCTGTTTTCGCCTCCCTTGAATACTGTATCTTTTGATAAATTAGAGTTTCCTATATATATATATATATATAATGTTTGTCATGTGTCCATCTTAACTTCCTTCATGCCCCACATTCACGTTTTTGTGCCTGTGGTTCTGTAAGTCCAACGTTACATACATAAAGTATAGCTTGTCATAAAAAATTCTCCTTAAACTTTAGAGGTATTTTATGAACACATGGTGCTTGTGAAACACTCATCGGCTTCATTCCTTTTACTGTAATTATGTAAGCAACATTTGTTTCTATCAATGGAAAAACGTTTATGTAAATAGATTAGCTTGCTAATTTATGAATGAGTTAGTGAAACCCCTTTCACTGTGGTGCCCCGATTTTTGTTTATAACAAGTGCTGTCTTCTTGCTTTTAACATTTGACAGCACAAACCTTACCATATGCACTGAGAGAAATCTCATCCTGCTAGTTTTCCTCAATTTTCATGTTTGCCTGCTTCAATTCTCATTATGTCCCACTGCGGATTTGTTTAATCTTTTCTTTTACCACAATTTATATTGCAAGAGTCAAGTTTTAGCAAGAGATTTTCACTGTAAATGCTCCACTAGCTGCATAAAGGGGTATTAGGAGTATCCTTATTTCCTCTTGATTGTTCATTTTGTCTTTATGCACCATTGTTGATGAAAGAGTATCCTTCTGCATTACCTTATTGATATGGTGATGCATGAATAAAGTAGAATGTTTTTCAATTCCCTTGTTCATGTTTAAGATGCTTAGATTCCTTGAGAGATGAGTGTAAACTGATTCCGGCGCCCCCCACCCCCCCCCCCCCCCCCCAAAATTCATTTGCAGAACGTAAAGAACAAATAGAAAAAGCTGAGGAGAAAGAGCGAGTACAAAAAGAAAAAGAAGAGAAGGAAAAGAAAGAAGCTGAGGAAAAAGCTCAAAAGGAGAAGAGTGATTCTGCGAATGAAGCTAAGCAGGAAAATCAAGAAGCAGAGAACCCTAAAAGTGAGTACAAATCCACTGATAGTAGTGATGATGATAAAATCAGAGTGACAGAGGATTCATTGTCAGATCAGGTTAGACTGCTCCTTAGTTTAGTTGCTTAACTATTATCAATCTTTGAATATAAATGTAAGTAAACATTTATTTTTCTCTCCTTTAATTTAAATTGTGAAGTTTGCAATAACATATACATATGTACCTCGCTAATTGCTTATAACGATTTGTATATCCATACTAGCTGATAAAATATATTTAGTTCAGTATTTTTGTGCCACATTTGTCATCCATGTGTTCAGGGGCTTGTTTTTTTTTCCTAGACATTGGTACAACTATGGTCATATGTACATATGACAAGCTCATATATGTCTTGGTCACCATTCTTTGGTTTGCAAATAGTTTCAGTTCTTTAAATTCTCACATATCCAGCTTTGTAATAGGACATGGTTGACGGTTATGATGACCCAGCAGCTAAAGCTGAACACAGTGGTACTTCTGACAATGTGCGAACGCCATCCAATGAGGTAGACCAGGTAAATCAAGAGTCAAGACTTTGCTAATCTGTATATTCTATTCACAGAAATAGTTCCACTGAGGTGAAGCTAGCCCAGGATAACTATAAGAAGATCTTGACATGTTATTATTCTATATAGTATGCAGCAGAAACAGTGGAACAGGATGTCTCACCAAAAAGTGAGGATAATTCTGCTATTCTATCTGAAATGGGTCATGATGTGGGAAATGAGGTGTATCCGGATGAAGTCACGAAAGTGGTATTTATCTCAATATTTCCTTAATTTTCATGTTATTGAGAAGTCTCGGGGAAATTTTTTATCCTTGGAAAATTAATAACTGCGTTTAAATTTCGGGTTGGGATACTGTTATTACAGTCTCAGGAAAACCTTGTGCCTATCATTAATACAATAAATGTTAAAGTATTTGATGATGAAAACAAAACGTATTTAGGTAAGAGTATCTGATGACATGTATATGATAAATTTGTAGCTTTCACCCTTATTATATACTTCAAAATGACTCAAGAGGCTGTCAGGTAAATTCATATGTTTCAACCTATATGCATAAGATGAATATTTCTTGAAATATTTACTTATAGCTTGTTTTCTATTTTATTCGATACCTAAAAAATTCTTGAGGTCTACATGTATTTAAGCATTTAAAGAAAAGGGCCATGCCAGATACTTGATGATTTTGTAATTGTTTTTGGCAATCATTGGAATTTCTAGGTGACACTAAGTTGTATTATGTTTCTGATGTTGTTTGACTTCAGCATAATTTGTTATATTATAAATGTTGGTTACATGACTTTATATTCTCTAATAGAAAGAAAAGAAGGAATAGTGGAAGAGTAAAAGAGCTACTATATGGTGAATACTAGTACTTTTTAAAATCTTAATATGAAGGATCTACTTTTTAACTTTAAATTATTCACTTAATGTTGTATCTATAAACTTATGACAATTTAGTAATTAATTGCCTTTGAAAGATTTCTTTTTTTCTAAGACAAGGTGCTATGACATGAAATTTCAACCAATAGCAAAGCTTTTCACTGTTATCAGTGACAGTTTGATATTTTATATTGGAAGCTTGTGTATCTTTTTGGAAAAAAATGGATTTTATATAAAAGGTATGTCTTATTACTTCTTGGGATAGTTTTGGCCAGTGTTTAAAAAAACGAACTGAGGCGGCCTCAGCCGCCTCGCGGCCAAAATTGCCCTCGTGCGGTCACCTCTGTCGCTATGTGTGAAAAGGCCGCCTCAAGACTGAGTCGAGGTGACTCAACTGTCAATACTTTTTATTTATTTTTTTTATTTTTTATTTTTTTATTTTTACAGAAAACTGACTTTTTAAATGAGAATTTGTTTTCCCAATAATCATCAATTAATATTCTACAGATACACTCGAACAAAAGTCAAAGTATATTTAAAATTACAATTTTTTTTGGGTTTCCATTGTGGCTCATAATTGAGAATTTGTCTTCTCAATATTCATCAATAAATGAATTATTGCCATTTCAAAAAACATTAATTCCTATATGATAGGAATTTGTATTCTCAATATTAATGAATAAATGAATGACTTGCATGGAGGTTGTGGTGAGTCTAGTAACAGCAATTTCAAAAAAAAAAATTAAGGTTTTTCCTATGATCCTATCCGATAGGTATGGAGACACAAATGATAAAAAAGATAGTCTATTCAACATATACCGGTCATTTATCATAAGTATGACATTTTTTTTTTTGTTATGTTTCATTTGTTTGGGATATTTATGTTAGTAATGTTGATTATGATTCATTTATTAAAGGTTATATAATATTTTCTACTTTAGTAATTTTTATTTTTAATTCTTTAAATTTTTTATCACTTTCAAATTGAGACGACCGCCTCAACCGCTTCGAGCTGGCCACCTCGCCTCGCGAGGGCATGATTGCCTTGCACCGCCTTTTGTTTTTTAAAACATTGGTTTTGCCTAAAACATAATTTAAGAATTGAAAACTTTTCAAGGAGTTTCTCAATCTTCTTTTGAATCCTCAATTGTGGCAAGCCAAAGTGTTGCTGAAATATTTTCATTTGTGATTGTCTTTGGTAATGACACTGCATCGTATCTGTAGGAGACTGATGCATCTGAAAGTACTAAGGAGTTGTCAAAGGAAGAATTAGGTCGCCTTGTTGCTTCTCGTTGGACAGGAGAAAACACCGAGAAGCAAGGGGAAGATGGTGTGAGAGATAATGATCATGAAACCCATGAAGAGATGCCAGAAGATACACATGATGAGGAAGAAGATAACTATGCTTCAGATGATGATTTCGAAAAATATGAGGACAATAGAAAATATGATGACACCGGAAAATATGATGACAACGATATAGAAGATGACATGGATATAGAAGATGACAATTATAAAGAGGAGGATCATGATGGTACTAGTACTTCATACAAATCTGACATAGATGAATTGGATTCGTCAGGTTTGCAACTTTTTTTTTTTTTTTTTTGCCAGTAATTTTTGCTTATCTTCAATTTTTCTCAATTGTAGCAGTTTTTGTTTAGGCTGATATAACTGCTGTTTTCTGATCTATCTAACCATATTATTAGAGACAACAACCTCAAGTAACCCATCTTGGTTGGAGAAGATACAACAAACAGTACGAAATATTCTTCAGGCTGTTAATTTGTTCCAAACTCCAGTAGACAAATCTGGTACAAAGCAAACTTTTATGTTATTGTATTGTAAAAGTAAAATATTGGTGCATGGTATAATTGGTCATCTATTGTGTTTTGCTTATGTAGAGGCTGCTCATGTCCGCAAGGAGTATGAAGAATCCAGTGCGAAGTTGTCTAAAATACAGTCGAGAATATCAAGTTTGACAAAAAAGCTAAAACATGATTTTGGTTAGTATAGAATGAAGTTGTATTCGAATTAATGTCCTGGCATCCCCTATCTGATCTTGAAGTTTAATATTACAGGGCCAGAGAAGGAGTTCTACTCATTCTATGGTCAATGTTTTGAGACCAAGGAGAACAAGTTAGGATCTTTGTCTTTGTACTTTTTTCTTAGTCATCCTTCTCTATTTAAGTCTTCTAATCAGCTATATCAATCATCATTCTCATTCATCGTACCTTGGTTGATCTTGCTTCAGGTATGTTTACAAAATCTGCCCTTACAAACAAGCTTCCCAAGAGGAGGGTCACTCAGCGACTCGTTTAGGGTAGGTGTTTATCACAAGTTGTGTTTTTCCTCTTCGACATATAGTTTCCTAGATTTTTTATTTAATGAGGTAATTGAAGTAACATCTAGGTAGATGGAAAGGAGGATTGATCATGTAGTCAGTACCTGTTTGCCTTATCTGTCAACAAATTGTTTGTTCTCCCACTCAGTAGATCTATGTTACAGATGAACGTGAGTATTTTGGTTGTTCTATCCTTCATTTTACTACTTGGTTATCGGGAATTCATTTAAATTCAACAATGGAGGGATATCATCTTGTTGGACTACAAATGATTGAACCCATTCCGGTCATATTACCTTTGGTATAATGATGGTCAACTGCCAAAATAATCATTGTCAAATTGTATAAGCACACATTCTTTTTGTAACATTTCTCCATCTGTTTCTCTGTGACTCTGTCTATCTGATGATTTAGCTTACGCACTATTTTCTTCTATCCTTTTTTTTTTCTTAATGAATAGGAGCTGGGATAAATTCGAGGAATCATATCGTATCATGCTATTTTCAAACGGTGAAAAGTGTTGGAATGGACCCGATAGAAGTTTGAAGGTAATTATTGTCATGTTATTGCATTTGGTCATGCATTGGTTTGGTAACTTGTTGGAATAAACTCCTTATTTCTCTAATCTAATATATTAGTTTGGAACCATTGGGTTTTTTAAATTGGAAATGGTCAGATTTATATTAATACAAAATATACTACAATTCATATATTCAATGGGTACATGTAAGACATTCCAGATTTTGCATTTGAAGAGTGTGAATCACAAATGCTTGTTTTTTATAATGGAAGGGGTCTGACCTTCAAGTAAAAGTTTTATACGTGTTATAATAGATTTAATATCTTTGGTTCTATTGATCTTGTTTTACAGGTCAAGTTAAGATGTGGTTTGAATAATGAGGTTGCTGATATTGATGAACCAAGCCGTTGCGAGTAAGAAAATATTCTTCTCTCTCTCACTTTAGTCTTTCCTGTGTTTGCTGCTGTGCTCTCTAACTTCCAGTTTGTCGCAGATACATGGCATTGTTGTCTACACCAGCTCTTTGCCTAGAACAAAGGCTTCAGGTAATTCTTTGGTCGTTGCTCTAAAATTTGCAATGCTAATCTCGTCCCCTGGTCTTGATTTCTAATTAATATCGAGTAAATGGTGAAATATGATAGGAATTACAACAAAAACTGGAGTCGATGAACAAAGAACAACCTCAGCACCATGATGAACTTTAAAGTATCAGGAAGAATTTTCCTCAAAATATTCGAGGACAAAGAACTTACTAGTTGAACAAATCACTCTCGCAAAGAACTCTATGTTCAATCTTCAAAGATAAAGAGTTGCATCTTTCAGCCTCTGTAGGCAGGTAGCTTTATAGAATTTCAATGGATATTTGAAGTGGCCTCCTGAAATTTTTACATTCCGGAGCCTACTTCGTATTGGAACTGTAGTTATATTTTTTAATGTGTGGATTATGAAAAGGCCGGGTTGGCTAAACTGATTATTGGTGGTGAATTGTGCTTATTATTGATCGTATAGTGCTTTTGGTTATCTTCATTTTATTTTCTTTAAATGGCATATGCTACACAATAATTGATTTAAAGGAAATGCCATCAAATGGTGTGAATGTCAACCTGTTGGTTTGTGCAACATTAGACTGATTTAATGGAAAGCACAAGAGAATTGGATGGATTTCTTTCTTTATTCATTAGACTGATTCTACAAGGCATGGACAGCCCACATGTTTAAGTTATTCTAGGGGCAGTGCCCAATGGAAAAACATAACAGATGAATATTTGCAAAGGCCAAGGGGGTGGTGACCTAAAAGCATATCTAAAGGCCATTTGAAATAAACAAAAGTGAGTAAAACAATGGGCATGTTTTGTTGACCCACTTAAAGGACCCCAACAACTACCAAGATATTATAAATTTATAATAAGAGAGAGAGGGGCTTGTTCAACAAGATAGGAAAACCATCCTTCTTTCTCAGCTTTGACATCTATCTCTCTGTATCTCTCTGGGCATCTGAAGAATGGACAAGGGAGATGTTTCGAAAAAAGCCAAGACGAAGATCGTGTGCACTCTGGGACCCGCATCTCGATCGGTCCCCATGGTGGAGAAACTGTTGAGGGCAGGCATGAACGTCGCTCGTTTCAACTTCTCTCATGGATCTCACGACTACCATCAGGAGACCCTTGACAATCTCAGAGCTGGCATGCAAAACACTGGTATTCTCTGTGCCGTCATGCTTGACACTAAGGTAGGTCTTTCTTCTTTTTTATGCATCATCTGATCTGGGTATGTCTTGTTTAAGGAATCATATCTGAATATCTGATCTGGGCGTGTCTTGTTTAATGAATCATATCTGAATATCTGATCTGGGTACGTCTTGTTTAATGAATCATATCTGAATATCTGATCTGATCCTGCTTTTTATTTATTTTTTAATATTTAATACTGAATCATGAAAGCATTAAAGCATGAAAAGGTTATAAATTTAGGTCTTCAATATAGGGTCCTGAGATTCGAACTGGATTCTTGAAAGACGGCAAACCCATTCAGCTCAAACAAGGTCAAGAAATCACCATTACCACTGACTACACCATAAAGGGTGATGACAAAATGATTAGCATGAGCTATACTAAGTTGCCCCAGGACGTCAAGCCTGGTATGCTCATACTTTGTGCTGATGGCACTATCTCATTCACTGTTTTATCTTGTGATGTTCAACTGGGATTCGTTCTCTGTCGCTGTGAGAACTCTGCTATGCTTGGTGAGAGGAAGAATGTTAATCTCCCGGGGGTTATAGTGGATCTCCCTACCTTGACAGAGAAAGACAAGGAAGATATCTTGAAATGGGGAGTCCCTAATCAAATTGACATGATTGCTCTATCTTTTGTCAGAAAAGGTTCTGATCTTATCGAGGTCCGTAAGCTACTTGGACACCATGCTAAGAATATCATGCTCATGTCAAAGGTATCTTCTTTCTTTTGCTCCTGTCCTGTCTTCTTTTCATAGGATGATTTTGATGGTATCAATTTGTTTCATAGGTTGAAAATCAAGAAGGGGTGGCAAATTTTGATGACATCCTTGCAAATTCAGATGCATTTATGGTGGCTCGAGGTGACCTCGGAATGGAGATTCCAATTGAAAAGATATTTCTAGCACAGAAGGTTATGATCTACAAGTGCAATATCCAAGGAAAACCTGTTGTAACAGCAACCCAAATGTTGGAGTCCATGATCAAATCTCCCCGACCAACTAGAGCTGAGGCCACTGATGTTGCTAATGCAGTTCTTGATGGCTCTGACTGTGTCATGCTAAGTGGTGAGACAGCTGCTGGAGCTTATCCAGAGCTTGCAGTTCGTACCATGGCCAAAATATGCCTAGAAGCAGAAAGCACACTCGATTATGGAGATGTGTTTAAAAGGATTATGCAGCACTCACCGGTGCCCATGAGCCCATTGGAGAGTCTGGCCTCCTCTGCTGTTAGAACAGCTAATTCAGCGAAAGCAACTATTATACTGGTCTTAACCAGGGGAGGGAGTACTGCCAAACTGGTGGCTAAGTACAGGCCTGGCATGCCTATTTTGTCTGTGGTTGTCCCTGAGATCAAGACTGATTCCTTTGATTGGTCGTGTAGCAATGAATCTCCAGCAAGGCATAGCCTTATTTTCCGTGGGTTGGTTCCAGCTTTATATGCAGGATCTGCTAAGGCTTCTCATGCAGAGACGACAGAGGAAGCACTGGTATTTGCTGTTGAACATGCCAAGGCCAAGGGATTGTGCAAGAAGGGAGATTCAGCTGTGGCTCTTCACCGTGTTGGAACTGCATCTGTGATCAAGATAATTACTGTGAATTAATGGTCGGTCACCTCAGGTGTTCGTTTCCATCTGATTTTTTGGTGCTTCAGTTTTTTTGTTTTTTGTTTTAATTAAAGATGTTGTGACCAGTTGAGGATCCACTGATGTTTTTGAGCAGTGGAATTTTGATACAATATAACTCTTTTATAGTTGCTTGTTGCTTACTTGTTGCCATTATAGATAAATCCGGTAGTCTTGATAGTAAGCAATAAGCACCGGTTGAAGAAATGGTGCTCTACTAAGCCACATACATTTAAGTCCATTTCTTCATATATAAAAATGAAAGAAAGCATTTTTGCAGCTGGTTCTTCAAACAAAGCACAGTGGGGGCAACAATATGTACATAAACAAGGCACAGTACATTCAAGCAACATACAAAAACAAAGCTGATATATATATATATATATATATATATATATATATTATAACAACTCTCAATTCTCATCTGTCCCGAACTGAGAACCTGAAGTTGAGGTTGAATTGTTTCCTCCGGAAGAGAACAAACCATTGAAAGGCCATGGGATCGGAAACCTTCTCCCACTTTCATTCCTCTCTTCCTCGCTTCCCTCTTCTTCGCTGCTACTCTCCCTCTGCCTCTGGTTTATGTCAAGCTTCGATTCATCAGCAGGCAATTGATACCTGCAAACTGGACATGAACTATGAAGCTCCAACCATGGCAGTATACACTCACTATGAAACTTATGCTTACAAGGCATCTCCTTTCCTTCACTACCAATCTCAAAATCATCCAAACACACTGAACACTGCAAATTCTCCTCAATTTTCACACTAGGCATTGCTTCAATTGCCTCTTTTTGTGCCGGTGGCGTCCCATATCTATTCGGATCATTTTCAGCCAAATGTTGCAACAGCAAATCCAAACCAGGACCGATGAAATAATCACCAAGTGATCCAATGGGGGTTTGATTCTGATTCTGATTCTGGTTTTGACCATCATAAGAACCTTGAACAATAATTGTTTGATTGAAAGGATTTATCAAAATCAACCTCTCTCTTTCTCTATCCCTATCCCTACCATTTTCATTATTCTCGGATTCGGATTGCATTCCAGCTCGAATTCCTTGCAGTAACTGCAAAATAGTAGCTGAGCTTCTCCTCCTCCTCCTCCTCCTTGTCATAATGGATTCAAGTTCTCCATCCAAATCATCATGATTCTCACCCTCATCATCATCTTCTTCTTCTTCTTCTTCCTCATCAAAGATTGCTCTCCTGAATCTCCTCGGGTGCAAACGTTGATTTCCCATCATCCCAAGCAAAACTGGTCCCCAAAGAGAGAGCGAGCGATCGGATCCAAACTCAGAATCAGGCTGATGATCCTGATTGTTGTTATTATTGTCAGAACCCATCTCTTCAACAAACCCACTCTGACAAAATGGGCATTTTATCTCTACTTCCATGACTGGATTCACAATTTGTAAACACATATGACACCAATACCTAGTTGCAATTTCTTCATCCATTTTTTTTTCCAAATTATCTGTCACAACAGAAACCCTTTTATCATCATAAACACAAAATGAAAAACAACCCTGAAAATCAACAGATCTAGCACATCTAAACAATCTATATCAACCCCAAGAGAAACCTAATCAATCGCCCAAAAACCCCAGATAGAAAATGATAAAATCCAACATAAAAAAAGAAAAAAGAAAAAAAGAGAAGCAAACTTTATGAGAAATACAATCAAAATGAAAGAAAAAGGCAGAAACTTTATTATTCTTACCAGAAACCCAGAAGCGAAAACAGCAACAGCAGACCACCAACGATCTTCGACAGCAGAGAAGGAAAAAAGCTCTCACATTTAAATATGGGATGAGTAGGTAAGAGTTTTAAAAATCAAGTCAAAATAGGAATTTTATCATCGCGGAAGGATCTGGAAACTACTTCGAAAATGCAAATTAAACACGAAAGAGAGAGACCAGAGAGGGATTCTAACAAGAAATATCAAGACTTGGACACAAACTCTACTACAACAACAACAACACTGTGCAGAGATTCTATCAACCTAACCGCGTCTCATGTCATCGTCTCTTTCTCTAATTTTTTTTTATCGATTATTATTTGAGTTTGTAATTGACGCGTTGCGAGGTGGCGGTTTCTGATTGGTTGGTATTTACTTTGGAAATGAACTAATTCTTGTCTTGAAGGTGCTGATGATGACACGTAAGAAACAAAAATGGCAGCCAGAATTCATTTTAATTAGCCCACACTGCCTGTCACTTTAGAATTATCTCCTTCCTAATAATAATAGAAAAATGTTACCGTGTGTCATTCATTGAAAATATAATTAAAAAAACAATTATATTTATTTAATAACGCAAAAACACCAACACAAATTCAATAATTCAATTGGTGTGCCGTAAAAAAAAAAAATTTATGTGTGCTTTAATATATATATATTTTGCTGAAAAACCCCTAGACAGTATCCATCTATATAAATGAGAAAAAAAAATAATAAAGAGTAACAAAGACCGAAAATGCACAAAAATCAAGGGAAACAGCTCCAACCAAAACAGCGACACGCAACTTGACTCCCCTTCCTAAAAATATGAGATATCTGAAACTCCATTTGTGAAATCTGATAGATACACCGCTGCCAAGCCTACTGAACCCACCAAGGAACCTACTCAAAGCGAGAAGAAAGCAGATAAACCACATAAGAGGAGTCTTTCTCAAGCCAGATCTGACGTCACCCGTACTTCCAAGCATAATTAATGGCCATCGACGATGCAAGAAGCTCAGCCTCAAACACAAACACCTGACCAAGAGGGACATCAAAACAACCCTGAGGGTAGAAGTGACAGAAGTAAAAACCACCAAAGGCTTAGTAAAAACCAAAGAAGGACAATGCAAACGACATAAATTTTCGAGAACACACCTCGTAGACCCATTCCCGATACCATGACAATTCTAGTAAAGGACATTAATAATCGGAAACAAGAGGTGGAGCCCAGAATCCAAACTTATAAGAATCCAAACTTATAAGAATCCAGCCTACGAACAACTATCATGGTTCTCTGAGAGATAGTACTACCCTCAAGCTCTCCAGCGTCAACCTGGCTAGCCCATGAAGAATTTGCGATAAAACGGAGCTCAACCTTGAAATTCGATAACAAAAGCTGAGATCCCTATGACGGAATAACCGAAACAACAACCAAACAAGGAACGTGAGAATGCCTAGAACCATCCCCCAAAACCCTCTAACCAACCCTCACAACCGGAATTGAAGACTAACTAAATTATCTGCTAAAAGAATTAATATAAGCAATTAATTTGGGGACAATCTATAGAACACCGGTGTTTCTATACACCTTTAAAAAAAAATCCAGCTCATCAAATCTTGACCCTTGATTTGTCCAACTTTCACATCTAATGGTTATGTTTTAAAGTTGTTGTGATTTCCTATGCATCCTAATATTACCTTCTTAGCTGGTCACAAAACATAATGACCGTTTGTTCTTCACAAAACCCAATAGTTACCGTTTTTAATTTTCCTCCTTCCCAACGCAATTTTCTTCTCCTTTCCAAATCCAACTCTTTTTATTTAAACGTACAAAAACACTTCTTCTCCTTTGCAAATCCAACTCTTCTACGTACAGAAACACTTCTTCTCCTTTGCAAATCCAGCTCTTCTTCTTCCCAACACTATCTTCTTCTTTAACTTTTCTGGTTTACCAGCGCAAAAATTGTTGTGAACTTTTATTTGTTACCAGGTCAAACACTTCAATCGAACATTCGTCTTTCTGATTGGTGTTTCGTTATGGTGTTCAGACTCAAATGCGTTCGTATTAAAATCTCGTCTACAACCTATTCTTTTATGCGTCATCAAGTTTGATCTCACTGGTAAACATCCACTTCAATCGATCATGCGTCTTGCTCATTGGTGTTTCGGTCTGGTGGTCTGACTCGTCTAATTGCGTTCGTATTGAAATCTCGTCTCCAACCTACTCTTTTTTGCTTCATCAAGTTTGATCTCATAGGTATGTCTCATCCATGGCTTTTTTCGGTTAGCTTCGAATTCAATATGAATTAGCTTATTGTTTGAATTGTTCTTTTTGTTAGTAAGCTTTGAATTCAATATGAAATTACTTATTGTTTGAATCTTTCTTTTTATCTCATCTCTGCAATACATCCATACGGTTGTTTTGATTAGTTTCGAAATCAATATGAAGTTTAATTAGTGTTCGAATTCGTAGAATGAATAATGTTTTCCTGTATGTAATTGTTTCTGTATGTTATCTTTATAGTGATATTTCTATAATTGCTATAATTTCTATGCTGAAAGATGCATGTTCAAAATGTCGGTGTTTCCTCGCATCAATATTATTTTCTGTTTGCTATTACTTTCATTATCCTTCGATCAACACATTTTTTTGCGATTAAAATTTTACTTATACTTCGATCATCCTGTTTTGACTTTGTATAGTAATGGATGGGAGTGGATCGCAAAGTAAGCCTGACAACAAGGAAGGATTGTTTTTCACACCAAATAATATGTGTTCTACTGGGGTGAATTCTGTGCAATTTTCGTCATGGGAAGGCAGTGGCAATCAAGATGTTGATATCAATCGGATCAAAAATATGAAATTTGATTCTGTGGATGATGCAAGGTCGTTTTATCTTGGTTATGCTAGGGGTAATGGGTTTGGTATAAGAGCGACAAACTTGGACCATGACCGTGAAGGTAGAGTATTAAGGAGAAAGTGGGTTTGTGATAAGCAGGGATCAAGAAGGGAGGAGTATTTGACCAATAAAGATAGGAAACGCAAGCCAAGGCTGCAGACAAGACAAAATTGCAAAGCTTGTTTCTCAATTGGCCTAGACAGTGATACGTTAAAGTACAGTGTAAGGGTATTCATGGATGATCATTCACACAAACTAGCAACTTTTCGTGAGGTTTCATCCCATCGATCTCACAGAAACTTAGATGAAGGTGACTGTTGACGGTGAAATTTGGATTGCCACACACTCAACAATTATATCAATTTAATATAAAACAAAAAAATTAAGAACACATACAAAAGACAAGTTTTACGTGGAAAACCCTTGAATGGGAAAAAACCACGGCGCCCCTGAGGGCAGAAGAATAATACTAGGTTTTCGTTGCTTTGTTACACGCTCAGATCTCTCACAATTGCTCTCTTTTCTCTCTCTAGATTTTTGAACCCCCTCCTCATGGGATAGGTGGTTCTATTTATACATATTTACTTAGGGTTTCCCCTTGTTTTCAGCCGTGTGGGTGAAAGGTTTCCCTCTTTGATTCGTACTAGGATCCTGACTTGTCACGGATCAGGTCTACTTTCCTTTTTATGATTCCTTGTTGTTCTGGGTCTTCTAAAAGTTTGGGGTTTATTTCTGTGTTTCTGCCGAGTCGGTTCAAACCCAGTGTGCTGGTCCAGCGAGTACCTTTATTTTCTGGGTATTGCATATTTGGCGAGCACACTTCTATATTCGGCGAGTGGCTATTTAGCTTCGGCGACCATATCTTTGATTTCCTTCTGGTTTAAGCTATCCTATCATTCTGACTTGTCAAACTTCCTCCTTTAACCCGGTCAATGAGTGACGTGGCAGTCTTTCGTTAGCTCTTTTGATGACGTGTCAGTTTGGCGAATTTATACATACAATAATACCCCCATAAATACTTCGAGCTGGGCGAATGACTTGTTCTTCCCACTTCGTTTGCCTCTGCGAGTAGTATTTATATTTATGTTTATGAGATTTCAACACACTTTGCAATAACTCCTCCTTTCCTTTTAACCACGCGCTGTATTTATTAATTGATTCTTCCGGTGCACGCTTTCAATTTAAACCACACAACTTTTGGCGCTTCCACTTGTTTGACAGGTGAAGGGACATTCTGACAGGCTTGGTTATCCCCAAGATGCCACATGTCATTTATTTGGTGGTGACTGTTGCGGTTTGGTAATTGTGGCCGTCATTCTCATTAAATGCGTATCATTGTACTTGATTGCTTCTTTTCTGAATTTCAAAGTTCCCTCTTTTTAAGGCTCGATCGTTTCTCCTCTTTCACTTTGCTTTCTTCATCGTGTTTCATCAGAGCAGAAAAGAACAGTTTAATCTTTTGCTTCTGTCTTCTTTATTTTTTCGAGAACTAACTACAATCCTTTCCCTGTGCCTTTTATTGCCGGACGGTTCACCGGATTCGACTTCTCTTACTTCTCTGCGTCTCCGACTCTTCTGCATATTTTCGTGAATCTAGGGCTTTCTGGTGAGTTCCCATGGACCCTTCCTTACGTTCTTATCTTTTTAATCGGATGATGCAAGCCATGGAGCTTAGTGATAAAAGTACTGCAGACAAGATTGAATCCTTGATTCGTAATTTTCGTCCGGATTCTCCGATCCCGGTTTCTGTTTATGTTCCATCTTCTGAAGATAACTTTATTCCTAACCTCTTTCCTCTATCTTCCAACAGTGGTTCTCCCAATATGCCGAGATCTTCCAATCCAGGCGGCAATAAATGACGCGCCCCTAGTGCTTTTCGTGAATCCTTGCTAGATGCGCAGACGACGGTTGACTCTGACGTCGAAGATCATCAGAGGGATGTGCTACATTTTTCACCGAGTCGCCCGTGTTCCTTTGACACGGAAGTTAATGTGGTCGGCGAGGATGAGCTTCGCAAATACAAAAGTCGTTTCGACCTTCCAGACCCGGTGACTCTTATGTTACCCGGCGACCGGGCTGTGTGGAATCCTCCCGAAAATACGGTCGCCATTTACGGGGCTATGCTCAGTTGTGGGGTGACTCTCCCTCTTCAGCCTTTCATTGCCAGATTCTTGGCGGAGGCTCAAATTGCGCCAGCACAGCTCGCCCCAAATAGCTACAGAATACTGATGTGCCTGTGCCTCATGTGGAAGTTGAAGGGTTACGGGCCCCCTACTCCTCGCGAGATCCGCCACTTTTACACGCTAAGGCAAGCGGGGAATGGTGGCACTTATTTCCTTCTTTCTTCGCCCGTGGAGAACTGGATCCCTGAGGGTGTGGCGAACCCCGGCCAAGTAGAAATATCCGGCAATGAAAAGAAGAAGGGGTTCATCTGGGGCTTTCCCACTTCGAACAAGAGGTGGAAGAATAGCTGGTTTTTTATTGGCGGTGAGTGGAGCCGTGATGTACCTGCCAGCAATCGTCGCAATCTCTCGGCGAAGAAGGTTCCCAGGCACTTTACATCACCTGAAGCCTGGTCGAAGGCGACCCCTGTTTTACTAGACAGAGAGGTCTCTCGCCTCGCCGCGGCAGCTGTCCTCCCTTTGAGCTTAAGGGACAGATCCTTCCTCTTGGATGAGGAAAAAATGATTTCTGAGGGGATTTTCACACGCCTGCATGCCAGGCTTCCTCGCTGTAAGTCTTTGTCCATTCTTTGTTTTACTGTTTCGTTTGGTTCCGTTGATTGACACTTTGTTTATTTTTCTTGCATTGTGTGACTTTGACACCGTTTGCTACTTGCAAGCCCGGGCGGTGAAGAATTCCAAGGCCGCCAGCAAGAGGCATGTTGCTGGTTTGGCCAAGGAGGGAATTGCTGGCCCGGACGGTGATGAACCTTCTGATGGCGAGGATGCCGGTGACGTTACTGGGGGAGGGGTTGAGTCAGGGCAACCCCCTATGCGTGCAGAGGCTGCTGCGTCTGTTCCTGCTGCTGCTGCTGCGACTACCCCCACTACTGCTACTGCTGCGACTACCCCGACTGTGACCACTTCTAGTCGTAAGGGTAAGGAGAAGGTTGGGGTTTCAGGGGGGTCAGTGACATCCCTATTTTTGACGCGGATGTTCCTGAGACTCCTCTCGATCCTGCGAGTGACCTGGCCCCCAAAGCTAGGAATAAGCGTCCTGCTGAGAGTGCGTCTGATCACTCTGCTCGACCTCCCAAGCGGGCTTCGCGGGTGGTGCAGTTCGTTGTTTCTTCCGATGAGGAGGACGCTGAGGAGCCAGCTGTCGCTGAGACCCCTTCTACCCAACCTGAGGGGCCTACTGAAGCAGAGAATGTAGCGGCTGCCTCCCTTTGAGGGGGTTAATGAACAGACTCTCCTCGCTTCTACTTCTCTTCTCCTCGACCAGCTTCTCCTACAGTGGTTATGGGCGAGCCGAGTGTCTCAGATCAACCTAGGCCATCTGGCCAATCTGAGTCGACTGATCGGCCAAGCCCGTCGAATCAGGCTGGGACCTCTGCTTCTGGTCCAGGCTTGGCCCACGAAGTTCCTCCTACCGGGCCGGTTGAAGTCGATGAAGGGAACGTGTCCCTTTTCGATTTTTCGGCTACTGAGATATGCTCCCACTTGGCTAATAATGATATATACATCGGCGATGGCTGGGGGCATGTTAAAAACAAGTCTTGCAACAGGAAGATGGAGTTTTTCTTCAACTGCCACTCCTTGGTAAGTTCTTCGCCGCAAATCTCTATGTATTATTATTTTTCATATTTTTTCTAACTTTGGCTGTCTTTTTCCTCAGATGATGTCTGAGATGGGTGAGACTTACAAGTTTGGGATCAGTGCTTCTCATGAGATTAAACGCTTGCGCGAGCAGGCTTCTGTTTTGGCGGCCGAGAAGCTCTCCGCTGAAGAATCCCATGCTCAACAGCTCGCTCAGTTCAGAGAATCCTCGGATGGTCATCTGTCTGCTCGGCTGGCCGCTGAAGAAAAACTTTCTGCTGCTGAAGAGGAAATTCGCTCGTTGAAGGAGCTTCTATCTTCGAGTCAAGAGTCCTTCGCAGCACGTTTGGAGGCTGAGCGGGTAGCTGAGGAGGCTAAGGAGAAGGCTGAGCAAGAGGCGGCAGATTTACGTAACCAGCTATCTTCCCGTGACCTTATCTTTGAAAACTTGAAAGCTGTGCTGGAGGCTGAGTCAGTTGATCGCTTCAAGAGATCCCCTGCTTATGATGCGCTTTTGTTGCGCGAATTTGAGAAAGGCATGAGGCAGGCGAAGAAATTCTTTGCTATGAAGGATCATTCCAACGAGAAAGCTCTGAAGCGCTTCGACAGATCCCTCCAGCAGCATATGGCCAACGGCGTGGACTCGATTAAAGATCAAATGAAACGATGGAAAGCCCACTGCCGTTATAACAGGACTGAGCGTCATCCCATGCATCTAGAGATCCCCAGCAAGCGTGCCTTTAATACTTACTACTCAGGTCAGAAGGGCAGCTTTTCTGGCTCTGGTGCTGAGCCCGACTTGGGTCCCGTTGCTGGGAGGGATTATGAGCCTTTCATGCCAACGGAGGATGAGGCAGTCATTTGGCCTTCGGATGAGGAGATTGAAGACGAGGAAGATAGCGAGGGCCCTCCTGCAGCCGGTTGATTTTTCTGTTGTTTTAAAGACTGTAAATTTATTTTTTGTCCATTCATTTGTAAATAATACAAAGTTATGAATATATACTTTTCTTTGTTCAGCTGCCTTTGCTGAGTTTTTGGCTTTTGCTTGGTTTTTCACCAAGTTATATTTTAGCATATTTTTTGCTTTTATTCAGCTGCCATTGCTGAGTTTTCGGCTCACTTGGTATTCGCCAGGACGTATCCGACCATATACCAAGTTTTTAGCGTATTTTATAGCTATATTCAGCTGCCATTGCTGTATTTTGGCGTACTTAGTATTTGTCAGGACGTATCCGACCATATACCAAGTTTTTAACATGTTTTTATCTTTGCTCAGCTGGCTTTTTGGCTTCTAGGATTTATGTTTTCCCGTAATGGCGATCGCCGCTTTTTGCAACTCGGGTTTTTGTTTCTCGCCGATTATCATTGCTGCGAGTATGAAACTCGTCTTTATGTGATGGAGTTGATATACGATGGCGAATATCCTTTGTGGCTGGCGAGTGTGATTGCGAATTCTTAGTAATAAATTACTCTTTTATTGAATATTTCCTGCAACTTTGTTAACATAGTCATAAAGAAAGAATGCTAAAACGAAAAAACTGCTCTAAGACATAAATAAAAAGGGTTAAAAAAC
The DNA here is from genome assembly GCA_030490815.1 of Acer saccharum. NCBI lineage: Eukaryota > Viridiplantae > Streptophyta > Magnoliopsida > Sapindales > Sapindaceae > Acer > Acer saccharum. The sequence goes on along the minus strand of CM059868.1, from coordinate 22,374,658 downwards.
TCTTTAACTTTTCCCAAGAGTTTAAGGAAAATATATCTTCAAGTACTGTGCATTGCATGGGCGGGGTAGTTCGCCAAAGCCTTCTCGAGTGATACGATATGCCCCGTGGCCAGCTATTCCTGTAATTTGATAAGGCCCTTCCCATTTGTCTGCGAGTGATCCTGCAGCTTTGTCTCTTGTTCCTGGATTCACCCTCTTCAGTACTAAGTCACCAAGCGCGAACCTCCTTTCATGCACATGCGAGTTGTAATATCTGGCTACCCTCTGTTGATACGCAGTATTCCTTATTTGTGTGCGTGCTCTCTTCTTTCTTCTAACTCATCTAGGCCGCACTTTAGCATATCAATGTTGATTTCTGGCTGAAAGAGCTGTACCCTTGGTGAAGAGAATGATGTTTCCACGGGAATAACAGCTTCAGCTCCATAAGCCATGGAATATGGGGTTTCGCCTGTTGAACCCCTCTCTGTGGTTCGATATGCCCAGAGCACTTGTGGTAATTTATCCGCCCAGCTGCCCTTTTTGGTTGCCAATTTAGCTTTCAGGTTGTGCTTTATGATCTTGTTCACTGCTTCAGTCTGGCCATTCGTCTGTGGATGTGCTGGAGAAGCGTAGTAGTTGTTGATGCCATACTTATCACATAGCTCCCTGAATTTCCTACCATCGAATTGGGTCCCATTGTCCGTGATGATGGTGTTTGGTATCCCGAATCTGTATAGGATATTTTTCTTCACAAAGCTTATGGTGTTTGCTTCTGTTATATGTACCAACGGCTCGGCTTCTACCCATTTTGTAAAATAATCCACGGCTACTATGGTATGCTTTGCTCCTCCAGTTGCTGTTGGCATTGGGCCGATCAAGTCTATTCCCCACATGGCGAATGGCCAAGGTGAGGTAATACTTTGCAGGAGCTCAGGTGGTTGTCGGATGTTATTGGCGATTTTCTGACACGCTTCACATCTCGCTGCCACCCTTTTGGAGTCGGCGAACAGCGTTGGCCAGTAAAAACCCTGCCTTAATGTTTTGTGGGCTAGGCTGGCACCCCCAGCGTGGTTCCCACAATTTCCACTATGTATGCTTCTCAGGATACCTTCTGCTTCTTCAGGTCCGACACATCTCTGCAGTGCCCTCGAGTATCCCCTCTTGTACAGTTCTCCATTGAGTACTGAGTATCTTGTAGCTCTGTATTTCAGCTGCTTTGCCTCTAATGGGTCACTTGGGAGTACATCATTGACGAGATATTCTTTAATTGGTGTGATCCAGCTGTTCCTTTCGCCAAAGACTGCCCCGACTTCCTTTGTTTTAACTATACTCGGCTGCAATAGGCGGATCATAGAGATATTGTTGGGCCAGATGTTGATCGTGGCAGATGCCTAATTTGGCTAAGGCATCAGCCTTTTCATTTTCTTCTCTAGGGACATGAACAATTCTGTACTCTTTAAATCTTTCTAACAGCTTCTTTACCAATTCCAGGTAAGTGATCATGCTTTCATCTCTCGCCTGGTATTCATCTAGTACCTGATTGACAACAACTTGAGAGTCGCTGAAAATTTCCACCTCGTCTGCTCCTAAGACTGTGCTAATCTTTAAACCTGCTATGAGTGCCTCGTACTCGGCTTGATTGTTGGTAGCTTTGAAGTCAAAACGCAAGGCACATTCGATTGAGTCTCCTTCCGGGGTTGTCAGCATTACACCTGCCCCGCTGCCGTGCGTGTTTGATGAGCCATCAACGCGAAGTTGCCATTTGAATATCTTCTTATTTTGCTCCACCATCATTCTCGCCACCTCTATACTTGGCTCGGTGAACTCTGCTACAAAGTCTGCCACTGCCTGGGCTTTAATTGTTGTCCTTAGGAGATACTCTACATCGAATTCACTTAATTCGATCGCCTCACTTCGTTAATCGCCCGGATATTTCTGGTTTCTGCAGGATTAATTTTAGTGGGCAGTTGGTGTATACCCTGATTTTATGAGCTTGGAAATATGGTCTTAGTTTCCTTGCTGCTGTTATTAGGGCGAGTGCCATTTTTTCAGCCGGCGAGTACCTTGTTTCGGCTGGTAACAGTGCTTTGCTGGTGTAGTATATTGGCTTTTGGATTCCATCTTCCTGTCACACTAGCACGGAACTTGTGGCCGCTTCAGAGACGGACAAGTACATGTACAATGTCTCTCATGTTTCTGGTTTTGATAGCAGTGGTGCCTGTCCAAGGTAATCTTTCAAGGCCTGGAAGGCCTTTTCGCAATCCTCATTCCACTCGATTCCCTTTCCCTTTTTTAGAGCTTTGAAAAATGGTAGGCATCGGTCTGTTGACTTGGCTATGAATCTGCTCAGCGATGCTAGGCACCCTGTGAGTTTTTGGACGTCCTTCAGAGTCTTTGGCGAGACCATTCTCGCTAGTGCTTGGATTTTTTCAGGGTTCACCTCTATTCCTCTTTGGTGTACTTGATATCCGAGAAACCTCCCCGATGGTACGCCGAATACACATTTTGCTGTATTCAACTTCATTCCATACTTGACCAGCACGTCGAACGTTTCCCTCAGGTCATCTGCATGTCTATCTGCGGTGACGCTTTTTGTCAGCATATCGTCAACGTAGACCTCCATATTTCTCCTTATTTGCCTGGCGAACATTTTGTTGACCAAGCGCTGGTAAGTTACCCCAGCGTTCTTCATGGCCGAATGGCATGACTGTGTAACAATACAACCTCTGATCTGTGGTGAACGCTGTCTTCTCTTCGTTTGGCTTGTGCATCTTTATCTGGTTATATCCTGAATATGCATCCATGAAGCTCAACGTCTCATGTCCGGCTGTTGCATCGACTAACTGGTCAATCCTTGGTAGCGGGAAGCTGTCCTTGGGGCAGGCTTTGTTTAGATCGGTGAAGTCGACGCACATCCTCCATTGATTGTTCTTCTTTTTTACTAAGACCACATTCGCCACCCATTCTGGGTACTTAACTTCTCTAATTGACCCTGCGGCGAGCAACTTTGATACTTCCTCTTTTATCGCTGCACTTCTTTTTGGGTTGAAGCTTCTCCTTTTCTGCATCACCGGTTTGCATTTCTCATTCACAGCCAGATTGTGCGAAATTACGCTTCTATCAATCCCTGGCATGTCTTCGTGGCACCAAGCGAAAATCCCCCTATATTCTTTCAACAAGTTCATCATATCTTTCTTAACTTGTTCAGTCAGCCTTGCTCCGATCTTTACTGTTTTATCTGGTTCCGTTTCATCTAGAATAATCAACTCAGTCGGTTCTTCCTTCTCTCTGCTCGTTTTGTCTCTTGGGTCCAGTTCGAAGTTTTCCGGATTATCTTCCTGCTCTTCCCTGTCTACTTCGAATATGTTCAAGGTTTCCATCCCTGCTTTATCTTTGAAGATTGATAGGTTGGTGCGGCGAGCCATCTCCTGTGACCCTCTCAATTCTCCGACACCGAATTCTGTAGGGAACTTTATTTTCAACGCATGGGTTGAAGTAATAGCTCGAGCTTTGTTAAGAAACGGTCGGCCAAGTAAAGCATTATACGGCCAATTATGGATGTCAACCACGACAAAGTCCAACAGGATTGTTCGCCGGCATGGCGCTGTACCAAATCTTACCGGCAGCTTCACAGTTCCTAACGACCTAACTTCTGCGCCCTCGAATCCCTTTAATGGCACATGGAATGGTTCAAGATCTTTTCTGTCCAGCCGCAACTCATCATATACCCTAGCACTTAGGATATCGGCTGAACTTCCATTGTCAATCATCACCCGAAGGACATCCCTATGGGCTATTCGAACCCCCACAACGATTGCATCGTTGGGTTTTGCATCAATTCCGTTTGAGTCTTCTACTGTAAATGTTATGGGATCATGTCCTTCTCTTCCCTTCTTGGGGTTTCTCTGCACAGAATTGATCTCCATGCTTCTACTTTCATACATTACTTCTCGAACTTCTTACATCCTTTCTCGATTGCTCCTCCTCAGTATGAGGTCCGCCAAAAATGGTGTTTATAGTTGTGTTAGGGCTGTTCCTCCTTGGACTCTTCCTGTCCTGCCCGTTTCCTTGGCGACCATCGTGTTTGTCACCTTTCAAAGCAAAATCTTTCAGGTGCCCATCTCTGATTAAGCTCTCAATGTGATCACGCAACTGAAAGCACTTTGAAGTTTCATGCCCATGATCTTTGTGGAATCGACAATACTTAGTTGTATCTCTCCTGGCATTTGCTGATTGCTGTCGAGGGTATTTGGCGAGTCCTTTGTCTTCTACCACAAACAATATCTCCTCCTGGTCGCCAGTTAAAGGGGTGTAATGGTTGTACCTTCCTCGAAACTTATTGGCTCGAGTGTTTCCTCTGCTTTCTCTTGAATACCCCTTTTGGCCCTTCTCATCTTTCTGGCGATCACATGATTGCATCTTTTTGTCGTCCTTATGGTCTGATTTTGAGTCAGGCTTGTGCCCATGCACGTAGCTACCCCCTTGCGCTACTTCTTCTTCCTCTGCCAGTGCATAGTCGCCAGCTATTTCCATCATCTCCTCGTAAGTTTTAGGTCTATCTCTTCGCAGGTCAAAGGATAATCGTCCACTTTGTAGCCCATTGGTGAAAGCGGCGATTACAGCTACATCACTGGCATCCTCAATTTGAGCTACTTCCTTCCCGAACCTGGCTAGATACTTCTTGATTGACTCATTACGTTCCTACTTCAAGTTTGACAGATGAGCGAGTGACTTTCTTCTTTGGACACTTCCCATGAATTGCCTTATGAATGCCTTGCTGAGGTTTGAGAAGCTGCTTATGGTTCCGGGCGGGAGTCTTCCAAACCATCTGGAGGCGAGGTCGCCGAATGTTTGTGGGAAGGTGAGGCACAACAGCCCATCATTGGATGAATACTGGGCCATAATATTGCGGAATCGGCGAACTATGTTCCTTTGGATCCCTGTTCTCCTTATATTGTTCAATGGTGGGCATCCTAAATCTGTCTGGAAATTGGGTGCGAGCAATAGTTTCGATGAATGGGCTATCTGACTCATCGTCTGAAAATACATTACGACCGTACCTTCGTGCCATTGCTGAAACTTTTCTTGATAGCTCTTGTAGGATTACATCTCGATGACCAGTTAGCTCCCCTGCTGGATCGAGTCTGCTCCTGATTGTCATCCTACCATGATTGCCTCTCTCATCCGGGCTTCTTCGATCTTCTGTGCTCTCGGATCTTCTTTGCTTCGCTCTTTTGGACCGCAGTTCCCTTCGTGGACGAGGACTCTTATCTTCAGATGAGATGGAACGGTGTCTCCGCCGGTTCCGCTGATGTGTGTCATTGGAATTGACCCCATGTGTTCGCACCTGGTCTCGTTCCTCCCTGGATTCTTCATTCATCATGCCTTTTCCCTTCCTTTGTTTTCTCCCCTCGAAATCCTCAGTGTGGTCCTGGGGGGTCTCTTCAGTGGATTGTCTTGCTTGAGTATCAGGAATTACGATGTGAACTTCTGATCGTAGCCTTCCGGGTGGATGGATTCCAGGGGTGGTTAACTCGTAAGGAGATGAAACTCCTAACCCTATGGGGAGCGAAAGTCCTATTTTGCTGGCTTCGCTGATTAGGTTTACCAATGTAGCTTGGAAGTGCTGTAAAATCCCGGGATCAGCTGCCCTAGTTCCTGGCGTTGCTGCTGATTGTTCCCCGATTGTCACTGCCCTGTCTCCCGTCGGTGCAGTTGGTTCAACAACTAAATCTCCGCTGGAGTTACCATCTCTGTCGCTGTCATTGTTCATGCTGTTTGATTCGCAAGGGTCCCTCGAAGTTTCTGTTCAAAGACCCCCTCCTTTTAGCGCCAATTGTTGACGGTGAAATTTGGATTGCCACGCACTCAACAATTATATCAATTTAATATAAAACAAGAAAATTAAGAACACATGCAAAAGACAAGTTTTACGTGGAAAACCCTTGAATGGGAAAAAACCACGGCGCCCCTGAGGGCAGAAGAATAATACTAGGTTTTCGTTGCTTTGTTACACGCTCAGATCTCTCACAATTGCTCTCTTTTCTCTCTCTAGATTTCTGAACCCCCTCCTCATGGGATAGGTGGTTCTATTTATACATATTTACTTAGGGTTTCCCCTTGTTTTCAGCCGTGTGGGTGAAAGGTTTCCCTCTTTGATTCGTACTAGGATCCTGACTTGTCACGGATCAGGTCTACTTTCCTTTTTATGATTTCTTGTTGTTCTGGGTCTTCTAAAAGTTTGGGGTTTATTTCTGTGTTTCTGCCGAGTCGGTTCAAACCCAGTGTGCTGGTCCAGCGAGTACCTTTATTTTCCGGGTATTGCATATTTGGCGAGCACACTTCTATATTCGGCGAGTGGCTATGTAGCTTCGGCGACCATATCTTTGACTTCCTTCTGGTTTAAGCTATCCTATCATTCTGACTTGTCAAACTTCCTCCTTTAACCCGGTCAATGAGTGACGTGGCAGTCTTTCGTTAGCTCTTTTGATGACGTGTCAGTTTGGCGAATTTATACATACAACAGTGACTATGCCCAAATTGACGCCATGGGCAAAAACTGCATAAGAGGTTGTCAAACATTTGAGTACATGGTTGACCAGAAGGGAGGATACTCCAAAATTGGATTCACTCAGAAGGACATGTATAACAAGATTGCTAAGTTGAGATGATCAAAAGCTTTTGAAAGCGATTCACAGGCGGCAATTTCGTATCTCGAGTCAAAGGAATTTACTGAAGCAAACTTTTATTGCAGGTTCAACACAGATGATGATGATAGGCTTGCTAATATATTTTAGAGGGACTCCCATTCTCTATTCGAGTACAAGTGCTTCGGAGATGTTCTTGTTTTTGATACCACTTACAAGACAAATGCCTATGGCAAGCCTTTGGTTTTATTTGTCGGTGTCAACAACCATAGTGCAACTTGTGTATTTGGTGCTGCACTTTTGTTAGACGAGACTTTTACTTCATACAAATGGGCCCTTACTAAACTCATGGATTCAATGGGCAGCAAGCATCCCCTTTCTATAATGACGGATGGAAACGAAGCAATGCGACAGGCAATCGATGAGGTCTTTCCAAACTGTCAGCACAGGGTATGCGGATGGCATGTAGTAAGAAACGCATGTGCTCACATTAACGGCCCTAAGAAGTCATCAGCCTTTAGATCCTTCATCTTTGACCACATAGACGAGGACAAATTCGATGAATGTTGGAATGAAATGATAAAACAACACGGTCTGGAAGACAACGTTTGGGTTAATATGATGTACGAAAAGAGGCATAGATGGGCAGAAACATATTCCAAGGGCCATTTTTTTGCCGGAATGCGCAGCACTCAAAGATCAGAGTAAATGAATAATTACATGAAAGAATATGTTTGCAGCCATGAGAAATTGTTCGACTTATTCCCTCAAATCGACAGGGCACTCATGAGGTTAAGAAACAATTTCTTTACTGACGAATATGCTTCAAACACTAAGAGTCCAGTTATCTTAAGCCACATGAAGGCGTTGGAGAAGCATGCATCTTCCATCTACACTTATCGTATCTACTGTGACATTACTAAAGAGATCAACGATTCAATAAAGTATTCACACTTTTCACCATGGAATGAGGAGAATGAAGTCGAATACGTTCTCACCAAATATGATTCTCCATATAAAAAGACTGTGAGTGTTTTTTACTATAGGGACAGAATTGATTTTCAGCAAGTCGTTGAGGATGGTGATTGGGATTCGTCAAAGCACAATCTGCCAGTACTTTCGTGTGAATGCAAGTTGTTACAAAATAAAGGAATTCCCTGCTGTCATATGTTTTATGTTATGAAAGTGGAGAACATTACAAAGATTCCAGAGTCCTTGATATTTAAGAGGTGGACGAAGTCAGCTACAGATGACGTTCGTATCCATCTCCAGCCCGACGATGACTGTTCGAAGAGTGTTGATATTGCCCGGTTCGCTTCATTGAGTGCAGAGTGCAATTATATCTGTCACCGTGGGAGCCAAACCGAAGAAGGTTTCAATTTGATTAAAAGGGAACTCAATATTCTGAGAAATACTCTGCAAGGGTTGGATGATGAGTTCCGAAATAATTGCAACAAAAATGGTGATGATTCTAGTACAAAGAGCCAAATTTTAAAAGATCCAAATGTTGTGAAGACCAAAGGCAGACCCATTGGTCCGATTGCACCTACTACACCAGCAGGCAAGCCGTAGAAGCGGAAAAGACCAAATCAGTGCCGTATATGCCACATTTCTGGGCATGACTGGCGTAATTGTCCAAAAGAGAATCAGACAGTTAGTCACTTTCATTAGTGTTTTGGGTTGATGATGCATTTGGATTTTTTTTGTTTGTCTTGTTTGTTATATGTATTTGGTTGTCACTGGGTTGTTATTTAATTCTCATGAATGTTAGTTACTTTTGTTATTGTTTGTTGTGTTGATAATTCTGTTTGAGTTGTTTGTCGTATGATTTTAATTGACATGTACTTTCTTTGATTTATGGATTTTGAGCTGGACCACAAGGACACATAATTTTCTATATGCAAATTATGTGTCCATGTGGTCTAGATGACTTCCATTGAAATTTAACGGGCCACTGGGCCACAGCGAGCCATGTGGTTTGCATATTTTGTACTAGGCCACAATGAGCCAATATGTTTAAAGAGGTTGTTCGTAAATGTAAAAGTTTTAAATTATGTTTAGAGAATGACGATCGAATTAAATAATTATGTGTCTAAAGCCGAACAACTGTTTCAAAGACGGCCTAGAAGTTTTTAATGATTATAAAAGTTGCCATATGCATAGTTAACCAAAATTATCCTCCAACTGTTTTGTGGTGTTCTCTGCTCGTTTTCCTCTGCTTTTCTTTGTTTTATCATGTTTTGTTTTTCTCCTTTCCCAGCTGTGTCTGGTTTTTGCCGGCTTGTGGCGCCTTGTTTGGGCTTTTTCAAAAAAAAAAATTATCCTCCAACTGAAAACCTGGACTTACCTTACCTCTGATTGCAATTAATAAGGTACAACATAAATAACCTAATATGAAGAACACAGTAATATGAATCTATATAAACAATGCAATCACGTTAAATAAAATGAAATTACAGGAACCATAGTAATTTTATGTTACAGGGTATATAATATTTGATATTTTCGATTACTCCACACTACACATTGTATGGGCATTTACAAAGCAGCCAAAGAATGGCAATCGAAGATAGAAATATAAAAGCCCTAGTTTTCTGAATTGTTGCCCTTTTCTTAGCCAAATCAAACTCCAACACCCGAACACGATTTGTTAAGCCCATATTTTCGCTTTCGTAGAACCGATGAAGTCGTTCCGACCTATGAAATTCCCTTTGTAACCTCTGCAATTCTTCATTCAATGAGATATCAGCTGGGATAATTGTAACCGGTACTTCAGGACCCAACCATTTGAAGTAATTGCATCCACCAAATTCTTTCTGTAGTTTAAAACCAAAAAGAAATGTAAGCTCTATTAGTTCATAAATCAATCTATATAAGTATAAATTAAAACAGTCACTTATAGTTCACTAACCTTTCCTTTGGAACACCCTTCAAATAGTCTCTTATAGTTCCAAGGTGTTATGGCTAGATATTCTCTCAATGGTAGCCCATATTTGCATTTTCCCTCCCCATACCCACGTACGTTTGAAGAAGAGGAAGATGACATTAACAAAACCTTTTATTGTGCAAGTGAGAGAATATGAATAAAACCTTCCCCAACTAAACAAACAAATTGCAACTACTACTATTTTTCAATAAAAAAAAGCTATCATAATAGCCAGATTTATCTAATTTTCAAAATAACAATCTAAAAGTCAGATCAAGTACATGCAAACACTAATTACACAAGTATAATATCGCGGAATAAGATTATATATAAAATTTAAACAAGTTCAAACTTAGCTGCAGCTATAAATTAAGACAATTTTTTTAAATACAACAGTCGGGTTGACTTTAAACAAACTAAAAATCATGAAAACGTGGCTACACCATCTAGGTATGAACGCGATAAACCAGCACACCATTATCAGACATAGTCGAGTATAAATTTTCATCTTTGCTTCTTCTAATTACATATGAAAACCAATAATCATCACAACAAATTGTAATATATTAAATCGAAATTATTAAATTTCAAAAATATTAATCCGAAGTTATGAAATAACAGAAAAAAAATGTAACCAACCTGGCGGGTTGTAGATTGTTTGAAGATTGTTTGAAGATCGATGGATGTACACAGCAGACGTGAGAGAGAGAAAGAGAGAGAGAGATAGACAGAGAGAGAGAGAGAGAGAAAGAGAGAGAGAGATAGACAGTGAGAGTGAGAGAGAGAGAGAGAGTTTTAGGGTTTCTAAATGTTTTATTTATGTTGTTTAGAGTTTTAGGTTTTTTTGTTGCACCATAAAACATAAAACATTATCTCAAATGATGCATTTATTGCACATGTTTATTCCTCTTTCATTTCTTTAATATCCCGAATCCATTTAAGAATAAAAATAAAATAAAATAAAATAATGTTTTATCTTCCCTATCATATGACTATCCAATTATTGTCCTCATATGCAAATAAAATGTTGAATGCACAATCATAGTGTAATGTTTATATCAAAGGATATCAATGTTATACCTATATCATATGATTCCCCTCCCACATGCACACAATACTACAAATGACGAGTTAACATATATTAGTTACCGAATTATTCGTACATGTGTACAACAGGTTAAATCATTTTCCCATATAGTCATTCATATTAATTGAAATTTATTAGTTATAACGGTAGTACAAATCGTTGTCCGACTATCCAATTATTGTCCCCATATGCAAATAAAGTGTTGAATGCACATTCATAGTGTAATGTTTATATCAAAGGATATCAATGTTATACCTATATCATATGATTCCCCTCCCACATGCACACAATACTACATATGACGAGTTAACATATATTAGTTACCGAATTATTGGTACATGTGTACAACAGGTCAAATCATTTTCCCATATAGTCATTCATATTAATTGAAATTTATTAGTTATAACGGTAGTACAAATTGTTGTCCGACTATCCAATTGTTGTCCCCATATGCAAATAAAGTGTTGAATGCACATTCATAGTGTAATGTTTATATCAAAGGATATCAATGTTATACCTATATCATATGATTCCCCTCCCACATGCACACAATACTACAAATGACGAGTTAACATATATTAGTTACCGAATTATTGGTACATGTGTACAACAGGTCAAATCATTTTCCCATATAGTCATTCATATTAATTGAAATTTATTAGTTATAACGGTAGTACAAATCGTTGTCCGACTATCCAATTGTTGTCCCCATATGCAAATAAAGTGTTGAATGCACATTCATAGTGTAATGTTTATATCAAAGGATATCAATGTTATACCTATATCATATGATTCCCCTCCCACATGCACACAATACTACAAATGACGAGTTAACATATATTAGTTACCGAATTATTCGTACATGTGTACAACAGGTTAAATCATTTTCCCATATAGTCATTCATATTAATTGAAATTTATTAGTTATAACGGTAGTACAAATCGTTGTCCGACTATCCAATTGTTGTCCCCATATGCAAATAAAGTGTTGAATGCACATTCATAGTGTAATGTTTATATCAAAGGATATCAATGTTATACCTATATCATATGATTCCCCTCCCACATGCACACAATACTACAAATGACGAGTTAATATATATTAGTTACAACAGGCCAATTCATTTTCCCATATAGTCATTTATGTACGTTATCAGTAATGTGTATAATTGTTCAATTCATGCATGGTCCCATGTTAAACTCACAGTATAATATTTTATATTTGCAATCAGAGTTGAATAAGTTTGTATACGGTTACACATTACTGAACTATACTCTTAAGTTGTATGAAATTATGTCACACCGGTTTGGATTCCAAAGGGTCTGATTGGCACCAAATGCCAACAATTATGACTTATACGGATTCCAGGTGTTTGGCACCGAATTGAATGCCAAAAATTGTGACTATTCTTTATGTTTACTCTATATATATATTCACCAATTAATCTTCTCGGCTGAACCAACTTATTTAATATTTTTTAATTCAGTTGGTTTTTGTGATGTGAAATCGAATTGAAATTGTTTTAATTATTATATAGAAACTGCTGTCAGCAGATCTTAGAAGAATATTTAATTCAGATTGCATCTATCAAATCCATTGGATATTGTGATGGCGGTTTGAATTTATTTGCTTCATTTTTCAAAATCATTAAATGAGTCTATCAAATCAACAGATTGACCATATCCAACCAGTTAATTGTGTAATTTAGCATACGTTTATCAATAAATAAAATGGAACCCTAATCCCATTTGTTGCGTTCACAGACAGAGAGAGAGAGAATGAGAGAGGTATGTTTGGTTTAAGTGATCAACGACGTACAAATGGGATTAGGGTTCCATTTTAATTTATTTATAAACTGATAAAATTACATAATTAACCTTAACATTGACAAATCATAACTACATTTACACAATTTTCTGAGGATGACAAATTTGTACAGGTCCAATATCAACTGAATCATTTCCCTACGAAATTTGTTCAATGAATAGTCTGAAAACATCATGATCAGTATTTAAACTCAATTAAATCTTTATGTTTTGATAACCCAATATGCTGTAATTAATTGCCCAATGCATAATCAGTATTTAAAATCAATTAAAATCTTTATGTTTTGATAACCCAATAGGCTGTAACTAATTGCCCAATGCATGATCAGTATTTAAAATCAATAGGCTGTAATTAATTGCCTAATGCGTGATCAGTGTTTAAAATCAATTAAATCTTTATGCTGTAATTAATTACCCAATGCCCAATGCATTGCCCAATGCTTTACTGCCCATGGTAGTTAAGTTAGGCTTTACTTTACTTAACTTAACTGCCCAATGCATGATTAGTATTTAAACTCAATTAAATCTTATGTTTTGATAACCCAATATGCTGTAATTAATTGCCATACAATACATGATTGGTATATGTTTTGATAACCCAATATGCTGTAATTAATTGGCCAATGCATAATCAGTATTTAAAATCAATTAAAATCTTTATGTTTTGATAACCCAATAGGCTGCAATTAATTGCCCAATGCATGATCAGTATTTGTATTAAATAGGAAGACAAAAAGATAGTATTGCTTTCTCCAAAAGCCAATATAGGTTTTTATTGCTTCGTATTGTATGGCAATTAATTACAGCATATTGGGTTATCAAAACATAAGATTTAATTGAGTTTAAATACTGATCATGCATTGGGCAGTTAAGTAAGTAAAGCCTAACTTAACTACCTTGGGCAGTAAAGCATTGGGCAATGCATTGGGTATTGGGTAATTAATTACAGCATAAAGATTTTAATTGATTTTAAACACTGATCACGCATTAAGCAAAATGATCAATATTTGTATTAAATAGGAAGACAAAAAGATAGTATTGCTTTCTTCAAAAGCCAATATAGGTTTTTATTGCTTCGTATTGTATGGCCAGTTAATGTCTCCTTACTTGCCAAGCCAATTTCAACTCTTTTAATATCATTGCATTTTCTCCATTTAACATCAAAATCATGATTCCGTATTCCCATTAATAATAGTTATTATTTACTCTACACAGTGTAATATTTAAATGAGTAATGTATTTATATTTATATATCCTAATCAAAAATTATGTTTAAATAATTAATTTATTTAAGCGGTCAGCATTTCCTGAAGAAAAATTTTGTAATCGCAAACACCAAATCCATTGGATATTGTGTAGATAGTTTGAATTATGTTTTTCAATGGATCTATCATATCAATTGAATTACGATCTGAAAATTTGTTCAAACACCATTACTTTTCAAGTATACTTTATACGATATTATATTCCTTAAGGTCATCTGCAATTAGCTCCAACCCTCATGAAATCACCAGAAATACAATGACAATGATCAAATATACGATATTACACAACCAGTCAACCACACCATAAATGGTGAGAATAAAAACACCTAAACATCTTCAGAGATGTCAACACAAATTCAACAATACCTTTCTGGTGTGATTACAGACAAAAACCATTAAAAAAAAAAACAGATACAAAAACATATAAAAATAACAAAAGAGTCATCACTTGTTCAAGATAAAAGAGTCATCACTTGTTCAACATTTCCTTTGCATTATTTCCACAAACCTCATCCCAATTACCATAAGGTTTAATATTCTTCAAATAATCCTTAAGCAACTTGAAACCGTCCTCCATACCAAGCTGGTAGGAACCAGGAACATCTGAACCCGAAAAGGATTTGGACTTGATTTTCACAATAGATGGACAGCGATAAATGGTGGTGGACAATTCATCTTGACGGTCTTTAAGACGTTGTATACCTCGTAGCAAATATTCCCTCTCCAAACCCAGATTGTTGGAATCACCAACAACTGACCTCTGATATTGCTACTGGCCAATGCTTCTAGACGATCATGAAGATGTTGGATAGTGCGTTCTAACTCTTCCCTAGTATAGATAATGACCTCTGCCATTTCTCGTTAGTTGCTTTCACATATAGAGAGAGAATGAGAGAGGTATGTTTGGTTGAAGTGATGAACGACGTACAAATGGGATTAGGGTTCCATTTTAATTTATTTATAAACTGATAAAATTACACAATTAACCTTAACATTGACAAATCATAACTACATTTAGGAGATATAAAGAATGTTTTAAAAATTAACATACATAGTTATAAAATTAACATACATAATGTGTCATGTTCACATAATCAAGTATATAGATTGAAATGTATTAGGTATAACGGCATTACAAATATATTATTGTATAAGTATAAAATTAGTACCACATTTTAAAAATTAACATACATTAGTTATAAAATTAACATACATAATGTGTACACTAGCTCAATTCATGTTCACATAATCAAGTATATAGATTGAAATGTATTAGGTATAACGGCATTACAAATATATTGCTGTATAAGTATAAAATTAGTACCACATTTTAAAAATTAACATACATTAGTTATAAAATTAACATACATAATGTGTACACTAGCTCAATTGATGTTCATATAATCAAGTATATAGATTGAAATGTATTAGGTATAACGGCATTACAAATATATTGTTGTATAAGTATAAAATTAGTACCACATTTTAAAAATTAACATACATTAGTTATAAAATTAACATACATAATGTGTACACTAGCTCAATTCATGTTCACATAATCAAGTATATAGATTGAAATGTATTAGGTAAACTGCATTACAAATATATTGTTGTATAAGTATAAAATTAGTACCACATTTTAAAAATTAACATACATTAGTTATAAAATTAATATACATAATGTGTACACTAGCTCAATTCATGTTCACATAATCATGTATATAGATTGAAATGTATTAGGTATAACGGCATTACAAATATATTGTTGTATAAGTATAAAATTAGTACCTATTTAATGTCGATATCAATATATCATACCACATAGTAGTAATTTTTTTTTTTTATGCATGTGGTAAGTCATTTAATATGTCATCAATGTGCTTCCCACCACAAAGCAGCAAACGAATTTTATATTGAAACTAAAAAAGGCTCCCACATGTCATCTGTATTAATAAAGATGGCAGCTGAACAGTCAAGATGAAGAGTCAACATTCCTTATGTATGTTTCACTGGTTAAGTAAGTGCAACATATTTTCATTATAATCAAGATGATATATTGCAGAAACTGTGGAGATTACCGATTCCAACTCGGACAGTGGAACATGTAGATGATTCGATTGCAGTTCCGGAACAACAGATAAATCTGGCACAAGGTTTTTTCTTCACAGTGCAATTCTACTACACCACTAAGCTTGTTTATCCAAACACTTTAGCAATTGAAGACGACGCAATGCAATGCGAGTTTCATGTCCAATTTGATAATCTTTACGCAGAAGATGATATTCATTGTCAGGTAAGTTGCGCGGATGCTTTTCCGGTAGTGACCTGCCAAAAGACGTTGAACAGACTATGAACGAAATAATTGTGGATATGTCAATGTCTATAGCCTGTACTATGCCAGAGTACAAAGTTGTACCAATTTTGGTGCAAATTGGGATTGTGCTTCGACTCTCTATGAAAGAAGAAAGTTTGTTCAAGTCAGAATTGATAAAGATGGAAATTGATAAGGGTTCGTTACCGGGAGAACATTGTGTGATTTGTTTTGAAGATTTTTTTTCATCGGGAGGGGAAATTGTTTTGATGCCATGCTCCCATATTTATCATCATACTTGTATCACCAAGTGGTTCGAGAAGGCACTCAGCTGCCCAACCTGCCGTGAGCAACTGAAACTTTCCTATGAGTAAGCTATGTTCGTATTTTTCCATTGCAATATTTTGGGTTGATTGGACCAGGCCATCTGATTAGTATTTTTTTTTCAAAAAAATATTTTCTATGCAATCACACCGTTCAAGTGTGTAAGATCTGTCGATCATAGCTTTTTGGTTTGTTTGTAATCTGATTGGCATCAATATAGTGCGCTTGGTCATTGTATGAACTCTTTGAGGAATTCCCTTTAGTTTAAAAAAACCTGGAATGATGTGTTCTATTATTTCATAATTGAATACATTCATTATTTAGACCTCGAAGGACATTTGCTTGAATTTTGGTAATTTATATGTTGAACCCTTGATTTAATCTATGAACAATACCAGTTTAAAAATATATCCGTATAAAGATTATATCAGGGATCACCAACAGACGTAAATAATTATAAGAAAGAGTGATTCCATTTCCAATTTTTGTTGTCAAAAATAAAAATTAAAAATAGCATAATCATCCAACCAAAATCCCAATCGTGTATTAAAAGCATCAATAATGTGTCCTTGGATAAAGAGATGCAGCTAATTCAATATCTGCTTTAAGTAATTGCCCAATGCATGATCAATATCTGTATTACTTTCTCGAAAATGCAATATAGGTTATTATTGATTTCTAGTTTATGGTCAATTAGTGTTTCGTTAATTACCAATTGCACACTTCCCACACGCATTATTAATTGAAAAAAATTCAGGTCAGTCTTACTCCACTGCATGTGAAACCTATATTGGACCTGGGCATCTTATTGTGAATTTGTTGTTTGTTTTTAAATATACTTTGTCTTCAAATATTTTAGTTCTTTCGATCACAGTTTAGTTTAGGTAATCAACTATTAGATGCTATGTTCACGGAAAAATGATGCAGTTTTTGTTGGTGTGATCACACCAGAAAGTGTAATAGCCTGCTTGACCGGACCCCCAAACTAAATAGTGACTTCTCGTTGTATTATACGTGATAGAAGATTTACTTATAAAAAATCTTCTACCTAAAACGAAAGCAACTCCTTAAACAAATATTGAATGCACCGAATGTATTTGTTGACTTTTATATATTAAAAAAAAAAACATATAACAGTAATAGTGAATCTCAATTTTAATCTTAGTTTATTAAAATTTTTAAAAAATAGCAAATACCTATGACAATAGATCAGGATCAGTGAAGAGTGCAATTTTTCTCACCCACATTAACTAAAGGTAAGCATTACCCCCCACCTCAGGTGTTGGGTTAACTTTGGACTTTGGGTTAAGTTTGGGACACGTGGCAACACCTGAGGTGGGGAGTAATGCTTACCTCTAGTTAAAGGGGTGAGCAAAGTTGCACTCTATCAAGATGTAATTAATATAAAAAAAAAAAAAGAAAAGAGGGATTAGACACAACATTTAATGTGTATCCACTCATCAAATGACAACTCAACTACCACAAGTGTTGGGATTTGTAGCATTAATCTTTATAAAAAAAAAAGGATTTACACAAACCTAAACCTAATTTTTTTAAAAAAAATTACCAATTGCGTGTAAATGTCGTGTTTGTTATACGAAGCGTTAGGGTTTAAGCCTTAAGGTATTAGAAAGTTGGTTTCACAAAAGTTATTAGGAAATCCCCAAATATAAACCCTAAAAACTCATCAAAAGAATTCGAAGTTGGTTGATGTGAGCTGCCCAAAGACTGGAATTCGTCTCTTCAGCAACATTGAAGCCTTCCCACACATATAATCCTGACTCCACGCTACTACGGTCAACGCACATTCTCTTCTCAACCTTGTTTTGTAATGTTTTTTTTTGTTTTTGTGTTTGCTGAAGGAATTCGATATGCTTTATCTTGATTCTTGTTTCAAGAATAATTTTGCATGCCGAGTTAGTAACAGGTATCTTGTTTCTCGTTTGTTGAATAATACTGGATGCCAAGTTTAGTAAAAGGTATTTTGTTTATTGTTGTTAAATTTGCCGATTTCAGTAACAGGTATCTTGATTCGTGTTTATTGAATAATTTTGCATGTAACAGTTATATTGATTGTTGTTTGTTGAATAATTTTGCATGCCGAGTTTGTTAATTGTAGTTTGTCCATTGTCAATTAGGGTTTTAAATGGTATACCAATGAACCCTAAGTCACTCTTCTATAATTCTTTGCAATGTGTTTGTTCAGTGATATCTGCTTCTAATTTTTCCACCGGTTTACCTCCGGTGATACCTTCTGACTGATTTCTCTATATTAGTGATTTCTAGAGGTTTCATATATTATAATGGAAAAGGGTGGAAAGAGAAAGCACCATAAGATGACAGAACAGGACAGTGGAAAGGGTAAGCAGCAGATTACCAGGAGACAGCAGGATTCCGTGTCGACCGTAGCGGAAGGTTCAGGTGGAATGTTCCCAGCGAAGTATGGAATCAAGTCATGGAAGCCGTGTGGGAATCGGGACATTAGGAAGAATCAACTCCACATTGATCATCATATGCACGTAGTGATCAATGTAAGTATGGCTATCTTTATGTATGATTACTTGTTTTAATGTTTAGGAAAAAAAAAATTTTGTAACTATTGTCTTATAACTATTGTATGCATATACAATATACAATTTAATTGAAAACTTTGTCCGTTGTTAGTAATTGTTTAATTATTCCTTACCAATGTCTTTTGCTTGCAGCCTATAAGTGGGAGACTAAGGGGATGCGGAAACAGGATACTTTGTGATAAGTGGTATAAAGAATTGCCTGCTTCTGTGAAGTTAAAGGTTGCAGAAGCTGGTTTTGGAGAATTTGTGAAGGTTTTAGGAAATGAATACAGCTGCCGAAAGAGAACAATACTGAGGGCCCTAGTGGACTGATGGTGGGATACGACCCATACATTTCACTTTGATGAATTTGGGGAGATGACGATGACTCCATCGGATTTAGCGCAATAACTGGCATACCTGTTTTTGGAATGTTGGTGGAGTATGACGTGTATGCTTACAAGAAGGTGGATGAGCTGGTGAGGTGGTTTGGAGAGCCTATGGCCAATTTAGCCAAGATGAAAAGGGTTCCTTTTGTGGATATCTATGCAGCTTATAAAGGTTTTGGTGGGAACAATATGACTGTGGAAGACATTGAAAGACTGACTCGGGTTTTCATCTTGGCATTTCTATCAGGCACATTATTGTGTGACAAAGCTGGAGTTGTCAACCTTTATTACCTGCCAAGTCTTAAAGCCATATCATCCATAGGTCAGTACAATTGGGGCGGAGCCGCCTTGTCTACTCTGTACAAAAATATGGATGCTATTGTGAGAAAGAATCAAAGCTCCGGTGGATTTTGGAGGGCCTGGGAGGTATTGTGATTTGGACATGTATTTTAAAATGTACATTTACTGATTAAGTTTGTGGTATTTTAACAATTTTCGTGTGATTGATCTGTTGCTTGCTAACCAGATTTGGGCTTGTGAATACATAAAACCTATTGCAAGATTGGTGACATGCTTGACAGATAAGAAGCCGTTTCCTTGGGCAAAATGATGGGGCTCTTTGAAGAAGAAATTTGATTACGATGATTTAAAGGATATGTTGAGGAAACTTAGACGGAAGGAGGTAAACATGCACCCATGGGGAACGGACCAGGACGAGTTGCCGACATATGTACGGCAATCTTCACAGTACACAAAGAGTAAGGTTCTTTTGGATGGGCCTTGCGGCCTAGCATGGTACCTAGGAGAGCGTGTATCTGTTCAGAGCTTGGGATTGATATCACCACGTGTTCCGAAGGTGCCACCACTATCCATGCTTGGGGACTACCCAATAACAAAAGAAGTGGCCAAATCAGGTTTTGTGGCCGTGGATGTGCTTGAGTACCTTGAGCCTGATGGTGGTCCAAATAGTTACAGAGATTTCGTAAAGCGGCACATAAGGTTTAAAAAGTACCTTGATGATACGGTGAGTTTATCCGAAAATTATCAATAACCAATAGTACACCTGAAATACCACTAGCATGCTATAATTGTTCTTAATTTGTTATGTTATGTTTATCTATGGGTAGGAGGATACAGTAGACCAGAAATCTGTCAGACAATTGGAGTTGCCACCTTAGCAACTCCCCTTGATGGGGCGCATGAATTCCGGATTCACTTGCAAATATTTACAAATTCCTAAGAACAATCACCACTTACCAGTGCCTGATCAAATAAAATATGTGAGTTGTTTATTACATTTATGTGTAATGATTTGTGTTTTTTGGTTAACATAAGTGAGCCTATAGCTTAATTATTGGTGAGATAGGTGCCCATTGCCCAAGTGAAAGAGCTGCTCACTATGATTTCTAGATTGACACAACTTGTGATGGAGGGCCAGGTTAATAAGCTCCATACCACTGATGCTGCGGTATGGTTACTGTTATTAAAAATGTGTTTAGTTACCATTGTTTGAAATTAAGTTTACAGAAATACAATCCACTTTTTAAAATTATGATTATCTATATTGGTTTGTTTTTAGAATCCGGTTGTGGGTACTTCGAACGAACAAGAATTTAAAATGTCTGGTTCGTCATCAAAATCGGTACCGGATGTTAACATTAGTTCGGGCAGTAGATCTCATGATAGTAAGGATGGGGATGATGGTAGTGAAGATGGAATAACACACACAGATGGTACGACAGACAAGAGGACACCAGGTGAGTGTATACAAGCTGTTTTGTGTTTAAAAAATATTGTAAACAAAATTAACAAGTCAACTTATTTCATGAATGCTTCTAAATTACTGTATATACTTAACTGTGCTTCCCTGTATGTTGCATGTTAAACTTATTGAATTACGTTTCATTTTTTTATGAATAATGTACACAGATAATGTAGCAGAAGCAGATGATGTAACGGAGGGTGTGCAGGATGAGGAGGAATCAGGAGATGATAGTGTGAAAACAGATGGGGGCGACAATGTGATGTGTTTGAATAGTGGAGATGAAAAAGTGAGTGAGGATACAGAAGATCAAAAAAGTGTGAGTGAGGAAACAGGAGATCAAAAAAGTGTGAGTGAGGGAATAGGAGATGAAGAACAACCTTGTGATACTCAAGTGAATCAGCTAAAGCAATCGAAATCCAAGAAGGGGAAGGAAGCAATTGGCGCCAGTGATGCATCCGAAGGGAACAACAGTCGATCTCCTAAACAGAAGAAGAAGAAAGACAACCTTCACAGTGTTACACTGAAGGATATCCTGGAGCAAGCTGTACATAACAAAAGAGAAAACCAACTGTAGATGCTGATCAACCTAACAAGAAGGCTAAAGAAGCAACAAAACTCTCAAACAGTGGAAAGGAAAAAGTGCCAATTGCTGAACCAAACAAAAAGGTGCAGAAAGCTCCCAATACCAAGAAGACAAAGGTTGTTCTTCCAATTGTTCAACCCAAGGACAAGGTGAAGTTAGCAGAGAAAAAAGATAAGAAAAAGACATCAAAGAAAGCATCGACAAGGAAGTCATCTAGAATAGCAGCAAGGTGATTTGAATACGTTGGTGTAATTTTATGTTTAACCTAAGCAAAACTGAATTCCTGTTTGTGATCTAATATGGACTTGTTGAACATATAAATGTATATTTAGGTCATATGACTGCAACAAAATATCATGTCAAGTAGAACTGGTAGGATGAAATGACTAAGACGTTTTTTGTTTGCTGATCACACCTTGAAGGTGTTGTTGTATTTGTGATCACAGGGTAATGATGTCAAATAGAACTGGTGGGATGAAATGACTAAGACGTTTTTTTGAATGCTGATCACACCTTGAAGGTGTTGTTGCTGATCACTCAGTACGTTTGTAATGGTGATAACAATATTACATATGGAATATGACAACTACTTAATATTATAGTTAGTAAATCTTGAAGTGATCATATTGTTATTATGAAGTATGTACATCGTTATCCTAATGTGTCCTTCCTTGCCAATTTTCACCTTACCAATGTTATCAGAGGAGTTACAGTCAAATATTTCGTTTTACAGCTTTACACTTCTTTCACTCTAACAAAACTCAAGTAATCATTTAAAAATTTTATTAAAGCAATATGAAAGATGGCATCTTTTTTAAAAATAAGAAGATTGAAATTATTCATTAAACTATTGTTTTTTAAAATTATTTTTTTTAATTTTATTACCATAATTTGTTCACACACATGGGTTAGTTGAATGAAATGAAACATCATATTGTTCAATGAAACATCATATTGAAACAAATTAATTTGCATTCCGTTAATAAGGAGAACACTACTACACTTAAAGTAAAGGAAACATATTTTCATAACATCCGATGCAATTACAAAAACAAAAGGCAGCACGCACACTTCGCCAGGACAAATAAAACTTAACAAACAAACATAACGCTACTTTAGACGTTATCAAGGTCTGCCAGACGTGTCCTTAAACGGGTGGATTGGTCTACCAAAGAGTAAATTTGATCTGCAAGACCATCAACTTCCATTTCCAGTTGCATGACGCGCTTCTCTCGATCGTTGACTCTAGCATTCTCCACAATCCACTCACGATGCAGATTCCTACAACGACGACGCTCGTGCTCGAGCTCTTTCTCAACGATGGCTACCTTCCCTTTCAAAAACTCCAAAGTCTCTCTATCTCCGGCATCCATCCTTTGCATTTGTTAGAACAGTTTTCTTGAAATGAATTGAAAACGCATACTTATAGAACTTTGATGTCTATCATTACGAAGGAGTACAATAGTTGTAGTAATTGTTTTAATATTGTTTAAATAATCAATTGGCATTCAGATGAAGTAATAATGATACACGATTTCCCAGTAATCGTTTCAGCTGAACCAAATAAATGTTTATCAACCATATCCATTCATATATCGATACACACCTCTTCGTAATTAACGTTGACATTTTGTTTTTATCGAAACTGTGATTTAATATTGCTTTAATAAAATTTTCAAATGATTACTTGAGTTTTAATATTGTTTTAATATTGTTTAAATAATCAATTGGCATTCAGATGAAGTAATAATGATACACGATTTCTAAGTAATCGTTTTAGCTGAACCACCGCCATTTAAAGAAAAACGTATACAAATGGACCAATTGGTTGAGTACACACAAATTGAGACACCATTTTATTAAAGATGATTTGAATCCTGGTGAGATTGTAGGTAGGTTGTCTAGCATTGATTAAAGTACATGAATGTAAGTGGTACGTTGAAACGATTAATTACAAGATTGGAATATCATTTATTTATGAGTTCAACCAATCACCGTCATTATATGGTGTCCAGTTAATTAACTTTTCTACTTTTTAATTACAAATCATGCAAGTAATATATAAAGGGTGTTCGAATCAGATAGAGCATGTACTTGAGTTTCTCTCTTTATTTATGAAAAATGGATTCCAACACCAATGGTTTCATCAATCATGCCATTTTTGATTTGTGGAAGGAAAAACACACTATTCTTGAACGTGCGCTGGAGAACAAGCGCATACGTTGCAGGAACCTGGTAGAGGATTGGAGACAGGAGAATAAGAAGGTCGAAGATGCTGATATCTGCATCATGAAACTGGAGATGGAGGTCGAAGCAAAAACCACTGAAGTTAACAGCTTGATGGAGGAATGCAATCGTTTGATTCTCCTTATTGAACAACGTAGTTGTAATCCATGATGTTTCTGTTTTGTCTTTGTTATTCTGTTTTGTCTTTGTTATTCTGTTTCTTGTGTTTTTTTTTTTTTTGTTTGTTTATCTTGAACTGTTTGTAATCACAACTTATGAAGCGTGGTATTTTGTAATTACATCAGAAATGATGTGGTTGTTCATATAATGAACTGTTTTATATTCTGTGGATAATTGCACTCACTAAAACTTATTATTGTATGAAACTGTATGGATGTACGAGTTATGTAGTAGTTATAAGGATTAAAAAATACTCACTGAACATGTAACAATTTTAAAGAAAAAACAAGGTCCACAATCGATTAACACTTTAAAAAACAAATAATCAAAATGTGTGCTATCAAGCAAACAATCATGGTCCGTCGCGAGGTCGAGATATGTATCACTATGAAGACCTTTTTAATAATTTGCAATCTCACTTTTCGTTATCGCCTTTCCCCGGTCCACCGCGACGTCGATAATTTTTACCAATATTAAGACCTTTTGAATAATTTGCAATCTCACTCTGTGTTGTCCCCTTTCCCTTCTTATATTTTTTCAGCAAGCCGCGTTGCTTGTCTGATTGAATTTGTGGGGTTTTTGGAGAGACTGCAATGAATCTTGGCTTTCCTCGTACTGGCGTTTCTAAAAGTTCTTTCAGCATTTGATTTCTGTGATGGTTCGCCAGATCTAAAGCAATTTTCATCTTGTGATACTCAGAGTTGTACTGCAATCGATGGAAGTATCATAAGAGTTAGAATATTTTATTTAGTTACCACAGGAAAAACAAATAATAATCTAGTGTTTTTTAATAGGGAAGGAATACGTAATCCACGTACATTACTCTGATCGAACCATGTAATGGAACCATGCACACAATTGTTGATCAGGAATACACCACAATCAAAACTATTAGGCTGTTTTGGACATTCAACATATGCTTCGACGAGAAAGGATTTGAACTCAAAATTTAAAGCGAGGATTTCAGAAAAGTACCGGTCCAGAAATGCAAGCTGCATATAAAAAAAATTAAAAATAAGAAACTCATTCTTGAGTAAAATTCAATACTTCAGGATACGCACAACTCTTTTTGCTGACAGCATTCTTTGTTCATTGTGCTCATCCGTGGGAAAGCTATCCCAGACTTCTGCCTTTTTCATCAAAACATTTATCACCAACAAGAACCAATGCACACTCCCCTCGTTCATGGGAATATAGATCTGCACATAGACTAATATAGTTCAGTGATTTCACCAAGTTACACGTGATAGACTCATATTGATTTTTTTTTTTTATATTGTTGTGTATTGAAATTAATAATATTTCTGTATTTAAATAACGTAACCTTGTCGCATTCACGCTCAGACCCATAGTAAAATGTGAGATAGCTCAGGCGTCCAACCAACCTCAATTCTGCCAACTGACTTCTGGGTGACGCAATTGCACAAAACTGCAATCATGAATGGGCAGGGTATGAACGTCTACATATATATTGTCCACAAGTTTTGTTAAAGGAAGAATTAAAAATAATAATGTTGGGTTTAAGCAGCTAACCGAAAAGTATGTCGACAGATACCACACCCGTTTTGAAGAATCACGGGATAGATTGTACATGGCCATATCAATGAGCCGCACAATTGATGATTAATTATTTAAATTAAGTGAGTACACATTGGATGTAAACAAAAAATAATTAAATTAAAACGAAAGGAATGTATGTATGCTCACGCTATCATTCAACCAGCCATGAGGTAAAAGATTGGCCATATCATCGCGAGTTAGATGCAGATCGTCATTAGTAATGACAGAGAGACTGAAAGGAAAAACGGTTAACAATCACGAGAAACATAAATCGTGATTTCTATAATAAAATGTGTTATCGCTGAATAATTTTCTGAACGTTAAGTTATATGTAAAACCGCACATATACATCGCAAAGCATAAAAGATTATTACAGAGGAAAGTGATCAACAACAATGCAATAACAGTTTTACCTTCCATTTTTTGTTGTTGGGTGACTAAACAATACGTTCAATAAATGAAGTTCTTCTTTTGAAAATGACGAGAGAGGGTCGTTGGGGGAAAGTCTAGTGTTCTCGTGGAAAATCTGGTATTTGGTCTCGAAGGTGTGTCAACCTCAGTTTTACAGGTTGATCCTTCTTCCCTTGCGGTGGATTTTGCCTGCCGATTGTTTAGTCCAGTTAAAATCTTGCTTTGTGAGAAAGACTCCGTACTGGAGCTGATTATTTCAACGGTTTTGCAATCTCCCTAAGTGATACATGTTGACAAGTAATATCAACAAATAGTAAACATGGGGCCGGGGTAAATTAAAACATGCAGAGTTAAACTTTAAAAAATTTAGTAAGTAACCATACCATATCATTGCAATGGACATGCTCAGCTCTCAATTCTTTGTTTGGAAGCAATTTCAAAATTTCAAGCTTGAAACTCTCCAGTAAGGGTTCGACCATTCTTCTCACCATGTCAGGTACTTCGACTTTTTTAAAATAATCGAGTGAAACTCCGATGGAACTGAGATTTTCTGTCATTGTTTCTATCCTTTGTTCCAAACCCCGGTGCATGACAGACCAGTATGGCTCGTCGACCTCTACAGTGCTGCTGTAGTAACCACCTATAACGTCATCATTGTCCACCAACCTATTCACTGCTTCAGCCTTGTTTTTGGTCCAAGCAACCAAGGGAACATTAAGTCTGTTCACGTACACTTTATTCTGCGAAAGACATCCCCAATAAAAGATCTGCAGAAAAGGAAGGCACCCTTGGAAAAATGTTGTACCTCGGTTTCTGATGTTTCTCACACCATCCATTAAATACTGAAACGAAAATGTTGCCCATTTCTTGTGTCTGATTAATTTTGGATTCTTCAGTTGGGTCAGCAATGATTCGTCAACATTAGGTGATGCAGGTGGGCATAAAAGTATTGAAATAGTAAACAAAGCAAATGAAATCTTGAAATCATTATCTGCAGCCCTCATACTCTATAGTTTTTTTTGCAAGGAAGAGAGTGTAATCTTGTCCTTAACAGTACTACTCTGTAGAAGTGCTTTCATTCTAATACAAGTTTCGTCAAACTCTTCAGAGTCACAGTTGACTTCATCAATGCCGTCTGCCAAGCCCATCACCTTTGAGAAATCTGACACCCTTATTGGGATCCACTTACCGTGGAGCACTACAGACTGTGTGCCAGGTTGGATCACTGTAAGCAACATATTGCATAGAGAACCAAATAACTGAAGACAACTCATGTTCATTAACACCCCGAATCCCATATCCTCCACGCATTCTCTTTGTTCTTCAGTCAAATTGTCTACTACTTCGCGAAACTTTACAGGGCTGCACAAAGTTTGCCAATAACCTAGGATTTCTTCACTTGAAGACATTGTTTATAGGCTTCAAAAGTATATATGAAGAATTTAGATATTTTAAAAAAATCTGAAGGATTTTATGCTTTTGGTTTAGAATGGAGTAATTGGGACAGAGAGATCGTATACATGCATGGAAGGTGTTATTAGTATATAATAATCATCAATCATTAATCATTACGTAGGGTGGCTGGCTATTTGATATCTCTTACGTTTTTCCATGCTAATTTTGTAGGCTTGTTGACAATAATTGATAGTCCATTTTTGCTCAACCTCCTACAAGGGGGGTAAGCATTACCCCCATCCCAAACATAATTACCTCCCTGGACACATGTCATGCATTTGGGAGGGGGGTAATGGTTACCTCCCTTGAAACGGGGTGAGCAAAAATGTTCTCTAATTGATATTTAGATGTTAATTTTGTAGGCCGATTGGTAACATTGAGGTAACCATTTACTGCAACTAGTGTGAAGCTATGATCATTATATTAAACAAATCAACGGCTGAGATCAATCTGAAAGGAGCTTATAAAAAAAGTATATTACATAAACGAAATGTTGTTTACACTTTCCAACGAATAATTATAACGGGATTTTTTATTTAGGTGTGTACATACGAACTATGTAGGGCATAAAATATGTGCGGAGTTTAGGGCTTCCCAAAAATATAATGATGTAGCATCTGCTTTAGATTTTGATTTATTTATTTTATAAAAAGAGTGGCCAATTGGGATACAGGCTTATCCAAACCTCTTACGCTCTTCAATAAAAATTTAGTTTGCTGGTTGATATTTAATTTCTCAATAACATAGATTGTACTCATTGATACTTAACTGATTAGGTGGGAAATCTCTTAACTTCAAACTATTCATTTTCAACTTTTAAAAATATTTTCTTTCTATTGGTTGTTTTAGTTGAAATGGGTTGGTCCAAATTTAAAACAAAGCCATGTGTAACGCGCATGCATAAACTGAAATTTATTATTACAACAATTTCCAATGTAAAGCCGAATTATAACTTCAAACTATTCATTTTCAAGTTTTTAAAATATTTTCTTTCTATTGGTTGTTTTAGTTGACATGGGTTGGTCCGAATTTAAAACAAAGCCATGTGTAACGCATGAAATTTATTATTACAACAATTTCCAATGCAAAGCCGAATCATAATTTCATTTTTTACCCTTATCAAAACACATTAGCATCTCTCTGTCTTAGATTCACGATTTAAAACCCTAAATACAACTCTTTTCATCACGCCGCTGTTGTTTCTTTCACTAAACATTGTCCATCACGCAACTATTCTTCTGTTAACGAGAGGCTTATGTGATAAGATTGACAGACCTATGAGGTTTGTGAAAATCGCACGGTCTGATCTTTGTAAATGTTTATATTTTTGTTTCTTGTAGGTTTTTTCAAGCTTTTGTACTGAAAGTTTGAAGATGTTTTGATTGGTTTCGTAATCTCTGCACGTGTTTGTTAAAGGGTTTTTGGGGTAATTAGTGTTTGAAAAATGTTTTTGCACACATTGAACATAAAAAATATGTATGTCTTATTCTTTATAGAATCCACATTCGAAAAGCATTTATTAGTGTTGCTTCTTCTTTGATCTGTTATGTGTTGGATGGATGATTTATAGTGATAGTACCTGTTTGTTCAATGGCCAATGTTTTATATGATTGCAATGGTTCAATACGAATATGATTACCTTCGGCACACAAGTTTTGAAAATGAAACCAGATTTGATTAAACATGTTTTGACGGATAATTTTTGCTAAGAGAATTTATCTGTTGCTTATTCTTTGATCTGCAATGTGTTTCATTAATGGCCAATGTTAGATTTGATTGCAACGGTTCAATATGAACATGATTACATAATGGATGAAAGTTTTGAAATGTACAAATATATTTGCTTGAACATGTTTCGATGGATAATTTTTGCTCCCCAGATTTATGTTTTATTGTCGTTTATTCTTGTATGATGATAATTGTTGTTTGGTCACGAGTTTATTCAATGTATCAAGAATTGCCGGTTAATGTGTGGGTGGTATCCCACCAACAGTCTGTTACGCACACTATTGAGCTGCATTGCACGCCGTTGGTGGGTTACCACCAACACGTTGGTGGGATAGGTTATATGCATCAGTTAGAATCCATATTATCTATGTAATGTGGTCACGATTTTATTTAATGCATGACAACATATTCTAAACATACCAACTACAATACAATTTACATAAATTATGTGTTTGAAAATATAAAATAATAATTACATCTTTATATATTTACATACCTTGTATGATTGACTATTTATTTGGATAATCTTGTGTGATTGACTATTTTATTGGATAATCATTCAGTAAACAGTATAAGCGTAAACAGTAATTATAGGCTTTGGGTCTTGGGGTTCTTGGGCTTGTCTCCTGACCAGCTAGAGCCCTTTGAGGCTTGGGCTAGTCATTAGAATACAATTTACATATATTCTGTGTTTGAATATATAAATTTACAATTACCATCACTAAAATATAATTGCACTAAAAAAGTCGATATAAACAGTTTCAATCAGAATCCATATTACATATGTTATGTGATTGACTATGTATATATATAATCACTTTAGTAGACAGTATAATCGTAGATTGTTATTATGTGCTTTGGGTCTTGGGGTTCTTGGGCAAAATACCGACTAGAATACAATTTACATATATTATGTGTTTGAACATATATAATAATAATTACATTTTTAGATGTATACAAACTTTCAATCAGAATCCATATTACATAACCTACGTGATTGAATATTTATTTTGATAATCATTAATTCAATAGTATAATCGTAAACAGTAATGGTGGGCTTTGGGTCTTGGGGTTCTTCGGCTTGTCTCTTGACCAGCTAGAGCCCCTTGAGGCTTTGGCTAGTCATTATAACACAATTTACATATATTCTGTGTTTGAATATATTTATATACAATTATCATTTCCAAAATATAATTTCATTAACCAAGTCGATATAAACAGTTTCAATCAGAATCCATATTACATATGTTTTGTGTTTGACAATTTATATATATAATCACTTAGTAAACAGTATAATCATAAAATGCAACGATGTGCTTTGGGTCTTGGGGTTCTTGGGCTTTTCTGGACGAGCTAGAGCCCTTTGATACTTGGGCTAGTCATTAGAATTCATTTTATAGATTCTGTGTTTGTAAATATATTATTACATTTACAATTTAAATGTTATAATGACATTAAAAAAAGTCGATATAAACAGTTTCAATAGAATCCATATTACATATGCTATGTGATTGACAATTTAATTCTATAATCACTTAGAAAACAGTATAATCGTAAATAGTAATGATGGGATTTGGGTCTTTGGGTTCTTGGGCTTGTCTCTTGACGAGCTAGAGCCCTTTGATGTTTGGGCTAGTCATTACAATACATTTTATATATATTATGTGTTTGAAAATTGAAAAGTCCTGGAGGCGTGTTTAATATAAAGCTAGAGGGGGGGTGAATAGATTTTAGCTAATTATTACCCAATTTTTGCGTGCATGTCAATTTTACGAAAATACCCCTAGCAAGTCAAATATACATACAAGTGTAATAAGATGCGGAAATAATAAATGACACTTGATGTTTACGTGGAAACCCAACCACTGGGAAAAACCACGGGCTATTTAGTGCGCCACACTCGGACCTCGAAATCCACTAATTGAAATGGAGTTTACAACCTATGTAGACCTCGTCTAACACTCCGGTCAATAACCCCCCACTTCTACCACGCGGGCCTTTAAAAGTGGCTCTAGTCCAATTGCTTATGTGACCACCTGTTCCCGGTGTCCGACCTAATCCCGGTCAATCACACAAGACTTCAATCTCTCAAAAGAGATGCACAACCCTATGTGAATATGTATGAATATTCAATTAACAAACAAGGCTAGGGAACCTTAGATGCTTATTTAGGATGATGATATATTCAATTTAAATCAATCCTAGATATGAAAATAGCTATATGTCATGGCATACAACTTTAGCTAAGTAAAGGATAACCAATCCTAGATACAAAGCTATCACAAAAAACCCACAAACATTCAAAAGATTAACTAGTTGATTAAAAAACAATCTATCAACCTAGTTATAAATAAATCACACAAGAATGTTTATGGCATAGCTTTTAGGCAATAATGACCTAATCAATTAAGCTATCAAAAATAATCTCAATCATATAATGAGATTAATTAGCTAGATATAAAATAGGCATGAAAACCTAGCTAACATAAATAACCCAATCAACACATAATCTCAATCATGTATGTAGAAATTAATCTAAACACATACAAGTAATAAATGAGATAAAATTGATAAGTAGAAACACTAATTATGTAAGATAAAAGTGTTCAACAAATCATACCATGTGTGTTGAAGAAGACCCATGCATTAGCACATGCTAGATGAACCTAGATGATGCCTAGATGATGATTTGTGCATGTGGGAATGGGTTTAGAGAGATAAAGATGTAATCTTTAAGCTTTTTCTCTCAAGTCTCTCTTTCTCTCTCAAGAATAAGGAGCCTCTCTCTCTAGGGTTTGATTTTGTGGCTCTCACATCAAAAAGATGAGAAAGATATGTATTTATAATGCCCAAGTGAAACTATGTCGTTTTGGAAGAAGTGGAAAAATGATGGGCATTTTCGCGGTACTAGCGTCAGTGCAGCGACTCAATATTCGAGCGCTTCAAAAAATGACCAAATGACATCGAAACCTTTTATATGATATATCGTTGGAAAGGTATGGATGTCTAATTTCTACTCGTTTTTACAGAATGACATTTTGATGTCTGTAGAAAAAGTTATGGTCAATTGAGTGACCAAAGGTCAGAAACGGACAACAACATAGTTGCCCTGTTTTGGTGGTCACTTTGGAGAATTTAAAACCAATCCAAACGGTCATGAAATATTACGAATAATATACCGTTGGAAAGGTATGGGTGTCTAGTTTGTACAGAAATTTTCAAAACTCATTTTGAAGCTTTGTGTAAAAAGTTATGGTCACAAGACCATGCAAAGGTCAGTTTTGAAAATCATTTAAACATTGAAATCCAATCTTTTGAAACTAGACATTTTACTCCAAACAATCCAACCAAATCTAACACTTATCCAAGAGAAGAATAAGACCTTCTCAAGTGGTCAATCATCGCGCTAAGACATGCACACCATCGTGCAAGCGCGGACGTTTCCGATCACATAAACGGAAACGAATTACACCACACTTAAGACTAATCATGAAGTGCAAGTGTGGGAATTGAATGCATCATAATGCCTATCATATCATGGCATTTCATAGAACAAGATGCAATCAATTAAATGCAAGAAGAGATATTAAATAAATCAATAAAGCACTATGCACACAAAATATAAACACAACATTCAAGAATAAAAGTTATGCATGTTGTGTGTGTGTGCAACTATATCTCTTCAAGACAATGTAAGCACTAGATATATACCTTTGGTGCTTGTCCTTTTGAGGTCTTGGAAAGGGTCTTGATCTTCAACTAATCACCTAGACTACCCTTACAACCAAACCCCAACTTGTGGTTTGACCACGAAATAAGCCAATTAATAAAAGGGAATCCTTACAAAAATATATAATTATAATTACAATATATGAAGTATAATTACATGTAAAATCATCGATAACAATTATTTCAATCGAATACATGTTCCAAATATTTTGTGATTGACTGTATCTTAATATAATCACTAAATACACAATATAATCATAAGAAGGAACCATGGGCTTTGGGTCTTAGGTTTCTTGGCCTTGTCTCTTAACAAGCTACAGCCCTTTGAGGCTTGAGCTAATATGACTTTAAAAAGACTTAAAACAGTATTGGTGATCGTAATTAATTTAATACAATCACAAAATTATTATGTAAATATCACTCGTTGCAGAGGGCCTAGCATATAAACCTATTGAAGTAACGATGGGCTTGGGTCTTGGGGTTCTTGGGCTTGCATCTTGACGAGCTAGAGCCCTTTGAGTCCTGGGCTAGTATAATTTTAATAAGGTTTTTTTAACTTAAAACGGTATTTGTGATCGTAAGTATTTTGATACAATCACAACATTATTATGTAAATATCACTCGTTGCAGAGGGTGGAACCGTTTTATTGAAACACTGTGTAATGCGAATACCACATCGAAAAATAAAAAGGGATTAAAATGGTTTATAAGTAGTAAAGTAATGCCTAGACATTGAACAATAGGCCTCCCAACTGGGCCTAGCATATAAACCTATTGAAGTAACGATGGGCTTGGATCTTGGGGTTCTTGGGCTTGCCTTTTGACGAGCTAGAGCTCTTTGAGGCCTGGGCTAGTCTAACTTTAATAAGGTTTTTTTTAACTTAAAATGGTATTTGTGATCGTAAATATTTTAATATAATCACAATATTATTATGTAAATATCACTCCTTGCAGAGGGTGGAACCGTTTTGTTGAAACACTGTGTAATGTGAATCCCACATCAAAAAATAAAAAGGGATTAAAATGGTTTATAAGTAGTAAAGTAATGCCTAGACATTGAACAATAGGCCTCCCAACTGGGCCTAGCATATAAACCTATTGAAGTAACGATGGGCTTGGGTCTTGGGGTTCTTGGACTTGTCTATTGACGAGCTAGAGCCCTTTGAGACCTGGGCTTGTCTGACTTTAATAAGGTTTTTTAATTCTTTTTTTTTTTTTTTTTAAGAGAGATGTATGTGGACTCTATAAAAAAAGCACAACAAGAAATGAAGTTTCTGGATTATACTACTGTTGTTGTTGTTATGAATGATGTAAGTACAATGGGCATGTATGCTTGGTATGGGACTATTGTCAATTATTTCATTGCAAAAAATAAAACTTCTCTTACTAAACAAAAAAATTAAATATATCAAACTCGAACACTCGGACAAGGGGGTTGTAAACCTGTACCCAAAGCCCTATCCATCCTCTTACTTGTTGGACATTAGATTCACCAGCCCCATTATATTTTTAACTATTCACCTATTTCGACTGTTATCACACATTTTTAATGATGATTACCTTTATTTAATGTAATCACACATTTTAAATGCTGTTTACTCATATCGAGTGTTATCACACAGTCCAAATGCCAAACGAATGACGGGAACAGATTTAATTTTTTAAATAAATGATTGTTGTTTAAATTTGAAACGCATTTATTGTTATTTGTCAGCTGCATTGATTGTTTTTTAAATTTGAAAAGAAATGATTGTTTTACCTAGGGAACAGTTAATAAAGCAAAAATTTAAATTGCCTTGGATTAAATAGTAACCTGCTCAACAAGTTTATAGGTAAACAACAGGTAGCGGTGTTTAGTACACCGTTGTTCTATAGACAACTCCATTAATTTGTACTTATATATATATATATATATATATATATATATTTCAATCCAATGCACCTTTTCTCCCTTGAAAACATAGGCAAAGTGAAGTTAGTTCAATGGTATTCTACCAATGAGGTTGTAAGAGTTTGATTCATACCCCTTTTCTCCAAATTATTATAAAAAAAAAAAAAAAAAATCAGAATAAGATTAGCTAAAAAGGGTTTTCATCATTTAATAAAAAATAAGGTGGGTGTATTCAATTAGGATTTCAAAAGGCATTTAAAGACTTTTTTAAGTGGATGACTTTTGCAGATTTCATGTACTTTTATTAACTTTTCCAGACTTTACAGAATTATTAAAAACTTTCGTAGACTTTCATTTTAAAAATCTTTCATAGACTTTCATTTCAAAAGTGTTGACCATGATTTTTCGATGGCAGAAAAGTCAACAACAATTTCAATGTTTATGCAAACAATTCGTTTGTGATGATGACTGGAAAAAGCATGCAAGAATGATAACATAAGATTTTACGTGATAAAACCCTAAATTAAGGAAACATCCATGGTTGCTGGAGATGGCGAAAAGAAGGATTTCACTATGTTAAATCAATGAATACACACTCAATCTCGCATTCACTCTTGATGCTAGGGTTTCATATGTTTTTCACACGTGTACGTAATGGCATTTAAGGGTCTATTTATACGTGCATAGAACCCTAATTCTTGATGTACAAGTAAGGAAAGTTGACGAGTCGTTTTTATTTAGTATAACTCTGATTTGTTGGAGTCGTTTTTATCTTCTTTCTTATTTTGTAGATTGTACAATTAATGGAGTAAATTCATTGCCCGATTTGGACTCTGCTATCTTCAAGGCAATCAATTTGTTTCCTGATTGTAGTGTGCTTCTAGACCTTATTATTTAAGTGAAACTCCCTTCCTTGATCGTCGCATTGTAGGTGTTATGGAATTACTAGCCTTGGCTGAACGCTTGTTTCATCAATCGCTAGCTCAAGCTGACCGAGTTTATATTATTGAAGCTCTTTTAGGCTGATCGACTCATCTAGCCGATCACCATATATCAACAGTTATCGCTCTTTCCTGATCATCTGCTTCCCTGATTGTTAATAACTTGATCGAATGTTAATTAAGTGCATCTGGTGGACTTTTAATGACATGGCACCTTAAATTCCCGATACTTTAGCATACATGATGATGTGTTTATCTACTCAAATTTTACCAAAAACAACATCCCCTTAAATACCTGAACCGCTTCGATTGACCCTTATGGATCCGTTCGGCACAATGTATTTAATATGTTTTTGGTTTTTGTCACTTTGTTGTTTAATGCCTTCTTTAGCCTTAATGGCTAAGTCTTTGATTCCAGCCACAACTACTCTGACAGTTATGCTGATTTGACGTGTTGATTAGACATTTGTTTTTGACACATGTTGAGTTTTACTGGGCGCATGGTTTTTGTGAAATGTGCAACAACCCCCACTCTCACGCCTAATTTTCCCACTAATAGGGTGACATCAACGTCATTTGAGTTACCTTTATCAAGTTTGAAAAATCTTTGTTTTCTCTTTACTCAAACTATTTTTTCCATGTCTCAGTGCAAGAAATCATTTTCATTGAACATCCTAATCTCCTACGGCTTTTATTCATGCGATTTCAATCCCAGAAATTCTTCGATTCCTCAAGGTTCTTCAACTTAACTTCGAGCTCTTTTCAAACCATCTGCCAATTTCATCTTTGAAATCTCAGGTAATCTTTTATGGAACCTCGAACTCGTCACCGTTTTGTTGAACTGTTGTGCAAGGCTATTGAATTGAAGGATCATGAAATGGTTGATAGAAAAGAGTCTATTTTGAGACGTTATTCTCAAGTATCACAACCCACTACGCTTAATGTAGATTAAGGCTATTGAATTGAAGGATCATGAAATGGTTGATAGAAAAGAGTCTATTTTGAGACGTTATTCTCAAGTATCACAACCCACTACGCTTAATGTAGATTAAGGCTATTGAATTGAAGGATCATGAAATGGTTGATAGAAAAGAGTCTATTTTGAGACGTTATTCTCAAGTATCACAACCCACTATGCTTAATGTAGATTATTCTTTTGTGCAACCTGATTTCGCTTATGCTAACCCTAATGTTTCTTTCTCTCAAACACACCTAGATATGCTGAAAGCTGACTGACCGAGCGTCGTTGTACCCGTCGGAAAAGATATTTCTAATTCTAATCACCTCGCAAATGCAATGAGTCAAAGGACTAGTATAGCAAGTAAGCAAGGGTCTCGTTCCACAGGGAGATGGAATTCATTAACTATATCTAGTTCTAGTGTTTATTAAAGCATGTAAATGGAATGCGGTGTGGTATGTGTGTGTGTGTGAAGATGCAAACTAACTAGGATAGAAATATAGCCGGGTGTCTTGGCTATCTAATTAATCTACTCCTAGAGGCAAGACACCTTAGCTACGAAAACAAAGGTGGCTTGGAGATAAGCAAGATATATAACACATATGGGATATCGGTTCACCAAACACAATATGCAAATCTATGTAGATTGTATAACATGTTAATACCAATTAATTCAGTAAAGGGTTCGTTCTCTTGATTAGAGAATTCCCAAAATCATATCATCACTCTCCAAGTCGGAAGAGTGATTGTGTCTAGGGTTTAGACCTATTAAGCACAAGAACATATGAACCAAAGCTAAAGTGGCATAATTATGCACACACAAGCTTTTTCCATTCCTTAAAGCTAATTGTCAAGATTATGCAAGGAATGATTATCCAAGCACAATCTCAACTCTCAATCTCTCTAATCGTTCTAAACACATACATAGTAAATCATACACTAACATGCATAAACAAATGAGATATTTGATTACAACTACTCCTAATCATTTAGTTAATCTACTCCTAATCTCATCCATACATACATATCAATATATAATCATCCATACCATGAATATCATAATAAGAGATTAATCAATATACAACTAAGGAATGAATCAATACTAAATCAAGTCATAAGAACAATACATACATATATTAACATAAGTGTAGGTTACAAATATTCCCACATGAAATTACACATCAATAGATTACAAAGATATGAGAAGTAAAGAAATCACCCTTGAAGACAAGCCTCCAAAAGGTCTTCCTATCTATGAAACTTCTTATGGCTTGACACACAAGCCCTCCTATCTCTGCATATCTACTCTCAATGGAGGAAAATCCCCCATGGAAGGCTTGGAGTTGCTCTCTCTCTTTTGGTGTGTAAGAGCAAGGCTCTAAGTGTTTGTTGGTTGGTTGGTCACTTGGTTCACAAGAGAAGCTAAAGAGGTGTATATATATGTTGGGCACGTTTTGGGCATGAAAGGGGTGTGAAAAGACCTAATTACCCTTGAAAATATCTTCATTTCAGCTCGGAAGGGGTCTGGCAGGTTCGTGCTGCGGGACATGTCTAGCCACATGAGCTAACCAGAATCCTGGCGGGTTCATGCGGCGGGATATGTCTAGCCACACGAACTAGCTAGAATCCTGGCGGGTTCGTGTGACGGGCAATGTCTAGCCAGACAGAAGGTACAAGCTAGCAGGAATCCTGGCGGCTTCAGTTCCATGGGACATATCTAGCCAGCCAGAAGGTTTGAACTAGCCATGGTTTCAGCGGGTTTGTGCTCCCCTGCTCCGTGGGTTCATTCTCACCGGTCCAAACCGTCGGAACTTTTCTTCACACATAATTGCCCTGTTTTGCCCACATTTGGTACAAACACCATCTATGTGGGATATTTGCCTGCACATAGCTAAAACACACATTATATACACAAAAGTGCTCGGAAACGAACACAAAAGATAGGAATAGGGAGCACTAAATGTGAACATTTGTAACGCGATCACTGACCAGACTGGTTAAGGTAGCAAGCTTGTTGTCAAAACCACTCTTAAAGAATTAAAGATTGGGTCCCAATTCGTTCTCTAGAAAAGGTTGACAGGGCTCTCCGACTCAGCCTGATCAACTTTACTGTCGATCAACCATCTTTCTATGACACTGAAGTAAATGCAATTTCTGAGTAAGAGCTCCAAAATTACAAGGGAAGATTCAATATCCCCGACTCTGTGGAACTCTTCATTTCCCACAACAGGGTTATCTAGAACCCTCCCCTAGGCGTGGTCGCCATATACAGGGCCATACTTACTTCGGGGATTACTTTTCCACTGCAACCTTATATTGCAAGGTTCTTAGCCGATGATGGGATTGCACCTGCTCAGTTGACTCCCAATTCTTACATAATTCTAGTATGCATGTGGAAACTGTGGAGAGATATGGGTGTCAAAGCTCCACCATCCCCTAGAGAAATTCACCATTTCTACACCTTCGGCCGATCGGATTATAGAGGCAAGTACTATCTTTCTTCGACTTCCCCTAATCACTAGATCCCAAAGGTGGAGTTACTAAAGAGACCCCTCAACTTTCAATGAACAAGGACTAGAAAGGCTTTATTTGGGGGTTCTCTTCTTCAAATAAGGGTTGGAAGAATTCTTGGTTCTTTGTTCGTGGCGATTGAGGTTGAGTTGCAGTCGGGGATGCTACTTACAATTTGATTAGGAACTCAATTCCCAGACGCTTTGTCAATCGGGAAGTTTGGATCAAGACTTCCTAATTTTATCTAAGATTGAGATTTCCAACCTGACCCATGTCACCATTCAAAAATTGGATAGCAGGGTTCGGCCCTCCTTTTACAATGAAGGCAAGCTGATCATTGCTGGATTCTTTCCTAGAATTTCTAAGGCTAGAAAGCATTGTAATTAAATTCAATTTGTTGTCCTTACACAAATAACACAACTTCTTGAGTTGAGCTAACTCTATTATCTTTCTCGACAGTGTTTGATTATGATACGGTCTGTGACGTTCAAGCTCGCAAATCCAAATGCATGGATGATGCTAGTTAGCGTGAGGCTACTGACCTCGAAAGCCAAACGATTGCTTTGTGTAAGTTCCTCAAGTTTGATTGGCTTATTTCGGTAACAAACCACATTTGGGGTTTGTGATGTAAGGGTAGCTTATGCTTCTAATTGTTGGTGATCAAGCTCAGCAAATGCCCTCTCAAGACCTCAAGATGATAAGCACTCAATAGTAAATCATTTGTGCTTAATTGCATTAAAGAGATCTAGTTGCACACACACACAACTCATGCATATCTATACTTCTTGTATGTTGTGTGTTTTTATGTATGTGCATTCATGTTCTTGAATCCTCTTCATGCATATTTTAATGATTGCATCTTGTTTGTCAAATGCCATGTCATATTAGCCTTTAGGATGCAAAGTATTGTATGGGCACTGTACACCCGTTGTTGGGTCGCCTTACGTATAGTGCCTATAAGGGGCATTGAGCAAAATTGCTCTTACCCGCTGTACAGTCGTTGTACGTACAGCGAGTGACCTAATGGATTTTTTCCATCACTGTACAACCGCTGGTCGTACAGCGGGTGAACAATGGCTCTCCAAACCCGAGAGCAGTCGCTCATAGGTTGCCCCATTATTGCTCGTGTGTATAGCGGATTATGAAGAACATGTTCTTCATTTTCTCAAGTGAATCGTTGTACACCCGCCCTACGTAGAGCGGGTGAACAACAGTCAAGGCCAATTATTTGAAAACTTATCAAAATGACATAGCTTCATTTTGACACCCTATATATATTTTACTTTGTCTTTAGGTCGTTTTTGAGAGAGTTCAAAACATATTTTTGACTTAGCATTTTTCTAAAGAGAAAAAATCACAAAAGAACTCACCTTTGATTACTCAAACACATATCCATGTGCATCAAACATCATCTAGCATCATCCATGATCATCTAGGTGCCTTCTATGCTTGGGTTTTATTCAACACACTTTGCTTGGTAAGTTGGTCACTAATATCTTACATATTTTGTGTCTTTCTTAACAAGTAATCTCATTTATCACTTGTATGCTTTTAGAACATATTCTATTTACAAGATTGAGATTATTGTGTTGATTGTTTGAGAGTTGTATTTTGATAGCTATTACTAGGATTGCTTAATCTTTAGTAGTTATGTTGTATGCCATGTCATATAGCAAAGATTGATATCTAGGATTGTGATTATTGTCATCTTTCATCCTAGATAGCATCCAAAATCTGCAGTAATGACAACGGTCGACATCCAGTGGTTTCCGCTGTGGGAAACGCTATTCTGTAGACAATGGTACTCATAGCGGTTCAATGGAAATTTGCGCTTATCAGGAAGTCTTCGATTGAAAAGGGAAAATGGTTTGTCTTCATGTGGAACAGGAAAGCCTTGTGCTTGAAGGAAGAGGATTTCTCTTTACAAGAAGACTTGTCATAAATAGGAAATAGTATTTATGTGGAACAAGTAAGCCTTGTATGTGTAGGAGATGGATTTCCTTATTAGTTCCTAACTCCCTGTAATTAGTATAAATAGAACCTTGTGATCAAACCAAAATTGGTATGATTTTGGCCCTCATTTCCTTCTCTTTTCGCTTGATTTTCGGGCAATATCCCGTGATCTAATGGTATGAATTAAGTGTTTTTAGGTATTTCTAAAGTTCAGGGGCATTGGAGTAACATTGGTCATTTAGGGGCGAAACTATAATTATTAAGGGAAGATTGAAGTTATTGCAATATCAAAAGAGTTCAGGGGAGCTGTCCGTAATTCGCCAAGCAAATCAAGTAAAGGTGCCACGTCATTTAAATGACACGGTGCGTTTTGGAGGTGGGTTTTGAGCCTCTGAGTGAACCGCAGTCAACTTCTAAGCACACCCTAGTGAAGACAAAAGAATACGCCGCGTGCAACCCGGCCCAACACCAACTTCATCTTCTTTCTTCAGCTTCGCGAACCAGCCATGGCCGACCAAACCCTAGCTGGTTCAGTCACTGAAGACGGTGATCCAGTGCCTTATTCCGATCGATCTTCGATGCAAATGATAAACGAGCTCAACGCGAGTGTGATGGGACCCTTCTCGGCTCTCCAAACCACTGAAATCTAGCTAAAAAACTGGTACAATCTCGCCGACATCGCCCCAAATTGTCGCTGTGAAATTGATCGCGCTCCAAATGTTCACATTTAGCGCTCCCTTTTCCTATCTTTTTGTGCTTGTTTCTCAGGTAAAACCGGGTATTTAACGGATAAATAAGTGTTTCAGGTAATTAGGGAAGTTCAGGGGCATTATTGTCATCTTGGACAATTCAGGGGCAAAAGTGCAAATTTAGGACTTTATTGAAGATTCTGTGAATAAGGGTAAGCTTAGGGGTGCTGATTGTAATTCGCCAGCCAAGCAGCGCAGCACAGCCACGTCACCACATGAAACGCTATCGTTTTGGCCCTGCATGTGTCACGCCTGACGTCAGCATGACGTCAGGTTGTCTTCTTCATACAGCCGGGTCGACTCGACCTGCTCAGACCCGGTTTGACCCGGTGACTTCTCTAGCCATTTTTGACCATTTTTTGGCCAATTTTCTGATGTCTCTCTGCCCAGATCGATGCCCCACATTCCTCCGGTCCTATTGCACCCATTTTCAGGCTCTTATGTAAAGGTTTCTCACTCCAACAAATCCTCCAAGTTTCCATGGCCATTCAAGCTTCAAGATCATTCCAGCGGCCATTGTCACGCAAACCAGAACGTCCAAACTCGCCAAGTCTCAGCGGTTTCATGCCGCTAGAACATTCCCGCAGACCAAGAAGGCTAAACTCGCGGCCAACTTCCATTTTTCCACTGCGAGCTTCGCCGGTGGGAGTGAACCCGCGAGCCAGGGGTTTTGA
This sequence comes from Acer saccharum, assembly GCA_030490815.1. Classification (NCBI taxonomy): domain Eukaryota; kingdom Viridiplantae; phylum Streptophyta; class Magnoliopsida; order Sapindales; family Sapindaceae; genus Acer; species Acer saccharum. The sequence goes on along the minus strand of CM059868.1, from coordinate 22,332,037 downwards.
ACCCACGAAGATGACCGACTTGGAAGATATTTTCATCCAAACCTTGCCCAAATCATTTCCCTATATATATACATCCTTTTCTAACCTAAAACACACCTCCCAAATATCCAAAGTCACACAAATAGTCTAAACTAGTCTAGAATAGCCTAGTATAGCTTAGAATAGCTTAGTGTAACTTAGATTCTCACCAAGAACACCCATTTCACATTAGTTATTTTGTGTAACTAAATATTGATGTTGGGATTTGGTGTACTTGTTATATTATCTATTATATTTGTTGATTATATATATAGGTTGAGCTTCAATTCATGCATGTGTTAATTAAGTTAACCAATTGATTAGCATGTAATGCAATTTGTTGATTGTCTATGTTGAGCTTTAATTCATATATGTGTTGATTGAATTAACAAATTGATTAACATGTAATACAATTTAGACTATACATGAATGATTATTGATGTATGTGTCTTTATTCAAGGTTTTAGACCATCCTATGTGCTTAATAGAAATCAACTAATTAATTGGGTGATTGAACTTGTACACCAATATCCCAACATCCCATCTCTCATTACCACTCTTGCAAGACCATTGCATTAGATGGTAATTAGTTTAATTAGCTAGTTTAATTTAGATTAAAACCATCTTAGTGTAATTGTAGTTTAGTTAGTTGTAATTGATGTAGTGTAATTTAGATAAATTGCCATCTTAGTATAATCTTAGTTTAATTGCTTGCTTGTGACCATCCTCCACCATTTACTTTTCTTGCATGCAAATATGTTGTAATTAGTATATATAATATATAAGACTAGAACCGATAAAAGGTACCTCGCCTCTCTGTGGGAACGAACCGTACTTGCCACTACGCGATCATAACGATCCGTGTACTTGCGGATAAACTCACATGCCCCATCATTTACCGACAGTTTATAGAACTGTCGCGTTCGTTAGCAGGCTGCTCAGAAATCCACCGTGAATCTGGTCCAATCAAGTTGTCGCGGTTCAACTTCTCCTTCGCCACAGCAACAGAGGGTGGATTTGCACCTGACAACATCGCCCCAATTGTCGCCTGAAAACCACCACGAAATCTCACATCGACCATGTCTGATTGGTTGGGAAAATTATGGAAAGGCCCCCTATAAGGGACTAAATGTTTATTTTCCATGTAAGAGGGTGTTTTGGTAATTGACCATCCATGACCTGATTTGAACACCCTATAAATTCATCATAGTTTTTCCCTTTGAACAAAACTTGATCAATCAAGAAATTCCTTCTTCCACCATTCCTAATCCCATCATTTCTCCTCTCCAATCTCATCAACAAACAACTAGATTACTTCACCAAAAGCACTCCTCTCTACCCAATTTCTACATCCATTTTCTTTGTCACTTTCCATTTGACTCAACCTATCTAGACATATCCTCATCACCCAATATTTGCACAAGATTCAAGCAAGGAAGCTCAAGGAAGGATCAAGCTTACAAGAGAGACCCAAAGGTGATTTCTCTGCATTTTACTTCCATTCTTGTTGGTGATTATGTGTAATTAAACCCCCATTTTAGGGGGATGATTTGAGAGACTTTTTGGACAATGAGTATTTACTACCATTCATGTTTACACAATTAGAGTTTTATTTACTTTTTAATTAGATCTTGCACTTATGTGATTGATTGAGTTATTGATACACTTGTTGATTACAATATGTTGTAGGATTTATTTGTGATAAAATTGGTTGAGTTATTGACACACTTGATTGATTGTAGCATATAATGAATAGGATAGGCTTTTGGAGGGTTGATCAACCACAATTGCCTAGGCCTTTGATCGTCACTAACCAATCCCACCTTAACTCCCTCTCTTTAATCGATTAGGCATTTTGGTGGGAAGTTGTTTAGGGTTCGTAGTGACGGTCTAAACAATAATTCCAAATGAGATTAGTCCTTGATTGTGTAGATCGTACATTAATAAAGCCAAGTATGAATTGCTCAAAGTCCATTAACTGCTCTATCATTTCCCTAAACTTCCACTTAATTGTTTAAATTATTTTCTTATCTAGGTTGTTGATACTGGATTCCTATCTATTCATATTCTCCTTACATTTACTTTCCATGTATGTTTGATGGTTTCATAAATGTACCATACATTGTTCAAACTACCATGATTTACTTTATTGCATTTTTAGGGGGGTGTATTCAACCCAGATTTCGTTGGAGTTTGATGGATTTGTTTTAAGTGATGGATTTCGATGGAATTCATAAATCTTACGGATTTCATTAGATTTTGTAGGAATTGAATAAAGAGTTCGTTGGAATTCATTATGTAGATTTGGATGGATTTGGATTAAAATGAAAAATAAAAAATTGGATGGATTTGGATTAAAAAATTCACGTTTTTCTCTCTTCTTCATCCTCATTTCACAATCTCTCTCTCTCAAAAACCTCTTCTTCACTTTCTCTGCACACCATCTCAAAACCCACTTCTTCTTCGTCACTTTCTCTCTCTCTCAAAAATCTCGCTTTCTCAAAAATCTCTTCTTCATTTTCTCTGCACACCATCTCAAAACCCACTTCTTCTTCGTCACTTTCTCTGCACACCCTTTCATGCCCTGAATGTACACAAACGAAGTTAAATTGCTTAAAGCATACCTAGAGGGGGGGGGGGGGGGGGGGTGAATAGGTTTTTACACCTTTTTTCAAACCCTTGAACAAACATCCGTTTGTCCCTCAAGGTAGCCTTACACACAACACAATAAGCCAAGGTAGACATACATAGACAATATGATGACACAATCATAAGAGAAATGTCTAAGTATATCAACAAGTCATGTGAGGTAAAATATCAAATAAACATAACAACAATATAAGCTTGTATTTCGTAAGATGTTCAATGTGTTACAAGAGTGATCAAAATGTCACTAAACAAATATTACAATATACAAAAGAATCAAAGATACAAATTGATCTATAGAATGAATACTCTAATCACACTATACAAAGACTTGGTTCATAATACATCACAAGTGAATATTGTGAATCAAGACAATAAAATATACAATTAAAATATAAGAGAAGAGATAGAAAGAATTAACACAAGGGAATTTTTTAACGTGGTAAAACCTCCAAGGAGGAAACATCCACGGGTTGAACTATAACCATTGGGTACTATATTATTGGAAAGTAAACATAGAACATTCACAAAGTGACCAATCTTTAGCTCACCCAACCTAGTGAAGTCTAAGCCTACCCAACCCTATTGGAAAGTATGAAATCCCTAAATGATGCGGAACCACCATATATTGGACAACACACTCAACCAACATCGATGGTAGATTAGAAATTCCTCAAGAGTGCATACACATCCCGTGTACCCCGCTCTATCGGAGTCTATGTCTAACCATACGCCTAGGCCTACCAATATGTTAGCCAACTCCCTATCCAAGGCACTCTTGCCTCTAGGGAGCCTCTCATGCATGACTATTCGAGTCCTCCCGACTCTAGCCATGACTCCTTGCTTACCTATCCGAGTCATCCCGACTCTAGGCAAGTCTTCTTGCTTGGCTATCCGAGTCATCCCGACTCTAACCAAGACTTCATGTCTTTTACAAGGAAGTGTGATCATGTGAATGCAAATGATGCAAACATTCATTTCAACATAGAACATGTGATCAATACATTCTATGGCACAAATAGACCTAAACATGTGAAAACACAATTAATCAAGTCTAGATGCAAAAATACATGAATAGAAACCTAAGCATGTGAAACACCTAACACATACACTCAAAGTCTCATTCACACACATAACACTTGAATCACAAAATGTTCATTAAGTCCTAATTCAAGATGCTATCAATATACAATCAAAGGCTAGATATATGAGATTAAAATCAATCAATATACTAGACAAAAATATAGAGCAAGGTTTTGAGATTTACATCAATCAAAACCTATATTCTCTAAAACACAAACAAATACACAAATCCTTGATTTCTTCAATCAAAGGACCAAATCAAATCTCAAAGTCATTTTAACACAAAATTAATTCAATTAAGTATCAAACAACCTAAGATGCCATTCTAATCACAATACAACTCACAAACAAATGTAAAACCTAGAATTATAAAATCTAGTCAACATAAGTCCACAAATTGAGTTTCAATTGGAATGATAATCAAGCTACCTTTTCAAATAGCTTTCATAAAACAATAACATAGATATAGAAGAAGAAACCCCAAGCATTTGGAAGGTCAAATAACAAGAAATCCCTAAGATGAGACCATTACCTCGGATTATGAAGCTGGTTCGGAATTCAGTGATCAACCACCGGAAATCACGATCAAACAGCTACCAAACCACTTGGAGATATTAGAGGACTCAAATACGAACACTCTCCAACTTGAATCACTCAAATCCGACTCCGGATGAGGAAGATATGGTGTTTTGAAGTTTGGAAAAATTGGAGAAAATGCCTTACGGGAAAACTGAAAACTTTCTTCTTGGAAATTCAAAATGAGAGAGAGAGGGAAGAAATAGGAGGAGAGAGAAGAAATTTTTCGACCAATCACGTGGTGCCACGTCACCCCCAGGCCGTGGGGGGCGCGTGGCCCACACGGGAGCAGAGGGTGCTCCAGGCCGTGGGGCCCACGGCCTCAACCACGGCCAGCCCATGTGGCCCACGGCCTGGGCTGTCCTCTCCCGCGCTCCCTCGGTTCGTCGGCCCGTATCTCGGGCGTCCGAACTCCGAATTCGAATCCGTTTTTGGATTACAAACCGTGACTCTCTCACGCACGAAAACAACTATGTAACTTTGAAAAACGGTTGAGAAATCATCTTGGAAATCATCGATGAAGTCAACACAAAGTAAGAGAACGTAAAGTGGCATAGTCAACACGTTTGGACTCGAAACCTTATGAATGAGAAACCGAAACGACCGGAACTCAATAAGGTATTGAATAAGAACATGTTCAAGTCCTAAACACAAAATATGGAAATATATAAACACAAATACACACACATATGCTAGTTTCCGGACATAGTCCTAGAAAATGCAAAACACAAAGTTTATTAACTAAATGTGAATGCATGAGCATATTTTGCCAAGTGTGTGAAAGTGAAATGTAAATGAAATAAAATCATGAAGGGACACACAAGAATGATATGTGTGAGTGTGTGCCTAGCCTTGTAAGAGATAAGAGGTCTTTGTATACCTTTGTAGACCGATAATGTCCGAAACTCTTAAAAGCCGGCAACTTGAACGAATAATGGTTGAGACGTCCTTCGTCTTCGAAATCCTTCATTTACTAACCACTAAACATTACAAGTAAAAACACGTTTTGATATGGAATTAATGCCAACACTAATTATCAACCCAACATGCCCACTTCTTCTTCTTCCTCATCCTTCACCGACCTCCTCTGAATCCAACACCAATTAAAGAAACCAACATCAAACAATCTGATTTTGTGATTTTAATAAAATTAAAATCAGAAAATCGTTCACCGACCTCCTCCAACAAGAAACCAACACCAATGAAAGGAACCCAACATCATCATCATCATCATCAATTAAAAATTAAAAAATTTGAAATCTGATTTTGTGAGTTGAATCAGCAGATAGGTGAGAAACTTTGTTTTGTTTTGTTTTGTTTTTTTTTTTAATTTTGTTTTTATTATTATTTCTGTTACAAGAGAAAGAGAGAGAGAGAGAGAGAGAGAGAGAGAGAGAGAGAGAGAGAGAGAGAGAGAGAGAGAGAGAGAGGTGAGAAACTCTTGAAAAAAAAATCTAGAAATCGAGAGAGAGAGGTGAGAAATCTTCACAAATCTTTGGGTTGAGGCCAAGATTTGGAAATTAGCTCTCTATTTATATTTTCCCCTTCCAAATCCATCACTTAAACAAATCCATCCAAATCCATTGGATTTCCAATACACCCAGATTTCGTTGGATTTGTTTGAAATCCAATGAAATCTGGATTTAATACCCCCAGACTTTGTTGGATTTCAAACAAATCAAATGAAATCTAAGTTGAATACACCTAGATTTCTAAAATCCAATAGAATCCAATGAAATCCAACCAACTCTGAGTTGAATACACCCCCCTTAGATTAGTTAATTAATTCAACTAATTACTCTAATTCCCTGTGGAACGAATCATTGCTTACCATTTTACTAATTTTACATCCTAAATGGATTTTTAAGTGGTCAAATTTGGTTTTCAAAATGATCACATAAAAATGTATTTTGTTGAGTACAAAATGACCTCATCAAAATTGGCGCCACTGCCGGGGAATTGGTAACAATAGTTGAATTACTTAGTTAACTTTTCTTTGTAGTTTATAATCTTATTAGATAGCCTACTAACATTTGTTTTCATTTAATTATTATCTTTTGCTAGTTTTATTTTGTTTGTTAGATTTTCGTAGTTCTTTTGTTATTCATTTTTTTGTAGTTAGATTTTCTAGATTGTGTGTCATTTTTGTTATTTTTTTTTAGATTTTCTAGTCTTGTTTTCTTTTGTGTCTTGTTTTTGTTTTTCTTTTATTTTTCTTTTCAGGAGCAATGGATCCTTTCATTATGCACTTGGATGAATTTAATAGGCTAATGGAGTTGTTTGCTTCAAGGACTTTGGGACTAAGACAAGTGGAGGCTATAGCTTGCACATTTTGTGGAATGTATGGGCACGAGACATTGGGTTGCCATTCAAGAGAAGAGTATTATAATGACGGAGGACAAGCCCAAGCGTCAAATTACAATTCGTGGCCTATGCATGAACCATGTGGAGATTTCGACAATCTAGGGTCAAGCTATGAACGGTATGCCGATTCATACAAGCCGGATTGGAGGAGAGATCAAGACACTCAAGCTAATGCCTATGTGTGATCTCAATAGGTGACTTTGAATGATTTGATTCAAAGTGCTCAAGCCTTCCAACAAAGATCTCAAGCCAACAAACAAGGATGGCTACAACAAGATCAAATGTGGCAACAATAAGATGAGAGGATGGAAGCCTCAATTAGAAGAATGGAAGGGCACTTTGAGATTATTGTCGAAGCCATGCAAAGTATGGTGCATGAAGAGTCTTCGAGCCATCCGGAGAAGGAAAATGCTACCACCATCCCTTCGAATGGTGAGAATGTCAAAACCGAAGTTGGCCGTGAATTTTTTAATGATTTGCCTTGTGTTTCAGGAGAGGAAATAGAAAAGGAGGAGATAGAAGATGTAGCGAAGGAAGCAGAATATGTCTCTTTTGAAGCACTGCTCTTATACGAGGAGTCCATGCCTTATGTCCCTCCCATTGCTCGTCCATGTCGCCTACACAAAAGCAATTGATATATGTTGTTTTCTAAACTTTATAAACCACTTTTCCAAGTGCACATTTACTTGCCTTTGCTTGTTGTGATTAGGAACACACCAATGAGCACCAAATATTTCCAAGATCTAATCTCGCATCGGTGTATGTTCGAAGCCTTGGAATTCGGTTGACCGATCCAAGTAGCACGTCTAGCGGGGACGTAAAACCAAGCGCTTGGTGGGAGGCACCCTACCTAGGTACAATTTCTTTCCTTATTTTTAATTTGTTTTATTTCTTCCTTTTTAGTTTCTTGATTAGAATAAGGGTGTGAATTGTTTGTGATAGTGGATTTAGGCTTGAATGATCACATATTTTGTCCACATGGATTGTGATGATAACTCTTGATGAATTTACATTGATATATCTCTTGAGTTGATGATGATGTTATTGAACCTATTGATTCCAATATTTAGGATAAATTTTGATATGGACATTGATTGTGTTTTAAACTCTTTGATTGTGGATGTGTGTTGCGCTGCGATTACCAGTTTTTATATGCCCCAAAGACATTGAGGACAATGTCTAATTTAGGTTTGGGGGTGTGTGCACAACATCGTCTCTTGTTTGCAAATTGTGTGCAAATATTTTGAGCCTAATTTTTTTAAAATTTTCTAAAATCTTGTGATAATGCCATGCTTGAGCATATTTTGCTTGTAGAGATTATGCCATTGTGTGTGCGAGTAAGGAATTATGCATCTTTGCGTTACTTAGTTTAGATTAACTTCATGCCATTTAGGGTTGCATTGTGCAAAGCGCGCTAGTTATTTTCTCTTGATGTTGGAGTGAATATTCAATTGTGCTTGAAGGATAGGAATTAATAGTGGAGACTTCCCGTGAGGTTCACAAACACGACCTAAAAAGCTTATTTTGACAGAATTTTTTCACTCTTTAAACACTCATTCAAACACACATGTTAAACATATTTAAAATGTCTCATTTGAACTTAAATGTTGTTTGCCAGAGAACATATGGACTGCTTATGGATGCCTTAATTGAATTTGTGAACAAACCTTTAGAGATGATTTTAGGCAATGCATGTGAAGAACCACTAAATTGGCCTAAATACTTCCATACCCTCTAATGTGTGTGCTCCCGTGCCCATTTAAAGCCAAACACAATTAAGCTTTTCATTCATGAACCACATCAACATAAACCATATAGTCTATACACTAGTCTTACCTTGTACCAAATGGTTTGCTAAGGCTTAGGGGTTGAATGTAAGCTTTGGGTTTGTAAAAATTGTGAGGCATGTACTTAGGCAAGTATGTATGTGCAAACACATTAAAAAGATGAAATGCAATGCTTGAAAAGGAAAGACAAGCAAAGAAAAGCAAAGCAAAGAAAAAGAAAACATGAATGAGGAACAAATTGCCTAGATGAAATTAAATGAGCTACTCAATGAAAATTAAGAGTAGAAAATGCACAAAGTGAATTGTAAGCTTGGACGCCTGACACGCCCCGGAACGATTCTAATAAAGTATTTCCGGCGGCGCCAATAACTTGATCGGCGCACGCGGGACACGCGATAGTTCTATAAACTATCGTAAAATAAATGGGGCGTGTATGTTTATCCGCAAGCGCACGGATCGTTACGATCGCATAGCGGCAAGTACGGTTCGTTCCACAAGGAATTTGTGAGGTAACTTTTATCGGTTTTAGTCTTATACGTTATATATACTATATACACTAATTACAACCTATTTACATGCAAGAAAAGTAAATGGTAAGGATGGCAATGAAGCAATTAAACTAAAATTATACTAAGATGCAATAAAAGTAAAGGAGGATGGCTAGCAATTAAACTAACTAATCTCTAAATTAACTAAGATGGCAATTTATCTAAATTATACTACAACTGAGGATTGTCATTTCCTTAGCAACTAATTAATCTATCAACTAAACTACCACTACAATTATCTAAATTAAGTTAACTAAACTAACTAATTAAACTAATTACCATCTAATGCAATGATCTTGCAAAAGTGGTAATGAGAGATAGGATGTTGGGATATTGGTGTACAAATGCAATTATCCAATTAATTAGTTGATTCCTATTAACCTAGGATAGTCTAACACCATTAATAAAGACACATGCATTAATAATCATTCATGCATAATCTAAATTGTATTACATGCTTATGAATTAGTTAATTCAAACAACACATATATGAATTAAAGCTTAACCATAGAAAACCAACTCATATCATAGATAATATACAAAGTACACCAAAAACCAACATCAATACTTAGTTACATAAAATAACTAAGGTGGTGTGGATGGTGAGAATTTACATTATACTAAGCTAATTTAAGCTAATTGGGTGTAATTTGGATATTTGGGAGATGTGTTTTAGGTTAGGGGAGGAAATATATATATAGGGAACTGTTTTGGGGAGGTTTTGGATGAAATATCCTCCAAGTCGGTCATCTCGGTGGGTTCAAAACTGCTGGCCGGCGAGCTTGTGCCCACCGTGAAGAAATTGAAGTCGGCGGCGAGTTCTGACCTTCTGGACCGCGGGTATTTTCCCGCTGCATGACACCGCCGAGATTTGGCGAGCTTGAACGTTCTGGTTCGCGGGAGAATGGCCGTTGAACCAAGCTTGAAGGTTTGAACATCCATGGAGGTTTGGAGGACTTGGAGGTGATGGAAACCTTTGCATGGGAGCTTGAAAATAGGTCCATCGTGATCGTGGGGCTCGTGGCCGTCGATCTGGATTGAACGGCACCGAAAAACTGGTCAAAAAAGTGTCGAAAATCATCATCGAAGTTACCGGGTCATCACTGGTTCGGGTCGGGTCAACCGGGTCGCGGGTCGACCCGGTTTGCTGAAAAAGATGACCTGACGTCAACGTGACGTCAGGCGTGACATGTGCAGGCGCCAAACAGCGTCGTTTCCAACGCTGACGTGGCAGCTGACGCTGTGCTTTGCTGGCGAATTACAATCAGCACCCCTGATCTTTCCCCTATTCACAGAATCTTCAATAAAGTCCCGAATATTGCACTTTTGCCCCTAAATTGTCCAAAATGACAATTTTGCCCCTGAACTTCCCTAATCACCTGAAACACTTATTTATCCATTAAATACCCGGTTTTACCCGAGAAACAAGCACAATAAAATAGGAAAAGGGAGCGCTAAATGTGAACATTTGGAGCGCGATCAACGCCAAAATGTGGAATATACAAATTGTAATGAGCAAATTGTGCTAAATTTAGAAAGTATGCCTTAATGTGACCATTAGATTTTTGATGTCAATTTTTCCCATTTATTGACTCACCATTCACCTTAGGCCCCATTACAGCCAAATGAAAGATCTATTTGATCTTTAGGGATGTCCACTTTGAAAATTTTGGTTGATACATGTTCTTTTCTGTTCATGGCTTTCAATTTCATTCATGAGGCTAATTTTCAGAAATTGTGTTTTTAAATGATTATATGCAATTATATTTGATATCTTGAACATAAACTCATATTGCATATGGCTGATGAGTGAAGGCTAGGAATCTGTGCGAAAATGAGAGAATCCGGTGAGGATTAGATGTTGAGGCGAATTACATTCACTACCGAATAGCACTCTAGTTTGTGAAGCTTTAGCATCTTGAATGTAGGATCGTGTTGCGTGCAATGTTTACCTAGAGTGGCATGATTTTAATCTTCATTTAGCATCTCTTACATGCACGTTTCCTAACGAGCACAACGTTGATTAAATCTCTTCGCTTTTGGTTTTGCAAGTCGAATTTTGACTTTTGAGTCTCTTACAACAAGTCAGTGCTTTAATGTTGATTGTTTGATAATTAGACACATGTTCATTGGTGCTTATTGTTTGTTTTGCCCGAGGATGAGCAAAAAATAGGTTTGGGGGTATCTGATCGAACCAAAATTAGTATGATTTTGGCCCTCATTTCCTTCTCTTTTCGCTTGATTTTCGAGTAATATCTCGTGATTTAGTGGTATGAATTAAGTGTTTTAAGGTATTTTTAAAGTTTAGAGGCATTGGAGTAATATTGGTCAATTAGGGGCGAAACTGTAATTATTGAATCATTATGTCATGGAGATCAATTAAAGGTCATTCAAAAAGTACTTCCAAGTACATCTCCTATTCTAAAAATGCATGTTTGAGCATAAATATGACATGGACTGCAAGCAAGTCAATGTAGCACACTTATTAAGAAAATACATATAAATATGTACAACCAATCATCTCAAGCAATTAAATAAGAGGCATAAAATATATTAATGTAGCACAATGCATGATCATGTAACTTTGCTCTCTTTGCTTGAGCTCCTCATATGGGGTCAAGACATACCATTTCAACCTAAGTGACAAACCCTAATAGACTTGCTAAGGTTCCCAAATCTAAGAGTGTCTAAGGGTTTTGTAAACAAGTCCGCTAGCTAGTCATTTGTTCCCACATGTTCCAATGCAATGATTTTGCTCTCAACTAGCTCTCTAATGAAATGGTGTCTAATGTCAATGTGCTTTGTCCTAGAATGTTGGATGGGATTCTTAGAAATGTTTATGACACTCCTGTTATCACAAAATAAAGTAAGAGTACTGTTAACCGAAAATTGTCACCGGGGTGCAATTTCTAATTAACAAAATATAAGGGACCCGGATCCGGACAGATCGGGGTTGGCGGGATACCTAGTAGCCTGAATCCCGCTGATTTTAGCAAATCTACTGGGTGTAATGAGTGTGTGTAGTAAGATAAGAAGGATTCTGATATATAGTTGAAGGTGGACTAGCCTAGGGGGAAAAAGCATCACGTAGGATCATATGCTGAAAAACCCCTAGGTAGTATCCGGTAGAGAGAGATCTTTTATATATTTATGAATAGGGCGTGCTCCGGAGAGCTTACATAAGTAGGAGAATAACACAACATAAATGCTCCAGAGAGCTTACAATAATAGGCGGGCTAGGCCCTTTTCTCCAATCAGTAGAAAAGAAGAAGAAGCAGGAGATGATCCCGGTTGGGGAAGAAGCCGTAGGTCTTTTTTGGGAGCAGAAGCAGATCCCCTTTCTGTCGAATATCATGTCATATATATAGGTTTTATTTCTTGTTGCCCACTCCATCAATTTAGTCCATCAATCCATAATTATAGGAACACTGATTTGGCATTGATTGAGTTGAATATTCTCTCATTAATGGCGTTGTGAATGGCCATTAAAGAGTTGACTAATCTCTCATTAATGGTGTTGTGAATGGCAATTAAAGAGTTGACTATCTTCATTAATACGATTGATTATCTCCATTAATAGGGTTGACTATCTCCATTAATGACGTGGTGAATGGCCAGAGAGGTCAACCTTCCTTGCATTCGAATGCTGGCGCATACTATCCTTCTTGTAGCATGGTTCTGGTCTTCGTTGGTAATCTGACAGACAATGTATTAAGACCTCCCTTGTTGATGCCTTCTATGTTAGGTGGTTGGGAGGTGCTTGGAGGATCGGTCTAGGCAGGAAACATGATACGAGGTATCGAGTGCGGGGTACTGAGTACCAGGTACGGGGTACCGGATACCAGGTGCGGGGTACTGAGTACTAGGTGCGGGGTACCGGATACCAAGTACGGGGTACGTGGTACCAAGTACGGGGTACGGGGTACGGGGTACCAAGTGCGGGGTACTGGGTACCAGGATACCAATGTGGCGCAACATCAAGATACTGTGTATCATGGATCATGTGGTAGCGGGGTACCGAGATAGTGTGGTAGCGGGATCCTTAGGATCCTGGGTTCATTCCTTCATCAATCAAATGACTTTGACATGGATGGAAAATTCTTCTTTGGACCCTTGCCAAAAAAGATGGTTAACAAGTACCTTGCTCCAAGCCATAATTGGCTAACATTTGTTTCATCCACATCAATTGAGTGCAAGCACTAACAGTGGCAATGTATTCTGCCTCGGCCGTGGATAGGGAAATTGAGTTTTGCTTCTTGTAAAACCAAGAAACCAAATTGTTCCTAAGAAAAAAGCAACCGCTCGATGTACTCTTCCTATCATTGCAATTTCTTGCCCAATCGGCATCACTAAATCCAACAAAACTTGGATTAGTGCCAAAGGAGTACCAAATCCCATGATTTGAGGTACCATTCACAAACCGAATGATCCTCTTCACCGTAACAAGGTGAGACTCTTTGAGATTAGCTTGGTACCTAGCACAAACACCCACACTAAAACAAATATAGGGCCTACTTGCGGTCAAGTAAAGCAAGCTACCTATCATGCCACGATATAGACTTTGCTCAACATCCTTTCCACTAGCATCTTTGCTAAGTTTCAAGGTGGTGCTCATGGGTGTGTCACAATGTTTGGCATTTTCAAGGCCAAACTTCTTCACTAGGCTCTTAGCATATTTAGCTTGGGATATGAAGATCTCATCATGCATTTGCTTGATTTGCAAGCCTAGGAAGTAATTTAGTTCACCAACCATGCTCATTTCAAATTCATGAGACATGACATCAACAAATTGTTGAACTTTCAAGTTGTTGGTGGAACCAAATATAATGTCATCAACATAAATTTGAGCTATGAATAGCTCATCTTTAGTGCACTTGATGAACAATGTCTTGTCAACACGACCTCGAGAGTAGCCATTGTCAATAAGATAAAGAGTGAGATGCTCATACCAAGCCTTCGATGCTTGTTTCAACCCATATAGAGCCTTCTTGAGGCAATAGACATGAGAGGGGTGGTGTGGATCCACAAACCCCTTGAGTTGCTCAACAAACACTTCCTCATGCAATAAGCCATTGAGGAAGGCACTCTTGACATCCATTTGGCTTAATTTGAACTTGTACACACAAGAAATGGATAAGAGAAGCCTTATGGACTCAAGACGGGCAACAGGAGCAAAAGTCTCCTCAAAGTCAATACCCTCAATTTGAGAGTATCCTTGTGCAACAAGCCTTGCCTTGTTTTGCACAATGTTGCCATCCTTATCGGATTTGTTCCTAAACACCCATTTAGTGCCTATGACATTGGTGTTTCTAGGTCTAGGAACAAGAATCCAAACTTCATTTCTCTCAAATTGATTTAGCTCTTCTTGCATGGCAAGAACCCAAAACTCATCCTCCAAGGCTTCATCAATCTTTTTGGGTTCTATTTGAGAGGTGTAACAAGTATAGCTAATTTGATTAGCTATTTGACGCCTAGTCCTAACACCCTCTCTAACATCTCCAATGATATCATCTTTATCATGGAGTTTTCTAACCCAAGGAGCGGGTTCATTAGAGTCCAAAGGAGGAACTCTATTACGAGGTAAATCATCCTCTTCATCTTGGTTTGACTTCACACCACTTGAAGTCTCACCACTCTCCTTCAAAAGAGGGTCATCTATCTCACAAACATCCTCCTCATGGTCATCATGTTTGGGCCTACAATCATCAAAGACAACATTTGATGATTCCATAACACTTCAAGTCTTTAGATTAAAAACTCTATAAGCCTTGCTATTAAGTGCATACCCAATGAAAATACCATTATCACTCTTGGCATCAAACTTGCCAAGTTGATCTCGGTCATTTAGTATATAGCACTTGCTTCCAAAGATGTGGAAGTAGCTTACATTGGGTTTTCTACCCTTCCATAACTCATAGGATGTTTGTTTAGTCCCGGGCCTAATGAATACTCTATTCCCTATGTAACAAGCCGTATTGATGGCTTCGGCTCAAAGGTTCCTAGGGACTTTGTTGCTAAGCAACATGAC
Organism: Acer saccharum; assembly: GCA_030490815.1. Classification (NCBI taxonomy): domain Eukaryota; kingdom Viridiplantae; phylum Streptophyta; class Magnoliopsida; order Sapindales; family Sapindaceae; genus Acer; species Acer saccharum. Next base: position 22,316,987 of record CM059868.1, on the reverse strand, counting down.
TCGGGCCATCTCTTGGAGGACTCTATTCTTCCTCTCAACAACACCATTTTGTTGAGGAGTCCTATGGGCCGAAAATTCATGGGAAATGCCTAAGCTATTGCAAAAATTTTCAAAGCTAGCATTTTCAAATTCTTTCCCATGATCACTCCTAATTTTCTTAATGCTTTTAATGTGAGAAGTTTTCTCATTTTGAATTTTGACACAAAGCATTTTGAATTTCTCAAAGGCTTCAGACATTTCTCTAAGGAAGTAAGTCCATGTGAACCTAAAGAAGTCATCAACAACCACAAGAATGTATCTTCTACCACCTAAGCTTTCGATTTGGATGGGACCCATAAGGTCCATATGGAGAAGTTCCAAAGGCTCTTTGGTGGAAAGGTATTTAACTTTCTGGTGCACACTCTTGGTTTGCTTTCCTTATTGACAAAGTCCACAAACTCCCTCAACCTTTTTCCTTAGCTTAGGAAGGCCTCTAACAACATTCAACCTATCAAGGACTTTCAAGTCCCTATAGTTCATGTGGTCAAATCTTGGTGCCACACTTCAACTTGCTCACTAGTAGACAAGTTACAAGAGATGAGATTGGACTCAAGACAATAGAAATTTTCACTTGATCTCTTGCCTTTTAACAAAACTTGCCCATTTTCCTTAAGAATGGAGCAATCAACTTTGCCAAACATAACCAAAAGCCCTTCATCACTCAAATGTGATATACTAATGAGATTGGCTTGCAAGCCATCTACATAAAGAGCATTGGGCAAAGAGGGTATACCAGGAATGGATATATTACCTTTCCCTTTGACCTTTTTCTTAGATCCATCACCAAAGGTGACAAATCCACCATCCTTCATCACAAGAGTTTTAAAGAAACTCTTGTTTCCGGTCATGTGCCTAGAACACCCACTATCAAGGTACCAAGGGCTTGAGGCATTTGCTTTCAAGGCAACTTGGGCCACATAACAATAATACTCATCATTTCTATTCATCCTAGAAGCAACACGGTCATTCCTAGGAGCCATTGGTCCATTCGCTCTAAGTTTCCTAGGTGCATGCATTGTGGCTCTTCTAAGCATAATTTTCTCAATCATGCTTTCTCTTCTACACAATTTAATATACTTAAAGCAATTAGGCCTAATATGGCCTTCAATTCCCCAAAAATGGCAAGTAGAAGTAAAATAGGAGTTCATACCATAGCCTTGTGCAAGCATTTGTGGCCTCCTTATATTTTGAGTTGCTCTTGGATGTTGAGGCAACTTTCTCCTTTGTGGTTGAGCCAAGTTGGCATGTCTTCTAGGTTGAGCATGAAAGACCCCATGTTGAGCTTGTGGGATCTTTTGTTGTGGAGGTCTTGGTTGAGGAGGTCTTGGTTGTGGAGCTCTAGCTTGTGGTGGTGGAGCTCTTGTTGGAATCCTTGCTTGTGCTTCCTTGGAGGATTCACCAACTTCAACCCACTTGGTTGATTGTTGAGGGTTTTGAGCATTTTCAACATCTTTGTTCTTGACAAATGTTGTCTTCTTTAAGGATGTGGCTTCTATTTCTTCCACATATCCTAACCCATTCTTGTCACTAGGACTTTTCCCATAAGATAGCATCTTGTCAAGCTTCTCAGTTCCGGAAGTCTTTTTAGCAATCAACCCTTTTGCTTCCATAAGCTCTTTCCTCAAGCTTTCTTCATTCTTCTTGGCCAAGACTAACTCCATCTTCAACCCTTCTTCCATCTCTTTTTCTTTACTCATTTCCTTGCTCAAATGAGTCACTTTGGAAGTCAATTCAAGCTTCTTCCCTTTCAACTTTTGTATCTCCTTTTTCTTCTTTAATCTTGAGTTCTCAAAAATCTCATGAAGTCATCATAGTCCATCTCTTCATCAAACTCAAAATTAGACATTGAGAAGTTGCTCCCACCATTTGAGTCATTTTCATATACTTCTTCTTGCTTGTCCTCTTCCTCTTTTTTATCACTCATAACTTCATTGCTATTGTGAGAGGATGAGAAAGCAATGAAGTTGGCAACTTAGTCTTCCTCATCATCCGAAGACTTGTCTTCATCTTCTAGGTCATCACTATCACTCTAAGTAACCGCTATGGCCTTTCCTTTCTTTTTCTTCAAATTTGCACATTTCAAAGCAATATGTCCAAAGCCACTACATTCATAGCATTGGACACCTTTCTTATGGTTTTTCTCTTGAGATTGCTCTACTTTCTTAAAGGAGCCTTCTTCTTCATAAACTTTCCCTTGGAGCCAAAACCTTTCTTCTCAAATCTCATAAATTGCTTGAACTTCTTTGCCATCAAAGCAATTTCTTCATCCGAGTCTTCTTCATCCTTCTCTACCTTGATACTCTTCAAAGCAAAACTCTTTTGCTTCTTTGGAGGTGTAAATGTAGGACCCTTCCTAGATTCATAGGCCAAGAGCCTTTCAATTACTTCACTTGGCTTCATCCTTAAGTAGTCATTATTTTATTCCAAGGCGGTCATTTTGGATTCAAACCTCTCAGGAAGCGATCTCATGATCTTTTGCTTGATCTTTCTATCTGAGTAAGGGTCACCAAGTTGGTGACTTTGATTCACAATATCCATAAGCTTCACTTGGAAGTCATTGAAGCACTCATCCTCCTCCATCCTTATGGTCTCAAATCGTGTTTAGAGGACTTGGAGCTTGGAGTCCTTAACCACCTCGGTTCCTTCATGAGCCGTCTCCAATATGTCCCAAGCTTCCTTTGCTATCCTTATAGTTTGAATGAGTTTATATTGGTTGTCATCCATGGCACATAGGATTTCGTGCATGGCTTTGTTGTTCCATTTTGAAGCCTCAAACTCTTAGGGGGGTCCATTGTGCCTTCGGCTTGGGAACATCCTCTCCACCTCCCGTAGGAGTCATTATATGTGGCGTGTACCCATCTTCAATTGCCATCCATGCCCGATCACGAATTTGGCACACATATGCTTCCATTTTGCCCTTCCATGATACGTAATTGACCTTGGCTATGGGGGTCTTGTGCTAGATGCACCCTCGCCTCCAATTCCATTTCCATTCATTATGTTTGGGTGAGAATGATATGAATGCACACAAACAAGCTAAACACACAAGACACAAAAGAAATCAAACAAATGCAAGAGACATTATCAAGAGCAATGGATCTCCTAATTATGTTAAGGAACCCGCTCTGATACCAATTGAAAATATATATAAACGTGTCTAATATAATCTAGAAGGGGGGGGGGGGGGGGGGGGGGGGGGTGAATAGATTTTAATCGGACTATTACCAACTTTTTCCGATTAATCAATATTACGAAAAACCCCTAACTAGTCATAAAATAAAATCAAGTGTAATAAAGCGGAATTTAAACGATACTCGATTTTTACGTGGAAACCCTCACGGGAAAAACCATGGGCTGTTATGTGCGCCACACACGAACCTCAATCCACTAATTGTAACGGCAATTACAACCTAGGTTGACCACGTCAAACCTCACACGGTTACTAATCTACTACTACTACCCACAGGCCTTCAAAATTGAACCTATTCCATTGCTTGCAAACTACCAAATGGTAAATACAAGTCTTAACTCTCTAAGAGAAGAGATAACATAACCTAAGGTGAATATATGCAATATTCAAGATGCTAAAATGCTAGGTTAAACATTCAAGCTTATCTAGGCATGGATGAACATGTTAGAAACATTCCTAGATATCATATGGCTATATGACATTCATACAACCTAGCTATATGTGCAAATCAAACCCTATAGGCAATAGCTATCACAAACAACTCACAAGACACAATAAAAACTATCTTGAAACTAGTCAAGTCATAAAGATGCAATCTTGAGACTAGTCAAGTAATAAAAAAGCTATCTTGTAAAGAAAGAACATGTGAAGTAATGCAAATAATGTTCTAACTACAAGTCATGTGAGTAAAGAAGAAACCCTATAAAACTCAAACTAGAACATGCTAGATGATGTATGAAACATGATAGTATGATGAGTGTTTGTGATTTGAGTAATAAAAATCAAGTCTTGATACCTTTGCTTTGACGATACTCAATAGCTCTCAAAAGATGTAATGTTTGCTCTAAAAAACAACCAAAGGCTATCAATACATATATATATGAGATCCAAGCAAAGTGGTGTCGTTTTGGAAAAAACGTTCCAACTTCTCGTCATTTGCGCTGGTGGTGCACTAGTCAAGTAGCGCACACACACCAGCGCACTCCTTTTGTTTTGCAAGGGCGCTGGACGAGCTGCATAGACAAGGGGCGCATGACCAGCGGTAAACTTTTGGAGAAGTTGCACTAGTGAGCTGCGCATGACGACCACCAGCGCATAACAAACGACAAACCTCTGCCTAGGTTGCGTTGGTCCGGTGCATGACGACTAGCGCAATGCACTAGTGTGCACAGGTAAGGGACCCAACACACTACACACAATACTCAACAAAATCAAGAAAAAAAGTGCAATTGTGAATTGTGAAATGCATACATACAAAAAAGCAATAATCACACATGCATGTTAGAGAGTGAGTTTGTGCAACTAAATCTCTTCAATTAGAGTCAAGACAAGTAATCTACCTTCCTTGAAGCTCTTGATGATCACAATGAGATCTTTTGGCATTTGATGAGGATTTCTTCAATCCTAAGCTACCCTTACATAATTGAACCCCATTGTGATTTTGTCAACAAAATAAGCCAATCAAAAAGTGAGGCACTTATAGTCCCAATCACGGCAGAACACTAGAATGTCGTCAAAAAAAACCAACATAAATTTTCTTAGATATGGTCGCAATAAATCATTCATCAAACACTGAAAAGTGGAAGGTGCATTCGTCAATCCAAAAGGCAAAACAATGAACTCATAATGCCCATCATGTGTTCGAAAAGCAGCCTTGTGGATGTCAGCTTCCTGGACTTGTATTTGGTGGTATCCAGCTCGCAGGTCAAGTTTTGAAAAATACCTGGATCCGTATAACTCATCGAGAATGGACTGCATCTTGGGCGGATAAGACCAGAATCCAAAAATTCCTTCACCATCCTTTCGATTTCAGTTTTTTGATAGTAGAGGTACCGATATGGTCGAACACTCATTGGTTCCTGATTGGGTTGAATAATCATGAGTGTCTCGGCGACAACGAGTCAGGTTCAACAATCACATGAGAAAATTCAGTGAGGAGTTGTTGGAGATCGGCTGGGTGTTGTTGTGGTGCAAGTAGTGATTTGGAACAGTAAAGCCGAACCATCAAGGTGACAAAGCTCTTTGTCACTCAACGCTGTTGGAACCGGTTGTGTGAGGCCCTGAAACAAACATGTTTTTCCTCCTTGCTGGAAAGACATGGTAAGCTTGCTATAATCAGTTTCGGTAGGTCCGAGTGTAGCTAACCATTGCACTCCCAAACGGCTTGACAAGCTGCGACTGGAAGAACATAGAAATCGGCCCGAATTGGAAAATCTTGAGTGAGAAGTGTAAGTCCAAGGTAGCGACCAGTGCAATCAATTTTATCTCAGTTCAGAACTATCACTTGAAGAGTCTGATCACATTGTACAGAAAGGCCGAATTTTGTTACTATCGCTGATCGATAAAGTTGTGGGTACTACCACCATCAATGAGTATCGTGATAGCTTTGTTTTTTTTAATTTTCCCACAACTCTAAAGGTTTAAGGATGGTTTGTGCCTGCAATTGCATGAAAAGAAATTTCAGGTATGGACTCATTCACAGGCAGGACGTCTTGAACATCTTCGGCTTCAGACGATTGGAACAAAGGGGAATCTTCAATCATGAACAATTGTGATCTTTGACACCGATGACTAGGGACAAATTTCTTGTCACAATAATAACAAAGACCTTTGTCACACCGATCACAAGCCTCTTGAGAAGACAGTCGTTGAATAGGGGATGGGAACAATGGTACTGGAAGATTCCCCAAAATTCCAGCAGATTTATTCTGGCTTGGCTCGAGGGAAACATCGAAACAGGTGATGGCCGAGCAAACGAATTAGAACGTTTGTGGAGTGAATTTCATTCCTCAACCAATCTCGCCACATCAATAGCATCATTCAAAGTACGAGGTTGTTTAATTTTGACATCAAGTCGAATTTCATCTCGAAGACTTGCAATAAAACAACTAACAAGAAATTGTTCTGGTAAACCATCAACTTGATGAAAGAGTTGTTCGAAAGATTCCTGGTACGAGGTCAATGTGGACGTCTACTTCAAATGTGTCAATGCTTCGAAAGGGTCTTCATAATCCGTAGGACCGAAGCGGAGCAAAATGGCTTTAGTAAATTCGATCCAAGACAGGGGACCTTTGAATTTGGACATCAATGATGCCATTGAAGAGCTATTCCGTCAAGATGGAAGGAAGCCAATTGAACTTGCTGCTCTGAGGCAATATTCTTGAAGTCAAAGTACTACTTGGCTTTGTAAATGCATCCGGTAGGATCTACTCCACTTCGGAAATGAGAGTTTGAGATGGGAATGAGATCGGTCTGGATTAGCAATGGTATGTGAATTAGGCTGTGATAAGAGGCTGAGGTTGTGGATGTGGCGAAAGGATTGACGTCACGGTCTGGTGAATCATGTTGGATGCGCAGGGATTGGATTTCAGTAAGGAGTGTTTGTAAGGTGGCATGAACCTGATCAAAATTGGACTCATGTTTAGTAAGAATTTCCTGAACTTCATCGCAAAATTCTGCATTCGATTTGTTACGTGTAGCCATGGAATGTTGCCGCTCTGATACCACTTAATAAGTAATTTCTGTAGTAAGTTGAGAAACAAAAGAAAATGAAGGAAAGGTGGAGAAAAGAAGAGAGTTTTAGGAAGTCAATTCATTTCCTATCCTTTACAATTTACTTCTAGGCTTTATATAAGCCAAATGAGAACACATTAATCATATTGAGAAATGATCTCAACTTGACAACTGCAAACAACTGCTAAACAACTGCTAATAACCAAAAGACACTATCAAATGGTAATACATGAAATGTGGGAAATATAGGGACAGTATTGCACAGTATGTTGTACATATAAGCACCTATTTATTATTCAAACAACCTAGAACTAAAGTACTTGTTGTTGCTGCGGCTGTACATGGCTTGGAGATATAGACATATCAACATTTTATCAAATCTTGCTTCATTGTCATCCTCAAGTTCTATAAGTGGAGAGAAGCAGAAGAGGCCATTGGCATTACCGTTTCGTGTTCTTTCTTGGGATGCTGAGGTACATGTTGTTTTGTTTGTTCAATAAAGTGCAAGGATTGCCTAAAGGGTTGTATTTCTTAGTAAGGAACGAGGGCCATTTCGAGGAGTTGGAAAACCCTACGAGGCCTGACTTTGAGTGGGAGAAACCAGAAGGGTGTCCTGATGATCTTCCTTTGTATATACTTGCTAAGGGGTGATTGCCAACAGGTCTCAAAAGCTCTTTCGTGCCATGAGGTGTGCCAATTCTTCTCATTTTGAACCTACATTATGTAAGAAGAATGCTTGAAGCACACGCGATTGGTATATCTGCAACTGGAATCAGTTGCTTATTTGATGATCCTGGATACTAATAATAATTATGGTTTCTTTACCAAGGACTTATCTTCCTTTTCCTGTTTGTGGATACTGTGCTACCTTTCAAAACTTTAACATTAATTTAAACCAAAGGACAAGGAATGCATTTTAAAAATGTTCAGGATATGTGATCATAGAAATATCGGCTGAGAACCTTCACTGAGCGAGGTTATGTTAAGTTGTTAACATCTTTTTATTAATCATTTTCGACCATAATGGATTAAGAAGTAGTAGATTGAATTTCACAGAACTATACATTGTTTTTCTTATAATTCTTAATTTGAGTTTGAGTTTGAATTTGAAGAACAAACTCTGCCTTGATCATCATCTTAGCCTGGCTTGCATAGTTGCATTCTACCTGATACGAAACGTTCTCATTTTGTTGTTGTGCAGTGCATGAGCTTCTTGGGTTGAGGGGATCAAACTTTCAAATTCTATATTGCAAGGATCAGATAACATCGGTTACCAGTCAAAAAATCGTGAGAAGATTTATAAATTGTTTCTTGAATTATGTAGTGGTGGAAGCTTGAATGACCCATCAAGAAATCGGTGACAATAAAAACATCCCTCAAATGTCACAAATGAATACCAAAAAACTAATCAAAAATCTATACTTCCATTTTTATAGCAAGTAAAACAAAATTTAAGTAGCAATCAAAAGAATCAGCACATTATCTCTAAAAGCTAGCTAACTAATCTGCTTTTGGAACATAGCAGCTGGGGCTCTTTAATGTTGCATTCCAAACTCCCATTGCCTAATTCATCTCACCGGAGGGGCATAGATCCTCATCCAATCTGGCCAAATGGGTATCTCCTTGGCTTAAAATGACATGATATCATCTGGTTCTATGACTTCGATTTCATTCAAGCCTCACAAAATAAACTGAAAAATCTGATTCTCCTGCTAATGTTTAGTTCCCAGCTATCATCTCAATAAAAGAATTGCTAAGAATGGTGAACTGTACAAAAAAAAAAAACCCACTCCCACGCACCACCAGGCCGCATGAATGAAATAAATCTCAAAACTAATATAAATGGGGAATGGAAACCATGCCAAACTTTTCACAGATGCTGTACTCAGATTCAAACTGTCTCTGCCTTGCCTATTGCATTCTCCTCCTGCAAGCACTCAAAGTTGTAAGAGGCAGAAAACTAAATGACATTACACCTAACTGGGAAAAATTAACACTTTATTCAAAATCAACTTTATATGGTTCAAACATTATAGCAATTTCAAAAGTATATTATTTGGACATGCATTGACATCTCAATGAAAATGAATCCCATTGTCAGCCAATAACATATGTAAATGGCATTGGTCCAAGCATGCACCAAACTGATGTATTACAAGTTAAACAGGAAAGACGATGGGCACCCATGAACAGTATTTTTCAAACCTCTTGTGAATCAGACTGGGATGGGTCCAAGTAACAGCAATAGTGCAGGACCAAAACAATCATAAGCAACACATAATTACTGCTAAGATCAACAGCAGTTGCAAACAATCTAACCCAATCAGAAGTTGAGGAATGGTTTTTGAAATCATATTAACATTAGGGGTGAAGAAGTGCACATTCTGATAACAAAGATTGACATATACATAAGAGTCAAAGTTGATAAATATCAACAAAAAAATAAAAAATTGGTTTGCATTTTCATGTGAAAATTATGTTACTAATTGCTCACACAGCTTAGAGAAAATTACTGTGTTTTCTTGATTTGTTTATGTCTATGGAAGATTTACTTTGATTGGCATTCAATGCCCAAGAATATTAAAGTTCTCTTTGTATAATGATAGGAAAAAAATCTTCCTTACAATCAATTCGCGTTCAAGGATGAAGAGAAACACAACTTATATATATATATATATATATATATATAGTCATGAATTTTTAACATTTAAGACAAGATTTGTGAGCCATCGATTATGCAAACACAACTTATATATATAGTCATGAATTTTTAACATGAATACAAGATTTGTGAGCCATCAATTATGCAACAATAGACATATCCAACAGTTGATAACTAAGGAACTAATATTAATAATCATTCAAGAAAATTTTATAATTTCAATTAGTCTAATATAGGGAGCATCAACAACTCTTTTCATTCTAAATATCTTATTTTATTTTGTATTTATATTTTAACACCAAGTATCTTATTACAAACCAAAGGACATAACCGGCAAATCTCGCATTGTTCAAGAAAAGAGACTTAGTTGAACTAAATTTAATTTCATTTTTATATGTTTTGGTAATTTTTTTCTTGTTTGCTTCATAATTGTGGATTTTATTCTCAATAATGTCTACTCTTTTTGGTGATTCCAACACATATCCAGGCTCTTTCATTCTAAGAACATAGTGATTCACAAATTCAATTCCTATAGGATGTACTCCAACAAAAGTCTTTTATGAAAATCATGACAACTAAAACGTATATTAGAGATTGAAAAGAAGGATAAGCAATGGTGGAAAAGATGATGAAAGGGTTTAAATTACTTCAACATGCAAAGAGGGTGATGGTCGACCAATCAATATCTGGAAAAGAGTTGCCTTGTGCATTGATTGGCCAACGTGATGGTCATGATAAGGAAGATAAAGAGCAAAAGAATGAATAAGTCATGAGGAACTTAAATTGTTCCGTTGACGTGTCCAACAGTTATAATCTAATGAAGCAACTAGGAAATAATACCTAAAACTGAAGACAAGGTTACAGATAATGAAACTAAGCAATCTGTATATTTTAATGGTGCTATAATGGTTATAGTCTTATAGAGGAACAACGATGGAAATACCAATAAACAAAGAAGATGATGCAATTAAGGAACTTCATTATCTAAGTAACCCAAATACGACCGGCTGTCTGAGGGGCTGTCTGAGGTCCTTATTATGAATAAGTTCAGAGACAAAAGTAATTTGAAAACAGCACAATCTCTAAGATTTTGATACATGAGATGGTTAGAGGTAAAAGAGTTTGCAGCAAATGAGAATGCATGACAATTCTAATATAAACCAATTCAAAGATGAGTATTGAATACCAATTGTTTCAATTAATTTTACCATCCAAATAAAATTAATGACACAACTAATAAATACAGAATCCTATACTATTCTGACCCCGAGGATGAAATTGCATTAACATTTACTGTGTTGTTAATTCCAAGCGGAGAATGCATGCTTGAAGTCGCAGATATTAATTACAACATTTCAAAATTTTAGGTTAAAAGATCTCTTTTTCATTAATTATGCGTGGCAATTTGTAATAAACAAACATTTATGTTATTTGGATATTTAGTTAAAAATTTAGTCTAATACTATTTGATTTAGTGTCAGAATAAAATATTTATGAACGTGTCTTTTTCCCGTTAAGTTATGTAAAATTTCTTATTCCTCATTACAATAAGTAGTTAGCTTACATTACAAGGAGGCATTATGTAAACAATAAAGTTCTGTTTAGTTCTTGTAAATGTGAATTCCCTTAAAAAATTTCTAGAAGACTCCTAGGACCTTGGTAAGATTCAATGGTTTTCTATCCTCCTTTTCTCCTCTTCACTCATCTTTTCTTATTTGCATTAGTTGCTTATAGATCCCATCTCTTCCACATAAAAGTTTTCATTCTACAAACTAAAATTGAATCATTATGAATAATATGAAACATCTATGATGAACTTAGTTACTGTGTAAGAATACAGATTATACTACCAAAATGATCATGTCATTAATTTACTTTAGGCTAACAACTGTAGTTGCAGGATAATTGTAATTATCAAATTCAAGGGTTTTCCTACAATGTCGCCATTTGGCAGCAATATCTGGCTAGATGCCGCAAAACAAATTCCTTCTTTAGATTAAAAACAACCCTGAACAGTGGTGGTGCTACAATAGCGTCCATAATGAGAAAGAGCATATTGACGGATACTTACATCTACAAACTGACAAGATCTGCTTAAGGATGCCTTTATTTGAGAACCTTCGGTACCAGAAGGAGACCCATGCTCAACAATACCATCATTTTGACCCTACAAACAAAAAAAAAAAAAAAAAAGGAAACAAATTGATATGCAATCATTGATTTCATAAGTGTAAGAAGAGAAACGACAGAAGACTGACATACAAAACTAGCTTTGGGGTCTCATACACAGTTAATTGACTTGGTTGATATCAAACTTACTATTATACAAATTATCACAGAGAAACAAAGAAAAAGTTTAAATTTATATTCAATCGACACCCAAAATTACAGGGAGATATCAGTCAATCTGTCATCTCCACCACATAAGTTGAAGAATGCATTCTCAATTCAGTAAATCAAATGCATTCAAAATATACAGCATTCCAAATTGCATCTCAATCCCAGAATGCAAAAACGAACTGTCCATGAAATTTTTTCTCCAGACAAGCATTTCCAGTCTGTTAGTCATACGTTGCAATTATACTACCGCTACTCATCCAAGTTAAATCTACTCATAGGTCATGTTTTCATGTACCAAACAGATCAAACAAACCCACCAACACAAGATTGAAAACAGAAACAACAAATCTACAATTCGCAAGCAACCACAAAAGCAACTAAGCAAACTTAGTAAAATATAAAATAAAATAAAAGAGAGCTTCAAGTAAAGGGATACAGTACCACAAGCGAATGCTTATTGTCTTGACCATCTTCAAAAAGAGAAGAGTAATAAGTAGGGTCATAAATGGATCCTCCCAAAACATCATCACACTCCGAAATCTGTCTACCCACAACAGCAGGAGTTGCAGGGCTCAAGAAACTATTCCTCAAATCAAAATCCACATCACGAGGAGCGTCCACACTAGAGACCCCCAACCTGTACATTTGAATCCATAACAATGAAGACGACAGCCTCACAGAGAAGCCAATAATCTGCATTGCCATAGTGAGCCTAACCGAAAAGATAAAGAAGGAGCCATATGTCTTGGATGAAATGTTCCAAATTTCATGAGTGAAGAGAATGAACCAACAAATGTCAATCAAAACGGAGCAGAACAAAAGAACAGCGTAGGTTCGACCGAGACTCTGGCTGCTACTCTCAATAGCCACAAGAGCAAACAAAGCTATGCCTAAATTGATCAAAAGTACTCCATTGTATAATGCGCCTAGCGATCCAATCAACGCGCAACCTATCTAAATTTCAAAAGGGTACATCTCCATCAATCAAATTTAATCAAGAACCAAATTTGAAAATGAAAAAAAACGAAAAAGAGCATACTTGGATGTAAATGAGGATGACAGCGATGTATTGAAGACGATCGTAATCACGAATAAAAGTCTGGAGGCCATCTCTGAGTCCGAGAGCAAGTGAAGAACAGCGAGAGAGACAAGAACAAGAACAAGAACAGAACCCACCACGCATTGTCTATGATAAAAAGACCATTCAAGCTTATTAGTCTTTAAGTGAATCGAGCGGACAATGTCGAGTGTCTGCGGAGATGGGCATGGTTGGTTCTGGCTTGAGAAACCAAAAGCAACAACAAAACCGTCAGTTGTGTGTGTTTGTGTTATGAATTGTGATCGTGTGCCGAGAGGTCATGTGCAACGCGCATGCTTTTCAAGGTTTGATAGTGTGTGAAATTTTGACTATTTAGTGAGAACTGTGATTCTTGTAAGTTCTAACTACTACTCGCTTCCCCCACCCCCCTAAAATGGATCCACTTGAAGCACTACTTAGCTCAACATCTTCAACTTCATTATTACCACTACCCTTAGAAACATTTACTTGACTTCCTTCGAAACCAGTCATGTTTAATTAACAAACACATCATTTAACACATTTAATACAAAACCACACATTTAACACATCATTTATATGTATTCTCAATTCAAATTTCTCCATACGAAACCACACAAATTGTCTACAGGCACTCTCAAAAGTCAAAATTAATACTTCTTATTTAATATTAAAATTCATCAGGAGGATTATTATTTATTAGACTAACTTTCAAACAGAACGAGTAATGTTTTATTTTTCGAAATGTATATAAGAAAAAATAATAAATAAAAAACCCCACTAAAAATTGAACTCATGAGGAACAAAAACCCAACTAAAAATGATGATGATCATTCATTGCATATTGTAAGATTGCACCTGGAATGCTAAAGCGCAATTATTTTCTAATTTAAAGTCGAAAAATGTAATCTTTTAATTTAAAATCGAACCAATTAACAAATTTATCAAACCCCCAAATAAAAAATCAAACACAAATTAATGAAAGAGAACAAACAAGGGTTGAATAAAACAATCGAAAGAGAGTTGAATAAACAATCGAAAACAGAGTTGAATAAACAGTAAACAAAGTCTTTTAAGAGAAAACAGAGATGGATATCTGGAAGATAACAGAAAGAGATAATAAACAAACAAAACCAAACCAAACCCATCATGTAATCATTCAAAACCCATCAACGAATCAACACAAAAATCACAAAAAAAAAAAAAAAAAGATTCGAAAATAGTCGTACCTGTTGAAGAAGCAAAGAGATTCGAAAATAGTCGTCTAAGAGAGACGACTAACCGATATGCTTCGCCGGTGATGTGTCGACGGCGGCGAGACTGAGATGGAGACGTGAAAGGAGGCGTTGTAAACGTGTACCAGTTGTAAAAGTGAAAACCCAATTTTTTTTAAAAATCAGATATGGGTGGTTTTTTTACGGGTCCAAAGTATACCCGGTCAAGATCCATAACCGACCAGCAGTTATTGTGGGTCTGATTAGATAAAATCCATTTGATATAACCCGATCCGTAACACATGGATATGGACAGGGTCCAATGGACCCAGTCTATTTTGCCATTCCTAGTGGAAACAAAAGAGAGAGACACCAGAAATATCAAGACTTGGTTGCGTTTTTAAACATGGAAACACAACACAAACTACTACTACTACTACAATAACAACACTGTGCAGAGATTCTATCAACCCAACCGCGTCCCATGTCATTGTCTCTTTCTCTTTAGGGGCTGTTTGTTTTTACGTTTGAAATCTGAAATGGTCTGAAATGACCATTCAGACATGTTCGTTTTTCGAATGCATCTTAAGTCTGAAAAATGATGAAAATGTGACTGAAATGAAAAAGACAGGATTTCTAGCTGAAATCTGAAGTCAGTAGGTCTGAAATCGTTATAAACTTTCGTACCGAAAATGTCCTCTCACAAATCACATAATTACTATTATACCACCCACATATAAATCTAATTTCAGCCAACCAATTCACGCTTTTGATTAGTTTTTTTCGTTTTTTTATCAAAAACCCATTTCACAGAAAATATGATCAAAAATATAACATTCTGCAAAATCTAAATAGGAACGAAGTAGGCGGTTTCCGTCAAAGTCGGTCCTCGGCGCGGCGGTCAACGTCGGCTCTAGTCGACTTTGACTGTTGAGCCCTACAAAAAAAAAATGGAGGAAGAAGAAAGAGGCAAAACCTATTTGTGTTGGGAGGAAACTGGCGGCAGCAACAAAGGAAACAAAAAATGAAAGAAGAAAAAACCTAGCATTTGTTTGTTTGTTTTTTTAACTGACCGGCTTTGTCAAATTGGGTTTTAAAATACATAAAAATCCAACAAATTACCAAATTATAGTTTTTTTAAATTTTAATTTTCTAATTTGTAGTTTTTCACTTTTTTGAAGTATTCTAATTTATAGTTATTAATTACATTTAACATTTAACAATTTTAAATTTAAAAACATCTATGTGTCAAATATAATTTATTTTATTTTTTTACTTTCTAATATATTAAATAATTTTATGGTTTATAATTATGTCTTATTATATAGAATAAAATGATTTAATTTCTTTTAAGTTTATTGTCAATATGACCATTAATAGAGTAAGGGACATGAATGTCAAATTATAGGATTTCAGATGTTGTGTTTTGAAAATATAAAAAACTTAACTTTTTAATTCAGATTTTAGATAAAAAAAACAAATGTATTGTCTAAACTTTAGATTTCAAAATGGTTTAGATCTTTTTAGATTTTAGACAAAAAAACAAACGCCACCTTAGTTTCAAAGTTTTTATTTTATTTTTTTATTGATTATTACAGTATTTGAGTTTGTAATTGACGAGTTGTGAGGTGGTTTTGATTGGTTGGTGATTACTTTGGAAATGAATTAATTCTTGTCTTGAAGGTGCGGAGGATGACACGTAAGAAACAAGAAATGATAGCCAGATTTCATTTTAAGGTTTTCACCGATGTTTAGCCAACACTACCTATCACTTTAGAATTATCTTTTTATTGGTAAAATTGGACTGACCTAAGGGGAAAAAGTATCACGAGCGATCATATGCTAAAAAACCCTTAGGCAGTATCCGAAACTATATAGATAAGAAAATAATAATAATAATAACAAAGAGTAACAGTAGCCAAACCAACCATAAAAAACCAGGGAAAACAACAAGTGACACACAGACCACAAAAGAACATATGGAAAAAAATCAAGAAAAACAAAACGACTCTCGGCCCATGTAGTCATTGCCCATTAGAGAATAACATAAAGGAGGAGCAGAGAACCACCACGAATCAACTACCAAGCCTAAAGTGTGCTTGGAAAGAGCGTCAGCCACCTGATTACTCTCCCTAAAAATATGCGACACCTAAAACTCCATATTAGAAATTTGATAAATGCACATTTTCCAAGCCTGCCACACATGCCAAAGAACACTATCAGGACGAGAAGAAAGCAGTTGAACCATATAGGAAGAGTCGCTTTCTAGCCAGATCAGATGCCACCCAAAATTCCATGCAAAGTTAACTGCTATGGAGGCCACGAGCAGCTCAGCCTTAAGGCAAACACATGACCAAGGGGGATAGCAAAACATCCTTTAACAAGGGACCTACAATTACGGAACACCCCCCCCCCAAACACCCGGAGAACTCAAGGCAACCCATTAATCTTGACCCAACCTGGAGTCGAAGGCGACCAAAACACGCTTTAGATAACCGGGGCCCTAGCCGGCTGACCACGAATACCAAAACTCCTAAGGATAAGAAATCTTCCACACTATTGCGCGTACACCCAATCTCCAAACGGCTAGCTTCAAAAACTGTACACCAAACCAAGGACAAAGCAAATCTAAAATATGCAAACTTCCCCTCAAAGATCCACTGGTTCCAAATAAAACATACAATCCATAATTAAAAATAGAAAATGCTACCGTGAGCCATTCATTGAAAATATAATTAAAAAAAATTATATTTATTTTATAACACAAAAGCACCAACACTAATTCAATAATTCAATAGGTGTGCCTGTAAATAAAAAAAAAAAAAAAAAAATCAATTGATGTGTACTTTAATATATATACTTACATCAATTGATTTTTGGTACTTCTTTAGTTCTTTATGAATCCATCTTTAATCTTTGAGGTGTACCTGGTGCAGAAAACTGAGAAACTATCCCATTATCAATAAGATATTGCTGAAACTCACCAGATAGATATTCTCCACCACGATCAGATCTCAAGATTTTTATGTATTTCTCAAGCTGATTTTCCACTTCAGCTTTGAATGCTTTGAACATGTCAAAAGCATCCGACTTATGTCTCATGAGATACACATAACCAAATCTCGAGTAATCATCCGTGAAGGTGATGAAGTACTCATATCCACCTCTAGCTTGAATGCTCATAGGTCCACATACATCAGTGTGTATCAATCCTAAACATTCAGTGGCTCTTGCACCTTTGGCAGAGAACGTCCTTTTGGTCATTTTACCTTCCAAACAAGATTCACAAGTTGGTAGATCATCAACCTTTAAGTCACTCAAAGGTTCGTCACATACCAATTTTTTAATCCTATTAAGGTTAATATGACCTAAGCGTAAATGTCAAAGGTAGGTTTCATCTGTTGATAATTTTACTCTTTTATGATTAGGTTCCGTTATTTCCGTGTCTAACGAGTGAGAGATATTTCTATGCAAAAAGTATAGACCGTTTTCCAATGTACCTTTGCAAATAATTTTGTCATTCTTACTAATAATAAAAACTTTATTAAAAGTAACCGAATATCCAAATTTATTCAAACAAGAAACTGAAATTAAATTCCTCTTGAATTGAGGTACATAATAAACGTCTATTAAATCTAAATGCCTTCTAGAATCCAAATAAACTCTAATATCTCCCACTGCACTTGCAGACACTAACGTTCCGTTGCCCAAGCGCAAATTGATTTCATTCTTACTCAGCTTTCTCCTTTCTTGAAAGGCCCAAGTTGCTTTTTCTTCTGTTGTTTCTTGACCTTTTGATGGGCCTTAACAGTAGCAACTTTACCAACCATATGAATCTCTTGACCTTTGCCTTTCACAAGGATCTTTTCAGCACTTTGAACATCTTGCATCAGGCCTTGTAAGGTGTATTCCTTTTTGTTCAAAGTGTAGTCCAATTTGAACTGATCAAAGGAATCTGACAATGAATTGACAACCATATCAATCTTTGTCTCACCATCTATCTCAGCGCCATGCAGTTCAGCAATGTTGAGATGTGCTATGACTTTCATCATGTGATCTTTCACAGCCTGTCCAGGTTTCATCCTAAGATTCATAAAAGCAGTCACTGCCTCTCTCTTAGTCGTCCTAGACTTCATAGCAAACATCTCCTCTAGAGACATCATTATATCAGCAGCGGACTCCATTCCTTCATGCTGCTGTTGCAACACGTCGGAGATAGTGGCCATAATGTAACATTTTGCCATATCATCTGAAGTCTTCCACTGCTCATACTCATCTCTATACATTATGCTAGATTCATTATTAGGAGCAGGTGGTTTAGGAGTAGTTAGAACAAACTTATGTTTTTCACTTTGCAGCAACAACCCAATTTTCCTTTTCCATGTGACATAATTATCTCCAGTTAAAGTGTTATCTTTCAGGATGTTCATAAGTGATGGGGTCATGATTTCTGAATTAAAACAAAACATATATAAGTAATAATCATGATAAAGCACTTTTAAATATTTATCTTGAATTAAATAAATAACTCAATCATAAAATTCAACGGTGATCTAACACCCATAAATGTTACGCCTCCTTTGGGAGTTCGCACCATTTACTAGTTAGACTAGGTCCCACCTAATTGTTAACATAACAACCAGCGTTTTCAATTTTAGCCTTGCAATTTTACTGACAAGAACTCTTGGGAGGATATCAATAAAATTACATTGAGTGTGTTACCAAGATATCGACCCTCAATTTTCTCTCACGAAAATCCCTCCTTGGGGAGTAGATCTCGTTTGAGTCCATCCTTGTAAGGAAGTATGTTGCTAAATTCCATTAATGGACGCCCCTTGGGGGGATTACCAATAAATAATAAAGCTCAACTAACCTTGGAGGCCATAGGTGTTACAAAAACACCTTCTCCCACTCAATTATTTAAGGCGTGTGATTAAATCCCATAGAATGATTTACCGAGTTATCTAGATGCCAATTTAGATACCTAAATCATTCAATGCATGTTCACACCAAAAGAGATATATGCGTGGCACTCCTATTCTATATGTCATGTTATCATACAATAACAAATATTGTAATATTTAAGCATAAATTAAATAGCAACAACTTTCGCCCATCATAGAAAAACAAGTAAATTACAATTTGTCAGGAATACAAGATCTTCAGGTGGCCCATCAACCATACGCTCATCCTTCGGCCCAACCCACGGGCGAGCACAACTCACAACCCCACTAAGGGGCTGCCCATGAGGACTCCAGGGCTGCCGTGCGCAGCCCACCATGCTTGGGCTTGCCATGCGCAGCCCAATCCACTCCTAGGGTGCGCACGGTGCTCGTTCATGGTTCCGGTAGCTTCGTTTTACTTCGTGTCTTCGAATCTTCAAGACCTAAACATATTACGGCAGTATATATATAATAAATACTGCAGTATTAATTTTTTTTTTTTTTTATTCACTGCAGTATTTTTACAAACAAAAAACTGCACATACAAAAAAAAAATAAAACCTAGCAATCTACCAAGAAGGAATTATGGCGATAATAGACCACCCTTCTTGTTACAACTCCGAAACAAAAATTACATTGAAAATCTAGGGCCAAAATCGAGCAATAACAAACCACATAAAACATATATAAATCCATACATCACATGTAATTATATATTTGAATACCTAGAGTGCCATCTCTTTCTAAACATGCATAATCACAATAAAAAGAAATAGATCCACGTATATATACGTTAATTAATTAAAAGGGTTCAACCTAGGCTCTGATACCAATTGTAGGGGAAAAATAATAAAAAAAAGTGGTAAACGCAGCGGAAGCGATACTAAAAAACGATTTAGTGACTTTTAAAATTTTTCCTTTATGAACCTTAAACCCTTTTAATCAATAAACATGCATATATATTAACAAAAGTAAATTACCTTTTGTCGCGTGATCCGATTGACTTACGTCGATGGTAATCCGCAAGACCTTCAATCCGAGCACGAACGTGGATCACCTAGGAGCGTGGTCTCCCTTTCCTTTGAATTGCAAACCTGTGAATGGACCAAACAAAAACTTTCTTTTCTTTGTTAGTCACAAAACAATCAAAAGAATGTCAAAATTATTCCGGTCACTTTTGAGTTCTCAATCTTATGATCGAAACTCGCGTGAACCTAGATCGATATCGTATACACAAGCTTATTGATGAATAAGCAATAGTATACTATCAAAGAATAATTTCACACTCCTTTTTGTCTTTCTAGAATAAAAACTCTCTTAGAATTAAGAAGAAGAAGAAAGAAATAAAAACTCTAGCACAATTTCTTGTGGTGGCCGAAATCTATAAGTGTGCTTATATAGGTGGCCGAATTTTTTCTTCTTTTTCCTTTAGGGTTGCCGAATTCTATGTAGTCTAAGATTAGGGTTGGCCGAATTTCATCATGTCACTTATATAGGGTGACTAAAATTCAACCCTAATTCTTTTCAACTTTATAGACTTCAAACCCTAATCCAACTCCTTGATTTTTATTCTTTATTTTGACTAAATAAAAAGACTCCTTATTTGATTAAATAAATAAAACTAATTTATTTATTTCCTTGTCAAACAAGTCTTTTACTTTTAGGAAAGATTTGTTTCTTTAATTAAACAATTAATCAATAAATTAATTAATTCTTATTTAATTAAAACAAATGAAACAAAATAATATTTTAGGTTAAAATTTTAACCTTGCCGCCCCACTTGTATAAGATTGGGCCTAACATTATTTTCTTATTTCATTTAATCCATTGGACTTTAAATAAAAAGCCCACATGTGAACCAGACCCATTCTTACTAAAAGAAACAAGCCCACATGTCTTTCATTAATATATTAATATAATTGAGTAGCCCATTACTTAAATAATGTGCAAATTATATTCTTAATATATTAAATGCAATTCTAGATGGACCCTTAAATTGGTCCGGTAGAATATATCAAGTGATCCATGCAAGTCCGTGTGGATTGGGGATCTTGGCGGGCCATCTAAATTTAAGCTTCAATAGACATAACCTAATCACAATCAACAAATGATTCACTTAGGTCCGATCCATTAATTTTAACTCATTCCATTAAAGAGCTAAAACTGAACTCTTAAATAAAGATAGAAAAGGAAGATGCTCCTCATTCATACCCTAGACAATCATATTGGAGATAGTGTATCCTCGTGATTAATATCAATAATCGCCAAGAGTTCATAGACCGCCTATAACTCTCCAAGTTACCATATTTACTCATATGACCACGTTTTGAACTTGGATATTTTGACTTGTCCAGAAGCCATGTTTTCAATAGACACTATTGAAAACTCAACGTTGAGATTTAATATCCAATTACCTCAAAACATCCATATGATGATATTATACTCTCATTTAATTAAATGGAGCCACGATGTCCATATCTATAAATGAAGTCCTCTATCGATTAACAAATGAATATCACCAAACTATCGAGGATAGACTATGCGATATAATCGTACTCATTGATAACTCAAATGATATCACTTGCAACCATAAGTCCATCATTTATCTCAGGATTAAGATAGACTCTCCGATTGTCCTGATAATGAAAAGACTATTATCTAGTGACGGTTCTAGATAAAGCTTTTCATTGTGATCCAGTTCAATGAACCCAGTGCACTAGATCCTTTTGCTCGAAGACACTCCGATGATTTTAGACTCATCATATCTTATTTGATCCCACTCAAATGCTAGCAAAAGAATTCTACAACTTTAACAAGATAAAGGTGCCCAACCTTTAACTTAAGTTGTGAACATTATTCAAGACTAACTAAAGAATTGTGTCTACCACATACATATCCAGATGTACGAACAATTCTTCTTTTCCCATAGTCTTTAGACCTTATGATTATTTTCTTTGACAATTATAATATAAACTATAAATGCTATACGATTTGTTAAACCAGAAATCACTTTATTAATATGAAAAAGATTGTTAATTACAACATTACACTCTTGCTATTGAGCATAATCCTAACAAATGTGCCTTGCGTTTTAACTTCAAAGCTACTAACAACCAGGGCGAGTATGAAGCACTTATAGCAGGACTAAGAGTTTGCACAGTCCTAGGAGCTGATGAGGTGGAAATTTTCAGCGACTCCCAAGTCATTGTTAATTAAGTATTAGATGAATATCAGGCGAGAGATGAAAACATGATCGCTTACCTAAAATTAGCAAAGGAGCTGCTAGGGAGGTTTAAGGAGTACAGGATTATCTAGATTCCTAGAGAAGAAAACGAACAAGCTGATGCCTTGGCAAAATTGGCATCCGCCACAATCAACATCTGGCCCAGAACTATTCCCATGATTCACCTACTGCAGCCAAGTATAGTCAAACAAATGGAAGTTGGGGCAGTCTTCGGCGAAACAAATAGTTGGATAACGCCAATCAAAGAATACCTTATCAATGATAAACTCCCGAGCGATCCATTGGAAGCCAAGCGATTGAAGTACAGAGCTACAAGATATTCAGTACTCAATGGAGAACTATATAAAAGGGGGTACTCAAGGGCACTGCAGAGATGTGTCGGGCCTGAGGAAGCAGAAGGGATCCTGAGAAGCAAACATAGTGGAGATTGTGGGAATCATTCTAGAGGTGCCAACCTAGCCCACAAAACATTAAGACAGGGCTTTTACTGGCCAACGTTGTTCGCCGATGCTAAAAGAATAGCAGCAAGGTGTGAGGCATGTCAGAAAATTGCAAACAACATTCGCCAGCCACCTGAACTCTTGCAGAGTATCACCTCGCCTTGGCCATTCGCTATGTGGGGAATTGACTTGATCGGTCCAATGCCAACAGCACCCGGAGGAGCAAAACATGCTATCGTGGCTATGGATTATTTTACAAAATGGGTATAAGCCGAGTCATTGGTGCACATAACGGAAGAAAATACTATAAGCTTTGTGAAGAAGAATATCCTGTACAGATTCGGAATACCAAGCACCATCATCACCGACAATGGAACCCAATTCGATGGCAAGAAATTCAAGGAGCTGTGTGATAAGTATGGAATCAACAACTACTACGCAACTCCAGCACATTCACAGACAAATGGTCAAACCGAAGCGGTAAACAAGATCATAAAGCACAACCTAAAAGCCAAACTAGCCGCGAAGAAGGGTAACTGGGTAGAGAAGTTACCACAGGTACTCTGGACGAATCGAACTACAGAAAGAAGCTCAACAGGTGAAACCCCATACTCCATGGCTTTCGGAGCTAAAGCTGTTATCCCCGTGGAAACATCCTTTTCTTCACCAAGGGTACAACTATTCCAGCCGGAGCTAAACATCAATATGCTAAAATGTGGCCTGGACGAGCTAGAAGAAAGGAGAGAACGTGCACAAATAAGGAACGCTGCCTATCAACAAAGGGCAGCTAGATATTACAACTCACATGTGCGTGAAAGAAAATTTGCACTCGGCGACTTAGTGCTGAAAAGAATAAATCCGGGAACCAGAGACAAAGCTGTAGGATCACTCGCAGATAAATGGGAAGGGCCCTATCAAATTACAGGCATAGCTGGGCACAGGGCATATCGCATTACACGAGAAGGCTTCGGCGAACTACCTCGACCATGCAATGCACAGTACTTGAAGATATACTAGTAGGGGTGGCCAATGGAGGAAATGGGGTGGGGTTAGGTCCCCCCAACCCCACCCCCATTTTCCAGACCCTCCCCCATCCCCCCACCCCCACCCCCATTCCCCCATTTCCCCCGTTTTTCCCCATTTTTCCTCGTTTCCCCATTTCCCCCGTGTCCCCCGTTTCCCCATTCCCCCATTTTCCCTATATCAATAAAAATTATATATTAAAAAAAACACACATAAATGCACAATCCATTAAATTGAAATACAAAATAACATAAAAAAATATGAAAAAAATATATATATAAATATGTATAAATATGTATTATAAATATGTATTTATAGTTAGTAAAATATAAATAATAAAAATATTGAAAATATAAATATATATATATATATATATATATATATATTATAATATTATAATATTTGGGGAAAATGGGGAAATGGGGATGGGGGCACCTCCCCCCAACCCCATCCCCATTTCTAGAATTTTATGGGGGAAATGGGGAAATGGGGTTGGGGCCGGGTCCCCCCATCCCCAACCCCATTTGAATTTGGGGTTAAAAAGCTCCCCCATCCCCCCCCCCCCCCCCCCCCCCCCCCCCCCCCCATTACCCCATTTTCCCCAAAAACATTTCCCCCAAATGGGGATGGGGGAGCGGGGTTTTGGGGCCCTGGGGGTTTTTGGCCATCCCTATATACTACCCTTGATGGCCTCACCGTTTTTCAGAATTTACTCTGATAATTTTTAGTTAAGCATTTTTTCCTTTTTTAGCATTTTTTATTTCCCTTTTACTTTATCAAAAGGTTGCAAGATATATTCAATAAAGAGTAATTTATTACTGAGAACTCAAGATTTGGCTCGCCACTCAAAGTGACAAGTGTCCAAAAGATTACTCGCCATCATGCGTCATAAGTTACTCGCCGTTGCGTAAAGACGAGTTAAGTGCTCGCAGCAGCAGAAGAGAGCGAGATAACACAAAAAATTATAGCAGGCTAGAGGTGAGCACAACACCACAGCCTGAACCTATTATAAAACCGATCGGTGACTGCCACCGTTGGTAGAACAAAACCCCCGGAAAGACGCGAGAAGCATCCGATCAAAAAGCGTACATGAGACATCTCAAAGAAAAACGCTGGGGGTCGAAAAAAGCTAGCTGAAAATAAATAAAAAAAGTTGAGCAAAAGTGGGAGATGTCCCGATAGTATGCTTAAATAAAATTTGGTGTATGGTCGGATACGTCTTGACAAACACTGAATACACCAAAAACTCAGCAATGGCAGCTGAATAAAAAACAGTAGTATGTATTAATAAAAATTTTGTGTATGGTCGGATACGTCCTGACAAACACTAAATACGCCAAAAACTCAGCAATGGCAGCTGAATAAAAGAAAGAAGTAATATATATAACAACGCCAAAAACTCAGCAATGGCAGCTGAATAAAAGAAAGAAGTAATATATATGACAGCCAAAACTCAGCAAGGGTAGCTGAACAGAATAAAGTTAAATTTTTATTCACAACTGAAGTTACAAAAATATGGAGAGTTATTTACAAACTCAAGCATAAAAGGCATGGCATAAAATCAACCAGCTGCTGGAGGATCCTCGCTGTCTTCATCATCCTCGATCTCCTCTTCAAAAGGCCAGATCACCTCTTTGTCCCCATCCAGCATAAAGGGCCCGTAATCCCTACCAATAATAGGACCCAAATCGAGTTCAGCACCAGAACCAAAAAAGCTGCCCTTCTGACCGAAGTAGTAGGTATTGAAGGCACGCTTAGTGGGAATTTATAAATGCATGGGATGGGGCTCAGTCCTGTTATAACGGCAGTGGGCTTTCCATTGTTTTCTCTGTTCTTTAATTGAACCCACTCCGCTGGCCATATGCAGTTGAAGAGACCTGTCGAAGCGCCTTAGAGCCTTTTCATTCGAATGGTCCTTCATGGCGAATAACTTCTTCGACTGCCTCATGCCTCGTTCAAACTCGCGCAGCAAAAGCGTATCGTAGGCAGGGGATCTCTTGAAATGATCAACTGCTTCAACCTCCAATACAGCCTTTAAATTATCAAAAATGAGATCGCATGAAGACAACTGATTGCGCTGCGAGGGATTCTTGACTAACACACAACTGCTCCTTCAGCGAGCGAATCTCCTCCTCAGGAGCAGACAATTTTTCCTCGGCAGCTAGCTGAGTAGGCAGATAACCATCTGCGGACTCTCTTAGCTGAGCAAGTTGTTGAGCATAGGATTCTTCAGCAGAAAGCTTCTTAGCAGCCAAAATAGAAGCCTGCTCTCGCAGACGCTTAATCTCCCTAGAAGCTTTGTTCCCATACTTATAATTCTCAGCCAACTTAGACATCATCTGAAAAGAGAAACACCCAAATTAGGAAATATATATAAAACAGAGATATATAGGATTGTGGCGAGAAGCTTACCAGAGAGTGGCAGTTAAAGAAAAACTCCATCTTTCTGTTGCAGGGTTTGCCTTTAACATGCTCCTAGCCCTCACCAATGTACATGTCATTATTAATCAAATGCGACCAAATTTCGGTAGCTGAAAAATCAGAAAGAGACACGGTTCCTTCATCGGCTTCAGTTGATCCCACGGGAGGAGCTTCATAGGTAACACCCAAACCAGAAGCAGAAGCCCCAGGTTGCTTCGATGGTCCTGGCTGATCAACCTGCTCTGGCCGACCAGACGGCCTAGGCTGATCTGAAGAAGTAGTCGGCTCGCCCATGGCCACCGGAGGAGAGGCTACTCGGGGCGGAGAGGCTGTTCGGGGCGGAGTAGGAGCAGGGATGTTTAATTCATTAACCTCCTCGGGGGGAGGCACCGCTGCATTTGTCCCTTCAACAGGACCCTCGTGAGCAGCTGTTTGAGTAGAGGGAGTTTCGGCGAGAACCGGTTCATCAGCATGTCACTCGTTGACCGGGTTAAGGGAGAAAAACGTGGCAAGTTAGTATATCGTCTGATCGGACTTTTGCAAGTACCAAAATTCCACACTCGGAATACACAAATCACTGAGATGTATAATGGCAAGTGGGATCGTTCCTCAGGGAAAGGGAGGATATTTGGCTATAACTAATTTATGTACACTAATCTAAACTACGTGCGGAAAGGTAAAATTCATTTTTGGTTTTGGAATTTGTTTTAACAACTAAACTAAATAAAATTAACCAATCTAAAACAAGTAATCGAAATGAAATGTGTGATATATGATGATGGATATTGGGGAATTGAGTTGACAACTAAAAGATTTCCTAATGTAATGAACTAGTCCAATTAAGCATTTTCATCCTACTCAAGGGTTGTTCTTTTAATTGATTTTACTCATTAATGTGCAAATTCACACCTTGACTCAAGTAAGCCCTACTATGAGTCTTGGTGGAAATAGATTCAAACTCTTACTCAAGTGAACCCCACTATGAGTAATTGCCCAAATAATATTCTGAAGAACAAATCAAAGGTCTTTTACCAATTAACACATGCATGTACCAATTTTCACTTCATATAAGCTAAAGATTGGAGAATGGGTTGAAAGCCATTCAAACCCTAAACCACAACCTTCATATGTGAACCATTTCTACCACAAGCTAAATTGAACCCCAATATTAACAAGTAAGTAAAAATGGCAACTTCAAGACAATGAAATGAAAATGTACCAAGAGAGGATTTGTATAAATAGATAACTAGTTCAAATACATAGGATCATCAAATAAGTTGTCTCATCAATTCCCCAATAAAAGGGTTTAGTTACACATAATGAAAATAGACATGAAAAGAGAAAGGTTGTAGAAAAAACCCACAAAAATCTTCATGAGTCTCCTTGTCCCTTGATGAGCTTGAAATCTCCTTGACCTTGGTGATTTCCTTCTTCTCTCTTCAATTAATTTCCAAAGTGTGATGGAAAGAATGTAGTGAAATGAGTTAAGGAGGCTTTGGATTGGTGGGAGCTAGAGAGATTTTAGAGAATTGTAGAGAGAGATTAGGGTTTCATGCAAAATGGTGGAGAATGCCCTAGGGAAAGAGAAAAGGGGGTATTTATATGGGGACCCATGAAGTAGGGCTTGAAATCCCGGTGCTGCTGACGTGGCCCGTGATCGACGGTCGTAAACGGCGGCCAGGCCGCCGTTTGGAAACCGCCGAATGGAAATTGAACCTACTGGAATTGATCGGCGGCTGGAACGGCGGCTGGATCTTGGCCGCCGAATTGCACCTGACGCGCCTGGAATGAAACGACGGTTTCAAACGGCGGCCAGACCGCTGAAAGAGACCGCCGAATGCTTCTTTTCTTGCCAATTGTCCGTTTTGCCCCCAAATGCTCTCCTTTCGCCGCTTTTAGCCCAAAATCACCGGATTTCTTCATTCTTCCACCCAGAATACAAAAGGTACCTGTACAATCAACATCGAGCCATAAATTTCATGAATTTACTCGAAAGTCAATCAAAATTATCGGAAATCAGGGGCGAAATTCTATATATGTAATGGCTCGATCAAATACCCCCAAACCTAGCTTTTGCTCGTCCCCGAGCAAATTCAAAAACAAAACTAGGGAAATCCGATAAACCAAAATAATCCTACCTAAGAACTAGTACTAAAGCCGCCGATATACACAACTGTGAAAACAATCAACAAGAGTGCGCATGCCCAATATGATGAGATACCATGAGAAATGTGCTAAAGTTGAAAGAACACAAAATCAATCCAATGGGTGCAATGCTAGTCATGAATCCCACACTAAATTGTCCTTGCTTTGGCGACCACCCACGCAAGCGCTTCGGCCATATTTCGCCTCGACTCTAGGTCCTTACAAGATTCACTCTTATTTTTCCTCTCAGAACCTAGGTTTACACTCATACAAGCGTATGCGAATGAATTTATGCAATGGAAGCAAATTAAGACGCATACATGAGTTTCAAACATTGAACGCTCTTTAAGTGAATAAGTCTCATGAAAGGAACCAAAAACCATGAACGCGGTAGAGCATGACAAGAGCTTGCATTCTCAAATGGAAAACCTACAAGATCAAATTGACTTTTCCTACCAATTGATGAGGCCAAGGGTGTTGTATGGTGAATGGTGGATACGGGAAGTGTGGGGAATTTCCGATTAAGCTTATAACTCTAGAGCAATGAGCTAAGTTTGAGCTCAAAAACTACAAAAATTCCAACTAAGCTCATTTTGAGCAACTTGTAACAACATTTGCTACTCAATGAGAGCAACACCAATTTGGGCTCATACAAGGCTCCATTTATTTGTATTTATTTCTTTATTCTTTTTCTCTCTTTTTTTTTTTTTTTTTTTTTTTTTTTTTTTTTTTTTGTACCAAGAACATACACATTACAAAAGCTTGAGTACGCAAGATCGGAAAGTTTAGGTATGGTTTGTGTTTGGGTTTAATGGTGTTTGGGAAAATGTTTAGCTTGGTGCTCGGCCACCTTTATTAGACCCTTGAGCACAATTGGGTAGGAATTGAGTGAAAGTGTTTCGGTGTTTCCTATAAAAGTCATATCATCCTTTCAAGTAGGCAAACCACAAGAAATTGCAAGCTAAAGACATGATATCCACTATTGATGAATGTTCTATGGCTAGTGGTGCAAATGATGTGATGAGACTTCAATGATGCACAATAAAATGTGAGATGTGTTTAGGAATACAAAAAGAGAAACATAACCCTCATGGATTCGCTTTTTAAGGCACATGAACTTAAGGTAGTCTCCACTAATAGACCTACACACCCACACAAATGGCCACCTCTACTCAAATCAAGAAAGTATGGGACTAACTCATGACATGCACGCAATCTTAGATTGCCAATGAGCACATAACAAAGGTATCAAATCAAGCAAAATATGCTCATTCATGGCCTATATCGCACAAGCTTGGCAAAAATTTTGTTCCAAAAAATTTTATTTTTTTCAAACGAAATAAAGTCAAGTAAGGTTAAGTTATTCACATCCACACCCCCAAACCTAAATCCAACATTGTCCCCAATGTTGACAATGAGGACCCGGCAAGGAAGGCGCTCAAAAAATTCTATAAACAAAAGGTCATGCATAAAACCATGTGCAAAATATCCAATAAAGCACCATAAAGTTCCCAAAAGTAGACAAGAAAATACGCATAAGCAACTAAAGCTAAGTCTGAAAAGTAAAACTAAAATCCGACTGAAAGTAAAGTGCTAAAATGCTCCGAAAATAAGTGCGAAACTAAAACTAAATTAAGTAATATAAACTGAAATAAGTAAGTAATGTCCAAATGTGCATCCCTGTCGTGCTCTGGATGTGCCTACTCATCCTCCTGCTGGTGCTGCTCCTGGTGCTCTGAGCTAGGGCCTGCTCCACCACGGCGCTCTGAAGCTGTGACTGTGCTGTTCCTCAGGATCTTAATCAGCTCATCTATCTGTTTCTGTTGGTCCTTCTGAGCCTGGATGAATGTGTTTGCCCATGGGGGCGCTTGTTGATTATACTCTGTCACCCAAGTCTGAAACCATGCTGGCCTCTGCTCTGGAGGTGCCTCTGTGTCAGCTGGCACTGCCCCAGGATCCTCCTCATCATGACTGTCCTCATCTCCTCCTTGCTGCTGCAGCAACCTCTGTCTCTTCCTCGATCCCAGCGGTAGGAGGCGCTCCACATCCTGAGGCTCTGTCAAGTCGTGAAAAGTTCTGGAGTTGCAAGGATCCCCCATAGTGAGCAGGTCATCTCCTCGTCGCTCTGGAACACCTGCATCCCTGCATAAATCAGCAATCAAGCATGGAAAAGGGATGACCGACTTTTCCGTCTTTCCGGCTCTGCATATGGCCGAGCGGATCAGCTGCCCCACATCAATCTGCAACTGGTTCTTGATGCAATACAAAATCTGAGCGATCTCCAGAACAATCTTTGTCCTCTGCTGTGTCGGTTTCAAAGAGTGAGACACAAAAACAGACCAAAAAGCTATGTCTCTCTGTAGTTCGGATTGACGAAGATGATGGTCCGCATCCCACAAACCACTGTCATTCATTTCTCTTCTGAGAGACGCAGCAAGTGTAGAATCATATAATCGGAAGGTGCCTTCCCTCGGGAGCCCATTCTGTAGGTCATCAAGCGAAGTGGTCCCATAGTAGTCGTTTATGTCCTGGGGGCGAATGAACACATCTACATCTCGAACCCTCACAGACTTCCCCTCCAGGAATTCATTAGGGATCATGGAGGCATAGAACTCCCGAACAATGCTCACATCGGCCCTGTTGCGAGGTTTAGTGACAAATTGGCGCCACCCCATTCCTTCCACTTGACGCACAATATCGGTTCCGCCTACGTCCTCCAAATCTATGGCCCTATCATGGTGTACAGTTCTAGTGAGAATGTTCCTGAGACGACCCGCATATAATGCATTGCGAAGGCTATGCTCATCAATTCGTCGGTTACGGGATCCCGAAGCCTTGCCCTTTCCCTTTTTCGGTGCCATTCGGGAAGCAAAAAGAACTCTACATAGCACAAACAAAACAACCACATACTTCAAACCACATCATGCCACATTTTCAATTAATCCATAACATAGGCACATTTAGTCATCAAAATAATCACACACCCACATAGCAAATGGCCAATCTTTCATCCAACAAAAACCAATTTCATGCCCACATTTATTCACAACAATAATCTTTAGCAAAATAAGCATGTTATCTAACAACGGCATTCGCAAAGCATTCAAGCAACAATATTTCCCTCGCCAATGGATTGACAGTCACGCAACTAAGAATTTTCGGCCAAATTTGCACCAAAACAAAATTTTCAATTCAAAGCATATTCAAGCAACAATTAAACACCTAGAAGCATTTGATGACTACCACAAACAAAACCCAAGCATGCATTACCATTAATTCGGCCTCTAATCACAAAATCCCCAAATTTTTCGAACAAAACCTAACCCTAACATTGTCATGCAAATTTTCGGTCAATTGAGAGATAGGTTAAGTTAAATTCTTGTAAAAACAAGTTTAGAGGGGAGAATTACATACCTTGAAGCCTTGAGAGGGAAGAGAGGGAGAGAAATGCACCTTGGAAGTGTTTTTGGAGGGTTTTGAGAGAGAAAAAGTGTGTGGGGCTCGTGAAAGGGACGACCCTTTTAAGACCTGTTATCGCGAATTTGGCGGTCGTAAACGGTGGCCAGGCCGCCGAATTA
Source organism: Acer saccharum (assembly GCA_030490815.1). Lineage (NCBI taxonomy): Eukaryota > Viridiplantae > Streptophyta > Magnoliopsida > Sapindales > Sapindaceae > Acer > Acer saccharum. Next base: position 22,285,178 of record CM059868.1, on the reverse strand, counting down.
GACCGCCGAATGCGTCTTTTGGGTCAAAACGCAGTCGTTTCATTAATTCGGCGGTTTCATATTATGCGGCCAGACCGCCGATGTAACCGCCGTTTCGTTGAGTGACATTCTGGACTGAATTCGGCGGTCTAGTTTCAACCGCCGTTTTGACCGCCGTTTTGACCGCCGTTTGTGTGGTTGGAGACCTGATTGAATCGGCGGTCTATTTATGCCCGCCGTTGTAACCGCCGTTTTGTTGGCAGAACTTCTGTTTTTGATCGGCGGTCACTAATTCGGCGGCCAGGTCGCCGATTTTGACCGCCGATGTCTGAAAATCTGGCAATCTTCATTCTGCACTCCTTCATTTCCACTGCACACTTCACAAAACCCATCAAGCAAAAAAAAACACCCCCAAACCTGTCTTGGATATGGTACTCAACACATTTTGCTCAACAAATTTCTTGACTCAAAATCCAATACAAGTTTGGGGAAACACTCCATATATACCAAAAACCTCTTATTTGAACAAAAGAAAATGCATTAAGTTAAAACTACCTAAGTGGGTTGCCTCCCACTAAGCGCTTGATTTAACGTCTAGGCGAGACGTGGTGATGGGCGCTAAGGCTCGCCAAGTTTGACTTGTTCGATCATGAATGCACTCCGTGCTCCTCCATAGTATGGCTTCACTCGTTGTCCATTGACCTTGAAAGTGTCTCCGGTTCTCAAGCTTTGCACTTCAACAATTGCACCATGTGAGAATACCTCCTTCACTCGAAATGGACCGGTCCACCTTGATTTTAATTTCCCCGGAAATAACTTCAACCTTGAATCAAACACAAGAACGAGCATCCCGGGATGGAGGTCTTTCCTTAGGATCACTTGGTCATGGATCTTCTTGGTCTTTTCCTTGTACAATTTTGCATTCTCATAGGCCTCATACCGGAGTTCTTCCAATTCATTTAGTTGGAGCTTCCTTTCTTCTCCCGCCAATTCCAAATCAACATTCAACTTCTTGATTGCCCAATAAGCATCAAACTCCAACTCAACCGGCAAGTGACAAGCTTTCCCAAATACCAATCGGTAAGGTGTGGTGCCAAGAGGGGTCTTGTATGCCGTTCGGTAAGCCCAAAGTGCATCATTAAGCTTCATTGACCAATCCTTCCGATTAGGCTTGACCGTCTTCTCTAGAATTCTCTTGATTTCCCGATTGCTCACTTCAACTTGCCCGGAAGTTTGCGGATGGTAGGGTGTGGCAACCCTATGAGTTACTCCATACTTTTTCATCAAGGTGGCAAAGATTTTGTTGCAAAAATGGGTGCCTCCATCGCTTATGATTGCACGAGGAGCACCAAATCTTGAGAACACAACTTCTTTCAAAAACTTCACTACCACATGACTATCATTCGTCTTAGTTGCCACCGCTTCAATCCACTTGGAGACATAGTCAACCGCCACCAAAATGTAATTGTTGCCATTTGAAGATGGAAAGGGACCCATGAAGTCTATACCCCATATATCAAAAGCTCCACTACCAATTCTCCTTTTAGGGGCATCTCATTTCTCTTTCCAATACTACCCATCCGTTAACACCTATCACAATTCTTGCAAAACTCATAGGTGTCTTTGCTTAGTGTTGGCCAAAAGAATCCGGAATGAAGGATCTTGAGAGCGGTCTTCTTGTGACTAAAGTGACCTCCACAATGCATTTCATGGCAAAATTTGATCACACCTTCTTGCTCTTCTTCCGGTACACACCTTCTAATCACTTGATCGGGCCCATGCTTGAAGAGATAGGGTTCATCCCAAAAGTATTGTCTAGCCACAAACTTGAATCTTTTCTTGGCTTGATAAGATAAGTCCTTGGGCACTATATCCCTCACAAGATAATTCACAATATCGGCATACCATGGTTCTTTTCCACCAACCACCCACAATTGCTCATCCGGAAAACTTTCTTTCAAAGGAAGCATGTCTTCTTCTTCATTGGACCCGTGTATCAACCGGCTTAGATGGTCGGCTACCACATTTTCCTTGCCTTTCTTGTCCTTGATTTCCAAGTCGAATTCTTGTAAGAGAAGAATCCAACGGATGAGCCTTGGCTTGGCATCTTTCTTTTGCATTAAATACCGGATAGCCGCGTGATCGGTGTAGACAATTACCTTTGCTCCCACCAAATATTGCCGAAATTTCTCCAATGCAAACACAACCGCCAACAATTCTTTTTCGGTTGTAGAGTAGTTCAATTGAGCATCATTTAGAGTCCTTGAAGCATAGTAAATTGCATGTGGAAGCTTGTCCATTCGTTGCCCAAGAACGGCCCCAACCGCATAATCCGATGCATCACACATGATTTCAAAAGGGAGACTCCAATTTGGTGGTACAATGATAGGTGTTGATGTGAGGGCCTCCTTGAGAGTATTGAAGGCTTTCATGCATTCTTCATTAAACACAAACTCCACTTCTTTTTGAAGAAGATTACACAAAGGTCTAGAAATCTTGGAAAAGTCTTTGATAAATCGTCGGTAAAAACCCGCATGGCCCAAGAATGACCTTATGTCTTTGGGAGTCTTTGGCGGAGGCAAACTCTTCATAACTTCAATTTTCGCCTTGTCTACCTCTATTCCCCGGCTTGACACCACATGCCCAAGAACAATACCTTGTGTCACCATAAAATGACACTTCTCCCAATTCAAGGTTAGGTTCTTCTCTTCACATCTCTTCAATACTTGAGTCAAATTGTCAAGGCACATATCAAAGGATCCTCCAAACACCGAAAAATCATCCATGAACACTTCAATGATTTTTCCCACCATATCCGAGAAAATGGACATCATACACCGTTGGAAAGTGCCGGGAGCATTGCATAAACCAAAGGGCATCTTTCGGTATGCATAAGTGCCAAAGGGACAAGTGAAAGTTGTCTTCTCTTGATCCTCCGGTGCAATTGTAATTTGGTTATACCCCGAGTAGCCATCCAAGAAGCAATAATGGCTATGCCCCGCTAGTCTCTCCAACATTTGATCAATGAATGGAAGGGGGAAATGATCTTTCCTTGTTGATGCATTCAATTTCCGGTAGTCAATGCATACTCTCCATCCAGTTTGCAACCTTTGAGGGATAAGTTCATCTTTTTCATTCCTCACTACCGTAATCCCCGACTTCTTAGGTACCACATGGATTGGGCTCACCCATTTACTATCCGCAATTGGATAAATAATGCCCACCTTCAACAACTTCAACACTTCATTTTTTACTACTTCTTGCATGATGGGGTTGAGTCGCCTTTGAGCCTCTCTTGATGGCTTGGAACCTTCTTCTAGATTGATCTTGTGCATACAAATTGTGGGACTTATCCCTTTGATGTCTTCTATGGACCACCCAATTGCCGCCTTGTGCACTTTAAGGACTTCAAGGAGTCTTGCTTCTTCATCTTGATTCAATTCCGAAGAGACAATAACCGGTCTTCTTTCTTCTTCATCTAAGTAGGCATACTTGAGTGTTGTTGGAAGTTCCTTCAACTCTAACCTTGGTGGTGTAGGCAATTGTGTCTCTAACTCTCCACTTCCCACTTCTTCAATCTCATTAATTCTTTCTTCATCCACCAATTCTTCCATCAACTCAAGTCTCTCTTCTTCACCATCTTGTTCATCTAAAAACTCCATTGCACTTGCCATTAGAGCCTCCAACTTCTCCTTCAAAAATTCTTCACTTTCCTCTTCAATAATTGTGTCCACCGAATTTACATTAAAACTATCATGTGCCCCAATAGGATATGCTCCCGACTCAAAAAGCTTGAACTCAATTACCTCATCTAAAACCTTCATAGTGAGCTTCCCCTCATGCACATCGACAATTGCTCTAGCGGTCGCCATGAATGGTCTTCCCAAGAGTAACATTTGGTCTTCTTCCTTGTGCCCCTCCATGTCTAACACCACAAAATCGGCCGGAATAATGAGCTTCTCTACTTGAATCAACACATCTTCTATTATTCCCATGGGGTGTCTTGATGATTGGTCCGCCAATAGAAGTGACATGGAAGTGGTCTTGAGGTCATTAAGTCCTAATCTCTTGTAGATTGTGTAGGGCATTAAATTAATACTTGCCCCCAAGTCTAGCATGGCTTTCTCTTGCTTTCCTCCACCAATAGAAATGTTGATGATGAAGCTTCCAGGATCTTTCATCTTTTGAGGCAACTTCTTTTGGATTACTGCGCTAACATTCTCCCCGAGTCTCTCTTGTTGCCTAGGCTTGAACTTGATCTTGTCTTTGTTCAACTCCTTGAAGAACTTTGCATAGGAAGGCATCTTTTGAATTGCATCTAGAAGTGGAAGATTCACATTTACCTTGGAAAGAATTTCATAGATGTCTTGAAAGGATTGTTCCAACTTCGTATTCTTCAATCTTCCGGGATAAGGTATGGGAGGTATGTACGGATTTGATGCCTTGTGTAGACGAGGAGTTTCTTTTGAGGTGGGCACCACTACATCTTCTTCTTGTCTTGTGTCTTCTACCACCACATCATTCTCTTGTATTCTAGGCTCACTTGCATCTTCTACAACTTCATCATTGTCAAGGATCCGCCCACTTCTAAGAACCGTCATGGCTTTGGCTTGCTCGGGTTGGCTAGGGAATTTCCCTTTGTCTTGCTTTTGTAGTGCTTCGGCAATTTGGCCCATTTGAGTTTCCATGTTCTTCATTGATGCCCCCATATTAGTAACTAGAGCTTCAAGAGAACTTAGCCTTTGCCCATCCGACAAAACGGCTTCCCTTTGTTGTTGCCTTGCTTGGTTGTTGAAGTTCTCTTGCCGGTTCCATTGGTTAGCTTGGCCACTCCCCGACCCTTGACCTTGGTAGAACCCTCGGTTGTTGAACCCTTGATTATTGTTGAACCCTTGATTCACCTCTTGGCTAAGCATGTCCGAGTTCAATGCATTGTTGTTTGAGTAAGAAAGGTTCGGATGTTGCCGCCATTTTGGATTGTAGGTTTGAGAGTACACACCTCCTCTATCTCTTTGTTGATATCCCATCGCTTGGACTTCCTCTTGGAATCCATCACAACCTTCTCCATTGAAAAACATATCCCCACTTCCATCCCTTCCTTGAACATGGCTTGCATTCCCTTTGTTGGTTATGAATGATTGCATAGACAACATCGTGGCTTGCATGGATTGCATTTGCTTGGCCAACTTTGAAACTTCAATTGCCGTCTCGGTTCCTCCTCCTATATCATGCCTACCATTTGCTCTTGTGCTAAAATTACATTGTTGGGACATAAGAGCAAGCCTCTCACATACGTCCATCACAAAAGCCGCCGTCTTGTCCGCGGTTGAGCCTCCACAAGCATTAGTAATCAAAAGTTGTGTATGAGGAGAAAGTCCTTCTTGAAATGAAGATACCTTGTATTCTTCGGGGAGCATGTGGGGAGGAAGTTGTGCAAGCAAGGATTGGAATCTCTCCCATGTCTCATGAAACGAATCACCCATCTCTTCTTGAAATCCCGTAATTTGCATCCGCAACTCTCTCTTCTTGTTTGATGGAAAGAACCGGTTGAAGAATGCTTCACACACCGCCTCCCATGATACAAGAGATCCGGGCTTTTGGGTATTGAGCCATTTTTTTTGCATTGTCCTTCAAACAAGTTGAGAAACACCTCATTAGTAGTTGTTCCTTTGAGAGTGTACCCATCCTTGATGTAAAGGGGAAAGTTTCCACCACCCCACTAAGATCCTTCATAAATTGTAAGCAATCTTCATGTGTCTTGCCATAGAAGGATGGTAGTTGGCTAATGTGCATGGTCTTGAGCTCATATGACTTCGTGAGCTCATCAAGAACAATGGCCGATGTTTCATTTCCAATGATAGGTCTTGAATATTGTCCCATGGTGAGTTGTCTTGGAGGGTTTTCCATGTGTGGGGGTTGCATATTTAGTGGGATATTCATTGGTGGGGGTGGATCATTGGGTGGGTTTTGGTTTTCTCTTCCGTCTTCCATATTCACCCGTGCCCTTTCAGTGACTCTTGCTAGTCTTCCAACTTGATTAATACGATCGTTGAAGGGAAACAGAACACCTCCCCTAGAACGACGTCCGTGCATACACTAGCAACCTGAAACACCAAAAACAAAAACTACCAAGAAGTAAAAAGATAAAAATAACACAATTAAACTACTAAACTATGTCCTAAACTAAAATAGCCAAATATAACGCTGCCGATCCCCGGCAGCGGCGCCAAATTTTGATCGGACTTTTGCAAGTACCAAAATTCCACACTCGGAATACACAAATCACTGAGATGTATAATGGCAAGTGGGATCGTTCCTCAGGGAAAGGGAGGATATTTGGCTATAACTAATTTATGTACACTAATCTAAACTACGTGCGGAAAGGTAAAATTCATTTTTGGTTTTGGAATTTGTTTTAACAACTAAACTAAATAAAATTAACCAATCTAAAACAAGTAATCGAAATGAAATGTGTGATATATGATGATGGATATTGGGGAATTGAGTTGACAACTAAAAGATTTCCTAATGTAATGAACTAGTCCAATTAAGCATTTTCATCCTACTCAAGGGTTGTTCTTTTAATTGATTTTACTCATTAATGTGCAAATTCACACCTTGACTCAAGTAAGCCCTACTATGAGTCTTGGTGGAAATAGATTCAAACTCTTACTCAAGTGAACCCCACTATGAGTAATTGCCCAAATAATATTCTTAAGAACAAATCAAAGGTCTTTTACCAATTAACACATGCATGTACCAATTTTCACTTCATATAAGCTAAAGATTGGAGAATGGGTTGAAAGCCATTCAAACCCTAAACCACAACCTTCATATGTGAACCATTTCTACCACAAGCTAAATTGAACCCCAATATTAACAAGTAAGTAAAAATGGCAACTTCAAGACAATGAAATGAAAATGTACCAAGAGAGGATTTGTATAAATAGATAACTAGTTCAAATACATAGGATCATCAAATAAGTTGTCTCATCAATTCCCCAATAAAAGGGTTTAGTTACACATAATGAAAATAGACATGAAAAGAGAAAGGTTGTAGAAAAAACCCACAAAAATCTTCATGAGTCTCCTTGTCCCTTGATGAGCTTGAAATCTCCTTGACCTTGGTGATTTCCTTCTTCTCTCTTCAATTAATTTCCAAAGTGTGATGGAAAGAATGTAGTGAAATGAGTTAAGGAGGCTTTGGATTGGTGGGAGCTAGAGAGATTTTAGAGAATTGTAGAGAGAGATTAGGGTTTCATGCAAAATGGTGGAGAATGCCCTAGGGAAAGAGAAAAGGGGGTATTTATATGGGGACCCATGAAGTAGGGCTTGAAATCCCGGTGCTGCTGACGTGGCCCGTGATCGACGGTCGTAAACGGCGGCCAGGCCGCCGTTTGGAAACCGCCGAATGGAAATTGAACCTACTGGAATTGATCGGCGGCTGGAACGGCGGTTGGATCTTGGCCGCCGAATTGCACCTGACGCGCCTGGAATGAAACGACGATTTCAAACGGCGGCCAGACCGCCGAAAGAGACCGCCGAATGCTTCTTTTCTTGCCAATTGTCCGTTTTGCCCCCAAATGCTCTCCTTTCGCCGCTTTTAGCCCAAAATCACCGGATTTCTTCATTCTTCCACCCAGAATACAAAAGGTACCTGTACAATCAACATCGAGCCATAAATTTCATGAATTTACTCGAAAGTCAATCAAAATTATCGGAAATCAGGGGCGAAATTCTATATATGTAATGGCTCGATCATCGTCTTAAATCAATAAGTCAAAAGGTGTGGTCGCCAGAGGTAGATATATACTCGCCAAAGATAGAAACGTGGACCCCGAAGGGTAATACCCAGGAGTGGAGGTGTTCGCTGCATCAGCGAACTGGGCCCGAACCGACTCGGCAGAAATACAGAAATAAACCCTAACCTCTAGAAGACCCATGGCAGTGAGAAATCATAAGAAAAGAGGAGAAGGGAAGACAAATTGAACACAAAGAAGTTGGAATAAGAAGTAAATCCTAATCCATTACGACGTGGGATTCCTAACACGAATCTAAAAGGAAATCCTACCACCAACACGACTAGAACTAGGGGAAAACCCTAATTATCATGTATAAATAGAACCACCTATCCCACGAGGGAGGGGTTCGAAAACCTAAAGAGAAAAGAGCAATTGTATGAGAGAACTGAGTGTGTAATAAAGCAATAAGCCTAGTATTATCTTTCTGCCCTCTCGGGCGCCGTGTTTTTTTTCCATTCAAGGGTTTTCCACGTAAAATCTGTCTCTTGCATGCATTGATTATTTTCTCGTTTTACTTTGAGTTGATATAATTGTTGAGTGTGTGTGGCAATCCAAATTTCACTGTCAACAGCCGTGATACTAACAAGTATAGCGTAAGGGCATTCGAGGAAAATCATTGCCACAAACTAGCAACGTTTCGTGAGGTTGCTTAGGTACGATCTCACAGAAACATTGACGCTAAAGACTTATCCCAAATTGATGCCATGGGAAAGTGCTGCATAAGACCTTGTTTGACATATGAATACATGGTTAACTAGAAAAAGGGTTACTCCAAAATTGGATTCACACAGAAGGTCATGTACAACCAGAATGATGCGAAGAGATGGGATGAAGCTTTTGAAAGTGATTCACACGCCGCACTTATGTATCTGTAATCAAAGGCGAATTTTGAAACCAATTTCTACTGCAGGTTCAGCACAGACAAGAAGGATAGGTGACACGCCTATGATAGTTCTATAAACTATGGTAACTGATAGGACGTGCGTGTGTTTTCACCCTTCACAAGTGTACGAATCGTTCGACTCGTATAGTGGTTACAAGTAAGGGTATCGTTCCCACAAGAAGGTATGGTACCGTAAATCGATTCTAGTCTTAGATGGTATATACAATATATACACTAATTACAATTGCATGAAAAGTAAATCATTGTTGTCATAAACAATTAACTAACTAATGCACTAGGATTACACTAAGATGGATTTATTCAAATACAACTAAGTTACACTAAATCAACTACAACTAACTAAATTATCATTAGCTAACTTAACTTAACTAAAACTCTTGCAATGGTTATGCAATAGGGATGATGAGAGTGAGTTGGTATGGGAATGGAATGGATATGTTAGGGAAATGATGAATCATGCAAAATACACAATTACTAGTTGATAAGCAGTTCAATTATAGGTTAAACCAAATTAAGCAAGGTTTGCATTAATCAAGTAAATCCTATTTTGCAAGTTAACAATTGGTAATCAATTAACAAGCATACATATATTAAAGCTCAAATCAAATAATAGATCCAACTAGTCTCATAGATAATAATAATACATGAATACACCAAATCCTTAACATAAATGTTTAGTTACACATCAACAACTAACTAAAGGAAATAAGAGAGATAAAAGAGACAACCCAATGATCTTGGTGAAGTCTTCAAGCTAGCTCAACTCCTCTTGCTTTCCCAAGCCTGGAATCAATGAGAACCATGATAAAGTTTGATGAAATGATGAGGTTTCGGGTTGGTGATGATGATGTGGGGATGATTTGGGTCGAGATGGGAGTGATTGGTGGCTGGAAATCCACTTACAAAGTATTATTATGAGCTAAGGTGAGATGGGTGTTCTTTGGTGAGATTCTAGGTTATTCTAAGTTATTGTTGTTAGGATTATACTCAATAGCAAGAGTGTAATATTGTAATTGACAATCTTTTTCATATTAATAATGTGATTTCTGGTTTAACAAATCTTATAGCATTTATAGTTTAATATTATAATTGTCAAAGTAAATAATCATAAGGTCTAAAGACTATGAGAAAAGAAGAATTGTTCGTACATCTGGATATGTATGAGGTAGACACAATTCTTTAGTTAGTCTTGAATAATGTTCACAACTTAAGTTAAAGGTTGGGCACCTTTATCTTGTTAAAGTTGTAGAATTCTTTTGCTAGCATTTGAGTGGGATCAAATGAGTTATGATGAGTCTGAAATCATCGGAGGGTCTTTAGACTTGAGCCTTGTATCATCAATGACAACATTCGATGATTCCATGACGGTTCGAGTCTTCAAGTTGAAAACTCTATAGGCTCTACTATTCAAGGCATAGCCAATAAAGATACCCTCATCACTCTTAGCATCAAACTTGCCAAGTTGATCACGGTCATTTAAAATATAGCATTTGCTCCCAAATGTGTGGAAGTAGCTGACGCGCCCCGAAACGGTCTATAATAAAGTATCCCCGGCGACGCCAACAACTTGGTCGGCGCACGCGGGACATGCGATAGTTCTATAAACTATCGTAAAATGAACGGGGCGCGTTTGTTTTTCCGTAAGCGCACGGATCGTTACGATCGCATAGCGGTAAGTACGGTTCGTTCCACAGGGAATGGATTCGTTAACTGTATCTAGTTCTAGTGTTTATTAAAGCAATGTAAAAAGGAAAGCGGTGTGGTATGTGCGGAAATGTGAACTAACTAACTAGGATAGAAATGTAGCCGGGTGTCTTGGCTATCTAATTAATCTACTCCTAATTAAGTTAATCTACTCCTAGAGGCAAGACACCCTAACTACGAAAATAATGGTGGCTTGGAGAAAAGCAAAACATGAAACACATATGGGATATAAGTTTACCAAACACAAGATAGAGATCATGTTGATTGTTTAACATGTGAATTACATTTAATTCGAGTAAGGGTTCGTTCTCTTGATTAAGGAAATTACCTGGAATCTTGATTAGGGAATTCCCGAAATCATGTCATCACTCTCCAATCGGAAGAGTGATTGTGTCTAGGGTTTAGACCCATTAAGCACAAGAACATTGACCCAAGCTATCATAGCATAGTTATGCTAAGCCTTTTCTATTCAATTAAGCTAATAGTCAAACTCATACTTGGAATGATAATCCAAGTACAAACTCAACTCTCAATTACCCTAATTATTCTAAACACATACATATTGAGTCTTATAATAACATACATACATAAATGAGATAATTGATTACAACTACTCCTAAATCATTAGTTAATCTACTCCTAATCTCATTCATACATACATATTAATATCTAACTCTCAACACATATGAATATCATAAATAGAGATTATAAATGATAGCAAAGAATAGAACATACTTGAATCAATTCTAATGAACAATACAACATATATTATAGCATAAGTGTTAGGTTTACAAATATTCCCACATAAGTTACACATCATAAGAAAATACAAGGAGGTGAGTAGTAAAGATCACTCTTGAAGACAAGCCTCCAAAAAGCTCTCTCAATTCCTATGAACTTCTATGGCTCGGTTTTTACACACGAACCCTCCTTCTCTTTGTATCTAATCCTCCATGGAAGGCTTTGATGTGTAAAATCGTGTTATAAAAACCTAACTCGCAAGTGCACGAATCGTGAGATAAGTACAGCGACAAGTAGGGATCGTTCCCACGAGAAAAAGTGATTTACTAGTTATAACTAATTCTAATTAAAGCTAAACAATTAACAGTATCCAAGAGAGATTGTTTGATTGATTGATTTGATTAAAACTAAATTAAACTAAGAAAGCAATTAACAAGAATATGTGAATGTGATCAAGAGGTGAGAGGACTAGGTTATCAATGCTCCCCAACTATGTTTACTCAATGCTTCGAATTGACTTTGATAAAAGATGTAACTCAAGTTAAGGATTCGTTCTTATCTTATTTATGATTGTTACCGTATGATCCTGGGATGAATCAAGTGTTCTCAATTACAATTTACCCACAGATCAATGGCGCAAACTACAACCGAGAACCCATTAAGTGCAAGAACTAATGAACCAAAACCTACTTGCATAGATCAATGCTAAGATCAGTTTTACCCATTCAATTGAATATTAATTAAGGTTACGTGTAGATCAACACTCCAAACTTAATTGTTAAATTATCAAAACCCTAAATTCATGCCAACGTATGATCATGCATCAACACAAACAAAGAATTGAGACGTAGAATGAATTGAATGAATCAAAACTTAAATTAAGAAAATATAGTCAATTCTAACAAAGAGTATTCATAGAGGTTCACATTGATTCCCTAGTATGGATTAGTTACACATCATGAAAATAACAAGACAAGAGATAGAGGAGATAAAACCCATTGAGGCCTTCAACGACTTCTTCCCATCTTCCATGGTGAGTCTTCTTCGTCTTGCAAACCCTTGATGTGTAAAGATGGATGATGGTGATGGGGGATGGCCCCCTTGGTGGCTTGGGACCTCCCTTGGGTGGTTCTCCAGCTGCTCTCTATCTCCTTCCACGAAATTAGGCTTACAAGGGGTTTAAATAGGTGTAGATGCAAGGCCATGACCTAAAACAACAAGGAAATCTATTCCCTTTGAGAATACAAGCCTATTTGGAATTCTATTTCTTTCCTAATCCGTCCAAATTGATTACTTATTGAAGGAAGATAAGGATTAGATGTCTAATTGCTTCCCAAGACTCCCACACATGTCCAAGAAGGTAATATTTCCTGTTCCGACAACTTGCGAAACAAATCCCGAACGCATTCGCGGATTTTATGGCTGACTGATCTGACCTTCGGGTACTTAAACGGGCATAACTTCTTCTAGAAAATTTGGATCGCCAATCCGTAAATTGGGTTGGAAACTAGACTTCCGGGGCTTCAAGTCCATAGGTAGCAGGACACACAGTTCAATTGGAGCTGAGAGATATGGGCCCCGCAATATTGATGATCTGCACTGTGACGGGCTACCGCTGCGCTACCGCTGCGAGAGCCAGAGCGGTTCCGCAGCGGTATACACTGTTTTGCACCGCTTTGCGTGTTGCTGTGGGAAAATTGACAGCGGTCTTGAAGGTGTTTGGTGGCAAATTGCATAATAGTCCCTCAAATCTATCAAAATCACCTTTTTTCTCTGAAATACTTAAAACATATCACTTGGATCCAATAACCTGAAAAATGCTCAAACACACAAATTAAATCCCAAAAAGACTCGAGAAACAAGCAATTGATTGGAGGAATGGGGATCAAAAACATATACAATAAATGACCGATTAGGCTTTCCATGGAGGAAAATCCCCCATGGAAGCTTAGAGGTTGCTCTCTCTCTTTTGTGATGTTCAATCCAAGAAAGTGGTTCTTGGAGCAAAGTTGGGTGGTGCACACACTTAAAAGAGAGGAAATAGTGATGTATATATAGTGGGAAGTGTATAGGGCAAGAATGGAGATCAAAATATCCCAAAATATCTGAAAATCCTCTTGAGTCGGCCAGTTGGGCGAGCTCATTCACTCTGCCTCGCGGGCTTATGCCCGCCGCCGGAAGTCGCCTTGGAAAAAATGACGTTTCCCGCGAGCTTGAACCTTCTGGACGGCTGGCTTCTTCCCGCGGCATGAAACCGCCGTCTCCCGGCGAGTTTGGACGTTCTGGAACGCGGGAAAGAAGCCGCCAACCCAAGCTTGCGAGCTTGCATGGCCATGGAGTTTGGAGGATTTGGTGGAGAGTGGAAACTTTGCATAGGAGGCTCAAAGTGGGTCCATCGTGACCGGGAGGAGACCGGCTACCGATCTGGGCGGAGAACGGCCAAAAAAACCATCGAAAAATGGCCGGAATAGGTCGGGTTGAAGTCGGGTCACGACCGGGTCGAACTCGGGTCGGGTCGGGTCGGGTCGTCGTGGGTCGAGGTGACCCGGCTGCAGCTTGAAGACGACCTGACGTCAGCGTGACGTCAGGCTGACGTGGACCCTCCCAAAACGACGCCGTTTAGCACGTGACGTGGCAGGCTGATCCGTGCTTTGCGCGGTCAATTACAATATGCACCCCTGCTCTTCTCCTTATTCACAGAATATTCAATTCTTTCCCGAATATTACACTTTGACCCCTGATTCTCCACAATGACATATTTGCCCCTGAATTCCCCTGTTTTCTTCCATTTAGGTTTTAACACCCACTCTGAGGGATTTTTACCTACACATAGCTAAAACACATATTATATACACAAAAGTGCTCGGAAACGAACACAAAAGCTAGGAATAGGGAGCGCTAAATGTGAACATTTGGAGCGCGATCAGTAGCTAACATTTGGCTTCCTACCCTTCCATAACTCATAGGAGGTGTTTCTAGATCCGGGCCTTAGGAATACTCTATTCCTTATATAGCAAGCCGTATTGACGGCTTCGGCCCATAGGTTCCTAGGGACATTATTGCTAAGCAACATCACTCGGGCCATCTCTTGGAGGACCCTATTCTTCCTCTCAACAACTCCATTTTGTTGAGGTGTCCTAGGAGCCGAAAACTCATGGGAGATGCCTAAGCTATCACAATAGCTTTCAAAAGAGGCATTCTCAAATTCCCTCCCATGGTCACTTCTAATCCGTTTAATGCTTTTAATGTTAGAATTCATTTCATTTTATATTTTAGTACAAAGCATTTTAAACTTATCAAAAGTTTCGGATTTTTGTC